>JADWQK010000959.1:10750000-11317500 GCA_017933935.1 Sesamia nonagrioides
CTATTTTGTATTCTATAATTCTACATCTTATAGAAGGCCTATTTCAGAGTGAAAATTAGTCGCAAGTTTAGCACATCGCGACAATCATCAACTTGGCAAATATGTAGAACTGAGTTCGCGTCCTACAATATGCATGCTCTTTTTGAAAATCTATAAATTGTTATTGTGTTATTTGTGCCGGTCGGAGTGGGAGTGTTAGATTATTTTCGTTACGGAATTTCAGGATTCGGTCTCCACGCTCAAGGCCCGAGAGTAATAACAACCCGCACTCCATAAATCAATAATTGTAGACGTGCCACATTACACCGGCAATAATGCTAGGATTTCGGTGAGACGATCCCACCAACCCGCACTTGGCCGACGTGGTAGAATAAGGCCAACTCCCTCTCACGGAAATGAGGCCTGTGTCCCAACAATTGGAACACTATAGGCTGATTATGATGATGATAATCCTACTAATACCATAAAAAAAAGGTCATAGTAGATCAGGCACCGCGGGTTGCTGAGTCCCAGTAGGATCATTTATATCTTCTTGAAAACTGCAATGAAATTGGTCAGAAAATAAATTTGATACTTCGGTAACTAAGTGGAATTTTCTGTACATTATCATCACCATCATGGGCGCCCTTGTTGGACCCACTGCTAAGTTAGCCCTATACTCTTTTGTGTTATGCTTTCCTGGTCTCTGCGAGCCTCATCCTGGCCTCGTCCTCGCAATTCCATACAAGAAATAATTAACTAATACAGAGTGATCAATATGTAACAATCTGTGTGTGGAATAAAATAGAATACTCGTTATTATGAACACCATATAACAATCCATACTAATATTATAAATGCGAAAGTAACTCTGTCTGTCTGTCTGTTACACTTTCCCGCTTAAACCTCTCAACCGATTTAGATGAAATTAGGCACAGACAATCTACCCTGAGAAAGAACATAGGCTACCTTTTATCCGGGAAAAAATTGATGTTCCCGAGGGAAATCTAAAAAGCGCGATATAACCGAAGTCCACGCGGTCAAAGCCGCGGGCGGAAAGCTAGTAATAATAATAAATAGTTAGAAAGTTCATGCAGTTAGAAGAAAATACAATCTCACAATATAATAGACCACACTGCTACATTTACTTGGCTTGACCCGTAAATGCAGCTAAAACCAGCATTAGAGCTAAGAAAAAAAAAGGACTGTCTCAATAATAATAATAATAAGTTTATTTCATATAAATTTGGTTTAAATTACATGTCAAGGAGTCTCCATTTCGGACCTGCGGGCGGTAAGCAGTGGGCAGCTCACCGCCCGGCAAGGGCCAGGCCCGAATCGACGGCGCGTTGTGTTTCTCGCGCGCCTTAAAGAGATGTCAGCACATTGTGACGGGGTCCACGAAGACCGATGCCTCTTGGGTCAGGGTTGCCGGTTGGTTAAAAAAGTAACAGTGGCCCTGGCCGTCGCACAGGCAAGTGAAGAAACACGGGTGGGTTTTAGTCAGTAAAAGTCTGTCACGCCCTTCCGCTCCGGCCAGAGCGGGAGAAGTCAGTTGATGATCCCATTACATCAAAAAAAAGGAGTCTCCATTTAGGCATAGAAATATCTGTAGTTGAAGACTCCATATAAATTACCGAACATTAATTGGAGAAGATTTTACAAAAGTTACACAATTATCGCTAAGAGCGATCTGTTATAGGTAACTTTTGGATGGAATACCAAGGAAAGTAGTCATTCGCCTTCAAGAGTCAGTAAACAAAAGCCCTGGCAGACCGCAAGGCGTTTCCAGGTCGCAATCCAGACAGGCTAATAATAAGATTTAATGCCTGATTGTTTACACATGTTATGAACAGAAAGGGAACTGTTTGCAACGCTCCGTCTAAATCAGTGGTATTCTGCTGCATCCGGTTTGATTTTAAGCTGATCCTAACATAGCTTGGATAAAAAAAAATCTACAAAGTGAAAACAACTCATTACAGAAGTCTATGGCAAAAACGAATAGACATGGACATGGTGTCTTTGATTTTTGTGTATTCGTTTTTGCCACCGACTTCCGAAACTGGTTATTTTTCATTTTGTAGTGTTTTTTGAAAGTCAGTTGTAACCGCTTTTTTTAATTTTAAGGATTCCCGCAATTTCTTTCATCAGATCTTTACCGGATGACTATGGGACCATCTGGAAAGTATACCGTATCAACTTAAAACAATTTTGAAAATCGACCCAAGCGTCTTTGAATAATCAGTGAACACACATAAAAAAATCCGTCGAACTTAGGAACTCCTCCTTTTTTTGAAGTCTGTAAAAAACAGGCAGCTGATAATGGTGACGATACAACGTGACTAGCCAATTTCAACTCTAAAATAAACGTAATTACGAAAAATTTTAATTGTATCAGCCTACGATCATTTAGGACCAGTGAAAAAGTTTTGCCAAAAAAAGAAATTTTTTGGAAAAACTTTTTGTTATTTGTTCTTCTTGTTCCCAAATAAGCACGACTATCTTCCTCCAACCTTATTACGAAAACCGTTAAGCTTATTATACAGCAGTGTCATATTGACAAATTAGGTTAGATGATTCAGATACGGGTAAATAGGTCGCTCAGGTGCGCGTGTCAACTTACATATATTAATAGAGCTGCGCCCCACGGTTTCACTCGCAAAGATTCCGATCTGATAGGAATTTCGGGATAAAAATACACTATGTATTATTCCTGCTTATAAACTGTCTGTGCGTCTAATTTTATCCAAATCCGACCAGTAGTTTTTGCGTGAAAGAGTAACAATCCATCAATCCATTCATCCATCCATCCATATATCAATTCATTGATTCTTCCAACCATCCTAACATCATCCATCCTTAGATCCATACAAACATCCATTCATTCTTCTATCCATCCTAACATCATCCATCCGTAGATCCATCCATCCATTCATACATCCATCCATCCATCCTAACATCATGCAACCATAGATCAATTGATCCATCCATCCATCCATACATCTGTCCAAACACAATATGTTTGTGAAGATTTCCTCACAAAATTTCTCATTTATGATATCTGTAGGAGTCCTACTAGAATCTACATATCTGTGACAGACTGACAGATTACCTTAACATTGATTGATTTGAATGTAAGGAATATTGGGTCAAATGGATGGTACTAAAATGTTACAATATTATGTAAAATGACTTTATAAAAAGTCACTTTACATTTTACACTTCCTTATGGAAGTGCTTGAAAAAACAAAGCAGCTGACCGAAATTAATCAGTCTACCTAACCTTTTCCCAAATATATTGCGGTCAGCGTCCAGTCTAACCGGATGCAGCTTAGTGCCCGTATCTTACCTGCAAAAGCATAGACGCTCCAATGTGAAATACTGACATTCAACTCCAAAGCCCAGTGTCGTCCATTAATTCTGGATTGAACTCATTTTAATAGTACTGTAAATGTCAAGGGTGCTAGAAGGTTGTCTGTAAAAGATCGCTCTTAGCGATAAGACCGCCCATTGTGTCACCCTTTGTAAAATCTTTTTATTTGTGTTCTTTAAATCTATAGCGTGTACATAATAAAAAGTATTCTATTCTATTCTAGTTACGGGCGTATAGTTAGGAACATTCTCAGGTACATCGCTTTCATAGTATTTGAAATAATTCACTCTAAATCCGGTGTGCGACGACGCAGCGTGGGTAGGCCTAACAAGGTGGACCGATGACCTGCAGCGTGGGTAGGTCCCTGAAAACGTGGACCGATGACCTGGCCGGTCGTGGGAAACCAGCAGTGGACGTCTTTCGGCTGAAATGATGATGATGATGATGATTAAATCATCTGCCTGGACTTTTGTATCTTGTATGAAAGTGTCGGCTTCCAGTTAAAATGTCAAAGATATAATAGGTTGTAATAATTTATTTTATAAACCTAAACAAGAAGAGAAAAATAAGGTTAATAATGCATGCAATGGTTAATATTGTAATAACTGAGACATTATAATATAAAAAATCACACATTATAATATAAAAGATGATTATTTAAACTTTTCTCCAGCAGTACTGTTCACAGACTTAGTCATAGCATCAACTATTATAGCACCAAAACTCAATATTAGTAAACAAACTTGATATAACTAAGAACTGCTTTAAACTGCATTCAACCAATTCCTCAGTCACACGGCAGCAGTAGTTAAATTAACCTAATTTCTTTAACAACATGATTTCTTTAGCAATTACCTATTGTCAAAAATCATCATATTATTTCATCTATCAGTTGCTTTAGCGAAAGGGGCTCGTGGTAAAATCATAAAAACTGCGAGAGTCTATCGAAGGTTAAGCTATTCTTGCATTGGTCGGTTAGTGGATGGGTGCCCATTACATATCAAGACCCCAACCGTGTCTCTGAAAGGACATCAAGCCATGAATCCAGGCTGTCATTCATAGAACGTTGACAGCCATCAATGGATTCAGAAGCCCAAAAATCTGACAACCAGTCTTCATCATCATCATCTCAGCCACATGAAGTCCACTACTGGACATAGGCCTCCCCCAAGGATTTCCAAAAAGAACGGTTGGACGCGGCCTGAATCCAGCGCCTCCCTGCGATTTTGGTCAGATCATCCGACCACCTAGTCGGTGGGCGTCCAACGCTGCGCTTGCCGGTACGTGGTCGCCCTTCAAGAGCCTTTCTGCCCCATCGGCCATCGGTTCTACGAGCTATGTGCCCCGCCCACTGCCACTTCAGAAAGCTAATCCGCTGGGCTATGTCGGCGACTATAGTTCTTCTACGGACCTCATTCCTAATTCGATCTCGTAGAGAAACACCTAGCATAGCCCTCTCCATAGCTCTCTGTGCGACCTTGAGCTTTCTTATGAGTTAACCAGTCTTACCTGGGGGTATGTTTTTACTCACTAACTTGGTTGTGGAGGTCAGATAGGCAGTAAATTTCTATTACCTAATAACCCCAGATACCTATTTCTATTACCTAATGATATCACGACGTGCCCGTCGGTGGGTCAGCTCGCCCATGGTTCAATGCCGATTATGTCCAAGCTGAACAGCTTAAGCACCCGTCATTTCTCACCTGGGTTGACGCTCGTGATCGCTGAGCTCCGGATCTAAGCTCAAAGAAGAGAGCCTTTAACCGTGCTGCCAAGTCCTACAAAAAGGCGCCTAACAGGGCTCGCTTCGACCGTATTACCCATATTGGCAACAAGTTATCTGCGCAGCCATCCGGTAGCAGATCTTTTTGGTCCCTTGCCAAATCGGTCGAGGCGAACTTGTGTCGGCCCACACTGCCTCCGCTGGTTAGGCCTGATGGAACACTGGCTCATACGGCAAGAGAGAATGCAGGTCTCTTTGCATTTCTCTTTGCCCATAGTTCGCGTCTTGATGCTGGCAGTGCTACTCCACCTAATTTACCTCATTGCGGAGCTTCAATGCCGGAGGTTCGCATTCGGAACAAGGTGGTCCTGAGAGCACTGTGTCGTCTGGACTTGAATAAGGCCAGATGGTATACCAGCGATTGTTCTTAAGGCATGTGCGCCCGAGTTGTCTCCTGTATTGACGCACCTGTATCGCCTCTCATTTGGGACTGGTATAGTGCCCAAGTCCTGGAAGCTTGTCAACGTGCAGCCCGTGCCCAAAAAGGGTAGTCGTGTCGATCCTACCAACTATCGGCCGATTTCGGTAACCTCCATACTCTGCGAGATTATGGAGCGTGTATTGAACTCGGGCCTCTTGGCTTACCTGGAAGGTAACGATTTCCTCAGTGACCGACAGTACGGTTTTCGGCGCAATCGGTCAACTGGGGACCTACTAGTGTATGCCACTCACTTATGGGGCGAGGCTCTCGAGAAAAATGAGGAAGCGATTGCCGTCTCTGTTGGTGTCTCGAAGGCCTTCGACCGGATATGGCACGCTGGCCTTTTGAGTAAGCTTCCAGCGTACGGCGTTTCCGCTGGCCTGACTGGCTGGGTAAAAGACTTCCTGACTGAACGGTCCCTCCGAGTTGTTGTCGGCGGATGCTCATCGGAGCCCATGTCGACCTATGCCGGTGTTCCTCAGGGGTCTGTTCTCTCTGCAACTCTGTTCCTGCTGCATATTAACGATCTGCTGATGCCCGGTATTTATGGGTATGCAGATGACAGCACAGTTGTGGCAAGATACCTGCCGGAAGCTCGGGCTAGTAAGGAAACAATCCGGTCCGAAAGAGAGGCTATGGTAGAGCGTACAAGTGCTGCACTACGGGCAGTCTCCAAATGGGGCAAAGCCAATCTTGTAGCATTCAATGCCGCCAAAACACAGGCGTGTCTTTTCACCGCCAAAAGGAGCCCGTTCACCTTGGCTCCTACTTTTCAGAATGTATCCTTGGAGTGCACCAACCGCCTTCAGCTTTTGGGAGTAGAGATTTCCTCGAACCTTAACTTTGGGCGGTTCATTGAGTCCAAGGCCAGGGTGGCTGCCAGAAAACTTGGCGTTATCGCAAAGGTCCGGCGGTACTCCACACCGGGGCAGCTTCTAATGTTATACAAAGCACAGGTCCGCTCGTGTGTGGAGTACTGCAGCCACATTTGGGCTGGTGCTGCGAAATGTCACCTAGATACTTTGGATTCAGTGGAGAGGCGTGCGAAGAGGCTGATTGGCGACCCAGACTTAACTCAAAACGGTCTCCAAAGCCTGGAGCACAGGCATAGAGTAGCCAGCCTTTCGGTCTTCTATAGGTTGCATTCTGGTGAGTGTGCAAGAGAATTGCATGATTTAATTCCCCCATCTCCGTTCCACCATCGGACGTCCCGTCGTACGGCGAGTTTCCACCCTTACGTTGTTGACACCACTGCGACCCGGACGAAGCGTTTCGCTTCCTCTTTTATACCGCGTACATCGAGGGACTGGAACAATTTGCCAGCGACGGTGTTTCCGTCACATTACAATTTGAGCGTCTTCAAGGCTAGAGAGAATAGGCTCTTAATAAACTAGCGCGCTTTACCATCAATGATCGCATCACTGCTTACCATCAGGCGGGATTGCGGTCAGGCGCTAGTCTATAACTTACAAAAAAAAACCTAATGTTATCACCCAGAATACTTCGGTACTTTTTTTTACGGTTAGAATTATTATTTTATACAAATCAGTTGCACCTCCCTCTGGATGCGGGAGGCGCCGGATTGGTCGTCGTTGAGATCCTTGAGGGATGCCTATGTCCAGCAGTAGACGACTTTCGGCTGAAATGATGATGACACCTCATTTACTAGTTTATAATTTGTTATAGAAGAGAGAAACCTGAAACACATTTTCAGTATTTTTATGTAAAGTGACTCCAGACATAACATCCGTCTGGTCAGAGGATCCTCCCTGTTCTATGGAGGATAAGTGAATGAAGTGTATGTGGTGTGCACGCTGTTCCTCATACCTCCACAACATTTAAAGTAAACAGTACAAGCCTAGAGCACAGGCGTAGAGTAGCCAGCCTTTCGGTGTTCTATAGGATGCATTTTGGGGAGTGTGCGAGGGAATTGCATGATTTAATTCCCCCATCTCCGTTCCACCATCGGACGACTCGTCGTACGGCGAGTTACGGTGGCCCTTACGTTGTTAACACTACTGCAATCCAGACAAAGCGTTTCGCCTCCTCCTTTATACCGCTTACATCGAGGGACTGGAACAACTTGCCGGCGGCGGTGTTTCCGTCGGACTACAATTTGAGTGTCTTCAAGGCTAGATTAAATAGGCTCTTAATAAACTAGTGCGCTTTACCATCAACGATTGCGTTACTGCATACCATCAGGCGGGATTGCGGTCAAGCGCTAGTTTATAATTTATTAAAAAAAAAAAGTACACAATTCAATCAGTGAGCCGCAAGCGGTATAGAGAAAGTGGTAATTTTAGTCTTGTCAGGTATTCTTTATTCTGAGAACACACCATCAGCAGTGTAATGCTGTAATCATCTCTTCTTCTTCTTTTTTCAAGGTGAGATTCAACCTCATCTCTTGATCAATGGCCTCTGTGTAATAGATACCACAATATTGCCAAACACGCGGTGTTACACGTGTAACAAATCATAGAAATTGATGATTTTGACAGTGACATTTGATTGAATGTCATGTATCTAAGGCTATCGTATCTATATTATCTACCATATGACTGCGAAAACAACAAAAAATGAATTATATAAACTTACGGCCCATTAAATAAACACAATCAACTCAAATCAACACTCGACACGAACACAACGGGAAAATAGAACTGTCAAAGTCGCCAATCAAACGTCATAACCACTGTCATGACTACCTTAATAAAGGGTTATCTCACTAAGAAACGTTTCAAATAATTAATTATATATAATTGTATTTCTATTTAAATTAATTTATTACTATTTTTATTAAAATCTTTTTTTTTCCTTTTTATCTATATAGCGTACATAGTGGTGGCCCAAAATGAAACATCTCCTTTGATACAGACAATCTTTAGACTCTGAGAAAAGACATAGGCAAAACATACCTTTTATTGAAAAAAAAATGATGTTCCCGAGGGAAATCTAAAAAGCGCGATATAACCGAATCCCACGCGGGCGTAGCCGTGGGCGGAAAGCTAGTATTCAATAAATTACCAAATTGTATTAAGGATCAGCCCGTATTAAAATTTAAGAAACTCCTGTCGTTGTTGCTGACAGAGAAACGTGCTCTGTTACTGAGTTTATCCATACATCTATACTAATATATAAAGCTGAAGAGTTTGTTTGTTTATTTGAACGCGCTAATCTCAGGAACTACTGCGCCGATTTGAAAAATTCTTTTTGCGTTAGATAGCCCATTATAATTCAGGAAGGCTTTAGACATTTAGACTACAACTGCACGCGAACGAAGTCGCTGGCGGCCGCTAGTACCTAAATGATTAAATGTAATTTTGCTCTACTCTGACTGACTGTCTCTGGACTGTATCTGACGATTAACACCATTATTGTAACACCTGCATTCTATACAAATAAAGAAATTTTTATTATTATTAAATTCATTTCACCTTACTTTTGATGGTAAGATTTTTACAGAATCAATCGGCAGTTGTAATTTTATTTCATCATCATCATCATTTCAGCCGAAAGACGTCCACTGCTGAACATAGGCCTCCCCGAAGGTTCTCCACGATGACCGGCCCTGCGCCTCCCACATCCAGCGGTTTCGTCGATCCACCTTTTCGGGGGCCTACCCACGCTACGTCTTGCGGTCTTAAATACCGCAAGAGGTGTTTAAAACCTATTGCGATCATGCTCTTGGTAAATTTAAAAAAAAAAACGTATATTTGGAAAAGTTTTTTATTATTAGTTGTTTATTGTGAATATGTAAAACAATATGTTTAAATCTTCTTCATTTTAGCGTTAATCCCAGTCGCATCCGGAGCTTTTGCATTTTTTAGCTTTGGAGTCTGGGGTCCGCTTTACCAGTCTAACTGCTGATTTTGGCTAAACTTCGATATTTTCCGTAAAGCGACTGCCGTCAGACCTCCGCAACCCAAAGGCGACATCGAAGCATTACTTACAGCTAGGCCAATTGTTGGACTTTTGAGGGTTCCAACAACCCGTAACGACTACCATTAGATATTCGTATGGCAACCGGGACCAACGGCTTAACGTGCTTTCCGAGGCACGACCAAAATATCGACTAATAATTGGTAATTTCCAGTCATCCTACATAATTCTTAATATCCTAATCCATATTGCCGATTACTCAATTCACGCAATGAGGTGATTCAATAACGGTACCATAAGTAGGTAAAGTCTATTTATTCAGTTAGCGGTTCCAGAGAGCACAGCGACGCTCTATTTTTAAAATACAAATTTGAATTTCGAATCGATCCACGGCGACCGTTTTTGTGCTAAATATGTAGTGGCCAGTATAAATGAATCCAAAAAGTTTTCATTTGAATTATTTAGCAGATGTTAAGTAGGTGTTGTTCTGTTATTTTGATATACAGCAGGTTCTGATATTTATAAGGTAAGGAGCTCCCTTTTTTCTACCAAACCTTCCTGACCATGTTAGTCCTGCAAACGTTACCAGACCGTCAGACAACCTTCGCTACTCGATGGCGATGTCCCTCAGGCGTCCAGTGAGTGTCGACCTGTGCCCATCTCTCCGAACTCTCATAGAACTTCCATGAAGGTAATAAAAGCCATTTTATCGACAAAGAAAACCATATGAAAACTTACTCTACCGTATAAAGCGAACTGGCAATCCCGTATTGATGGTTATTAAAATCAACAAAAAACGGCCAAACGTGAGTCGAACTCGCTCACGAAAGGTTCCGTACCACTATCTAAACATAATAAATATAGTTCTGATAATAGTTTTTTTTTTTTTTTTTATAACAGTAAAAGAAAAACTCACTTGTGAAAATTTCAACCGTCTAGCTACCGCTGTTTATGATCTACAACAACTTGGATAAAAACTGACAAACATTTCAGTTTTAGTAATACAGTATTGTTTCTACCTGCACGGTAATTGTAACACACTATTAGGAGCAATAGGTCTCACTTTGACAGTTCAAAAACATTTTTAACACCCTTGCTCGTAAAGCTGATGTAATTCGACCGGTTTTAAATATGTAAAGCAGGTCATAACAAACGCGTGTTTTATCAAAGCAAATAGTTAAGTTATAGTCCATAACAGCATTATTTTCCATAACAGCATTATTTTCCATTTCAAGTAATTATGGAACTGATCGCCGCCGCACGGCTCGCGCTGCGCGCTGTTCCATATTTGAAATGGCAAATAATAATACTAATGGAGGGAAAGCAACAGTGTGCATTCACAGATTGAGTTTATTTAAAATGAACAAAATATAAAATACTTCTTTTTCTGTTTCCTCGCAAGTGTGTTAAAAAACGTCGTACGATATACGTGCGTATTGGTTATAACATGCTCGGCTCAATTACACCCTCGCCTTCGGCTCGGGCTGAAATTCCGCCTCGCATGTTATAACCATCATTACGCACTAATATCGTAATGTACTATTACTACATTATTTACATCATTGGGCAAACAATGTTTTCGACCATTTGGATTCGCAATTCAAAATTATTCCAATTTCTAGTAATAGTGTGTTACGTAATTAGGGAGCTGGTTGGGTACGGAACCCTAAAAATCAGTAAAAAAAATTCATATCTAAAAGCGTATAAAACAAGGCTGATGTAACTTGAATTTGGTTTCACTATAGCATGGATTCAGGAGTTTACCACCAACTCTCTATAGCAGGGCAAAAGTTGAACTGCACATTTTTTTTATAATAAGCTATAAACAAAAAGCAGTATAGAACATTATCGATATCATAGAAAAACAAGCAGCCACAGATTATTTAAAACAAAATATTCAACTGCCTAGACCAAGCCTAATAAATGGGAGCGTGGAATGATATAATCTAAAAAAAATACCCTGAATACCTACTTCTTGGTCATTTTTATAACACCCAGGTCATTTGATGTTGTAAGAAAGATTGACCTATGAAATAAATTCTAATCTATATAGACTCACAATAAGGTCGTATAGTTTTCAAAATAACTGTTTATACCAACTTTGCATAATTCAAATAAAGATGAATCACTGTGTGATATGACAAAATAGCGGATCATTTCTAAAAAGTTAGGTGGGGTAAGTTTAGGGTGAGCTGTCTATAGTGTCCACCCCTTTTTAGGGTTCCGTAGCCAAATGGCAAAAAACGGAACCCTTATAGATTCGTCATGTCTGTCTGTCCGTCTGTCCGTCCGTGTGTCACAGGTCACAGCCATTTTTTTCCGAAACTATACGAGCTATCCTGTTCAAACTGGCTAGATAGATGTATTTTGTGATCCGCATTAAGATTTTGATGCAAAAATAAAAAAAATAATAATAAATATTGGGGGCTCTCCATACTTAGAACTGAAACACAAAATATTTTTTTTTTCATCAAACACATACGTGTATTCGCCTCCTCCTTTATAGCGCGTACATCAAGGGACTGGAACAACTTGCCGGCGGCGGTGTTTGCGTCGGACTAAAATATGAGTATCTTTAAGGCTAGAGTGAATAGCCTCTTAATAAACTTATTCTTACTATGAACGATCGCATCACTGCTTACCATCAGGCGGGATTCGCGGTCAAGCACTGGTTTATAATATATAAAAAAGTGTGTCTATGGATAGGTCTTCAAAAATGATATCAAGGTCTCTAATTTTTTTTTTTTTTTCTATACCGAATTGTTTGCGCTTCCAAAATGGAAAAAAGTTGGCCCTCTACTAAAATAAGAAAATGAAAAACCTAAAAAAAAACATATGATGTACATACATTACTATAAAAACTACCAACGAAAATTGTTTTGAACGAGATCTAGTAAATAGTTTCCTTTAATTTCATAAATCAATGGTACCGAACCCTTTGTGCGTGAGTCCGACACGCACTTGGCCGGTTTTTTGTTTGGGATAGGATATCAGCAAATGACCTCTCCCGCTCTGGGCGGAACGGAAGAGCGTGTCAGACTTTTACTGACTAAAGCTCACCCGTGTTTCTTCACTTGGCTGTGCGACGGCCACCCCTAGGGAATAGTTAGAATGAAAGTTCACTCCACACTCGCTTCACCTAAGTTTGCACTATGGGATGGTTACAGAATGTTAGTTTTTTTTTAATGCAGTTTTTTTAATGCGAAAATTAAATATAGGTGGTTCATAAGATCTCATAGCTTTTATTCCATCGCCAATAATTATCTGCTTTAGTAACATACATTCTGAGTTGATTTTTGAGTGATCATCTTTTTTTAACAATAAATTAATAATCTGTTTGGGTGCATGCAGCATATATATTTACTGTACATTTTTGTGCCTACTATTTATTATCGGATCAATTTACAGAAACCAGTAACCTTCAAAAAATAAGAGGAGCAATTCCCTTGTTTTGATGAAGAGCCGCATTCTAATCTCTGTCCAAACCTCTAATTTCACTTTTTTGAAATTGATTGTTTCTGAGATGAGAATGCATCTAAATGTTAACGAAATGTCTTAAGAACGCATCCTTTGTAACAGTATCAACACCTATTTGGAGCAAGACATGATGACACTCGCTATTCGAAACAGTTTCACGGACTATTCGAATTTAGAATTGTAGAGCGGCGCCATATTGTTAGCTCGAAAATTCCATATTTGAATTTCTATAAACTGTTAACTGTACTCTTTAGATGCAACTTTTATAGCAGCTGTATTTCTTTTAGACCTTTATTGTATACTAGCTTTCCGCCCGCGGCTTCGCCCGCGTGGAGGTCGGTTATATCGCGCTTTTTAGGTTTCCCTCGGGAACATCAAATTTTTCCGGGATAAAAGGTAGCGTATGTTCTTTCTCGGGGTCTAAAGATTGTCTGTGCCAAATTTCATCAAAATCGGTTGAGAGGTTTAAGCGGGAAAGCGTAACAGACAGACAGACAGACAGACAGACAGACAGACAGACAGAGTTACTTTCGCATTTATAATATTAGTATGGAAGTATGGATTAACATATTATGAGACGATCCACTAACAGAACTGGGGCCGTATTACAAATTATTAATAGCATCAAGATTCCAGTTCAAAAAAGAGATGGTGCTATAAGTCATGTATAGTTTCATCTCTCTCTCTTACACTGGAATCATGGTGTCGGTCATGCCGCGCCCACACCGGCGGCATCCGGATACTCTGCATATCACCAGTGATACGTCCTGTAATTTATCGATTAAAACGTAATGATACGGTACCTGATACGGTACTTTCAAATGTTTGGTTTCACTAAACAGCAATTCCGGAACCGCTGTTTTGTGCTTTGTTGGAACATTATTCAAAACAATGACGGCCAATCTATGTACATTGGCCGACATCCTTTTCAATAATTTTGACATTCAGGTATCTAAAAGCGTTCTGTATTTAGACAACGCTATTGTGTGACCGTTCACCTTTTTGCTAGGTCACCAAAGCTCTATTAAATTCTAAAGAGGAAGGGGGAGGGGGGGGGTTGGCAGGCGGGTTGGGGATCGCAGTAGTTTGATATTCCACAGGTTCCCGCTTCCTTGATGAGAGTTCCCTCCCCCAATGTAACGAAAGCCTTAGAGGAGGTCTTTGTCCAGCAGTGGACCTCTATAGGCTGAAGAAGAAGATATTATGTTGACTGCTAGAATATGCAACTTAGCTCTAAAACTGATACCAAAATTTTCACTCGAATGATTTTTAATTCATATTTTTTCCGTCTGAATGTGGAATTTATGCGGCACTGAAAAAATTGGAGAGACACCTATATAAATTAAAGTTCATTCTGTTATATGTTTTTTGTTAAATTGCATAGTGAATTCAACATTATAGGATTTACCCGGTTAAAAAGCTTCTGTGCGATGCTTCTTCTACAGGTTTTGAGAAAGAGCTTGAATTTTGTGGGAAGGCACAATGTTCAAGTTCTTCCCCAAAATATGAACATTAAAAGCATTTACATTGCATATTTAATTTAGTACCACTAAACAATGATAAAGTAAATAATGATCGCCCAAAATAACGTCGCAAAATAAACATCAACCTTAACACATTGTTTTATTAACAAACAATCAACTACAATTGATTATGACCTGAAAACCTGTCTATACCATAAACATAATAAAATACCATGTAAATATTAATATAACAATATCAGCGCTAAGTAAAGGGTTGCAAAATATATAATATTTTCCATCGATGATTGACTGCGTTCAAACAAACTGTATGCGCTACTCTGAACAGGGTAATTCTTCAGTCAAGTTCAAGTCCAAGTCCAAGTAAAAGTCCAAGTCCAAGTCCAAGTCCAAGCCAAGTCCAAGTCCAAGTCCAAGCCAAGCCCAAGTCCAAGCCAAGTCCAAGTCCAAGTCCAAGTCCAAGTCCAAGTCCAAGTCCAAGTCCAAGTCCAAGTCCAAGTCCAAGTCCAAGTCCAAGTCCAAGTCCAAGTCCAAGGTCCAAGGCCCAAGGCCCAAGGTCCAAGGTCCAAGGCCCAAGGTCCAAGGTCCAAGGTCCAAGGTCCAAGGTCCAATGTCCAAGGCCCAAGTTCCAAGTCTAAGTCTAAGTCCAAGTCCAAGTCCAAGTCCAAGTCCAAGTCCAAGTCCAAGTCCAAGTCCAAGTCCAAGTCCAAGTCCAAGTCCAAGTCCAGGTCCAAGTCCAGGTCCAAGTCCAGGTCCAAGTCCAGGTCCAGGTCCAAGACCAGGTCCAAGTCCAGGTACAAGTCCAGGTCCAAGTCCAAGTCCACGTCCAGGTCCAGGTCCAGGTCCAAGTCCAAGTCCAAGTCCAAGTACAGGTCCAGGTCCAAGTCCAGGGCCAAGTCCAGGTCCAAGTCCAGGTCCAAGTCCAAGTCCATGTCCAAGTCCAAGTCCAAGTCCAACTCCAAGTCCAACTCCAAGTCCAACTCCAAGTCCAAGTCCAAGTCCAAGTCCAAGTCCAAGTCCAAGTCCAAGTCCAAGTCCAAGTCCAAGTCCAAGTCCAAGTCCAAGTCCAAGTCCAAGTCCAAGCCCAAGCCCAAGTCCAAGTCCAAGTCCAAGTCCAAGTCCAAGTCCAAGTCCAAGTCCAAGTCCAAGTCCAAGTCCAAGTCCAAGTCCAAGTCCAAGTCCAAGTCCAAGTCCAAGACCAAGTCCAAGACCAAGTCCAAGTCCAAGTCCAAGTCCAAGTCCAAGTCCAAGTCCAAGTCCAAGTCCAAGCCAAGTCCAAGTCCAAGTCCAAGCCAAGTCCAAGTCCAAGCCAAGTCCAAGCCCAAGTCCAAGCCCAAGTCCAAGTCCAAGTCCAAGTCCAAGTCCAAGTCCAAGTCCAAGTCCAAGTCCAAGTCCAAGTCCAAGTCCAAGTCCAAGTCCAAGTCCAAGTCCAAGTCCAAGCCAAGTCCAAGTCCAAGTCCAAGTGCAAGTCCAAGTCCGAGTCCGAGTTCGAGTCCGAGTCCGAGTTCGAGTCCGAGTCCGAGTCCCAGTCCAAGTCCAGGTCCAAGTCCAAGGCCAAGTCTAACTCCAAGTCCAAGTCCAGGTCCAAGGTCCAAGTCTAAAGTAATATTTTATCTTCTGTCCTTTTCTTGATAAAAGATGCACTGAACTAAATTTTAATTTAGTTTGTGAACAAGGGATTTGGGGTCATTTTCATTCTAAACTCTAGATTGATGAAGAGAAAAAATATTCTTGCTAGAATATTTTTTATAAATAGAATAGTTTTTTTTTTATAGACTACTGCTGTAGTCTATGAAAATATAAAGCAGATTGTATAGTTTTCCAATAAAAATTCTAGATATTTCTCCCATCAATCGATGCCAAGCCAATTTTTAATCCCTCTCACAGAATATCACCCACCATTTACTCTTAAAATCTAAAAGTTGAATGAATCATGCAGTTTTCAATAAAACTGATCGATTCCATTAATAATATTTTTTGTATACATTTTTAGTCTATAAACAATAATGTATTATGGGCCGTGGTTGGTTGGTTGGCTGATGCATGATAAATATTTGCAAATTAATAATTTTTAAGAATCTCTGCAAATCGTTAAACTTTAAAAACAAACAGTTAAATTTAGTAATCAGATATTTTGGGAAAAACGTTTTTAATCCAGTTATTATTTCGTTTACATATACCTTAGTACTTACCAAACGAGGAAAACAGTTCGTATTTTTCTTTGAATTCTGTAAATTATCATGTGCGTACCGAGAAGTTAACATCATCCGTTGCAAAACAAATAAATTCTTAACAAACTACTAATTCGGATAATGACACTAATACTGGCACTACAGAAACTATAATGTCGTTAGTTTATATCTATAGAGTAAATATTTGTTTCATTACCGCCTTTTTTTTATTTGGGATAGGAAAACGTCAAATGACCTCTCCGGCTCTGTGCGAAGCGAAGGGCGTGTCAGACTTTTACTGACTAAAACCTACCAGTATTCCTTCACTTACATGTATGCCAGGGCCACGGTTTCTTTTTTAACCAACCCGCAACCCTGACCCAGGAGGCATCGGCCTTCGTGGACCCTGTTTACGATGTGCTGACACATCTCTTTGAGGCGCGCGTGAAACAACGCGCCGTCGACCCGCGTCTGGTCCTTATCGGGCAACGAGCTGCTCACTGCTCACCGCCCACAATCCCGCGCCTACGGTGGCAGGAAGATCGATGTTGTCTCCCGACCAGGGCGTCTTCTGTGGCGGCTAGAGGCGTGAGGGCGCTGGGATTCCCGCTACCTCACGCGCTCCGCCTTCTTATTTGCCAGCATAACTTGTAGTGTTATTTTATTAACCTACATATACTTACTTCTTCATACTCATATATCTTTCATTTCTGCAGGTCATAATGCGCATTCCAGTATTATGAGGCGCTGTTCTGATAATATTTTTCCTACACAACACAACGCTATAATTTAATATCTACATACATTTACACATTTACAATTATATTTTTATTGTTATGACAGTTTTTGACAACGCTGTTGATTATGTCTCTATGACAACCCTTTTTCTTCTAAATTCTTAACTGCCCGCTATCTTTCTATCGGACTTGTTATGCCGAACTCCTTTACGGTATTTTATATTACTTTTAAATATTCAAATATTCAAAATTTTGTGGAATGCTGTTCTGCGAGGTTTCTTAGGAAGCCCTCGCAGAACGTTGCGAGTTCAGCTTGAGTTTAGGCCTGGTGCTTACGTCGTAATAGTTTATTTATCGAGTGTTTTATCTCTGCAGAGCCCTCCTAGGGTTACCCTCTCCCTCGCGGAGAGGGGACCCTCCTATCGTGCTGCTGCCGGCTCTCCGTTGCAGGGGCCGGTCCTGCTGTATTTCTGCTGCCTGGTGCTGTCTCTGTTGGCGGCGCCACCGCCTCTGATGGCGGCGCCGCTGCTGTAGCCGGACCTCTGCCGCGGGAGCCGCTTTTCGCTGCAGTTTCTGGATCACCGCTGCTGTTGTCGGCCCTCTCGGCCGCTCCGCTCCTCTACAACTCTTCTGCGACCCTCAACCGCCTGCCTACAGCTGTCGCCGGCCCTCAGCCGCTGGGCTTCAGCCGCCGAGCCTCTGCGCCGGCCCTCTTCGCTGACCCTCAACCGCCTGTCTTCAGCCGCCGGGCATCTGCGCCGGCCCTCTTCACCCACCTGCAGCCGCCGGGCCCTCTGCGCGGCCCTCCGCCGCCGAGGCCGTCACTTGAAGCTTTATATTTTGTTGTGTACCTTTTTTATATTTACTTGTACTTCACTTCATCCACCTCATTCCATCATTTTTCATCATTTTTATACTTTTATTTTTATTTGCTTTTATTATATTTAATAAATTCTTTGTGTCCCTCCTCCCTCTCTTTTACTGTCTAATACGACAAACTGCTTCGCAGAAGGAGGTGACGGCCTGCCATGCACTCCCGCTCCGGACCATGGCTTGTTTCATTACCCGAACATACAAATTATCCTAGCTACTTTAAGAAAACCGTCCATATCTGACAATTTAGGAAATCGTAAATATTTTGCAAAACGACTGGCATGAAACAAACTCAATATACCAAAAAAGTAAGTAACATTACAAAAGAATACCTTTTAAATTAACGTATTACACTCATATTATAAAAGTTTATTTGACCAATTTTGATTAAATACGATAAGACGGGTATGAGAAATGATACCAAATATATTTTAAAAAAATCCTAACTTCATATAAGAAAGTAGTTATTATCAAAACTACATAAGTGGCTTATTGCTAATTGATTTGATATATTTAGTAGAAGTTGGAAGCCTCCGCCGTTCCGGAACAAGCGGGGCTAGCGCGCTTTACCATCAACGATTGCATCACTGCTTACCATCAGGCGGATTGCAGTCAAGCGCTAGTTTATAATTATTTAAAAAAAATGCTGGCTTGATGTTGTAAGAGATGACATGCGTGCCAACAATCTCTTACCACAGTATGCTAAAGATCGCGCGGAATGGAGGAGAATGTGCAGGAAAGCGGACCCCGGGCTCCAACGCGAAAGCCGCGGATGTAACCGGGATAAACGCTAAGATGTTGCTGATGAGGTAGTAGAAGTTGAACTCGTCGGACACGAATTATCTATTCAAAATTTTTAAAAAGAGTTCCGTTTTTAACCGACTTCAAAAAGGAGGAGGTTACTCAATTCGACCGTATATATGCTTTTTTTTTTATGTTTGTTCGCGCATAACTTCGTCGTTTATGAACCGATTTTGATAATTCTTTTTCTCTTGGAAAGAAGACGTTCCCAAGGTGGTCCCATGATAAGGATATCAGGATTTGATGGTGGAAGACCAGAGAAAACAAGGGGAACTTTAAAAAATTGCAGGGGCGACAAGTGCATTTCTTAGCATTTCATTAAGTATTTTAAAGCACTACAATTTAATAAAGGTCTGGAGTAGATCTGATGATGGAGCCGGGAGACATTCGAAGGAACTCCTCAACAATTCACAGCAGTTACCTTGTGTTGGGGCTCGATTAATTTGTATTGATAAGAACTTTACACCTAGATGAGTTGTGACTGTCATAAGAGCTCTGATGATGAAGACAAAGGCCAGTTCCGGGAACTCCTCAACGGTTTACAGTAGCTACAGTAGTTTGTGGTTGGACTTCATTCATTTATATTGATGAGACCTTTGCACCCATTGGGTTAAAATAATGGTCTGCAGTAAATTTGATGATGAAGACCATAGGCAGTTGAAGGAATACTTACGGGTAAAAATTAAAGTAAACAAAATTACGTCGTTTCCTAACTATATTGGCGCCAGCTTCCAGTCTGACGGATGCAACTGAATACATAGTATTTTTAACAACTAAAAAGTGTAAAATAAAAACTTTTTTACAAAAAAATAACCGACTTCCAAAAACCACTACAAAGTGAAAAATAACTAATTTCGGAAGTCGGTGTCAAAAAAGGAATATACAAAATCAAAGACACCGACTTCCGAAATTAGTTATTTTTCACTTTGTAGTGGTTTTTGGAAGTCGGTTATTTTTTTGTAAAAAAGTTTTTATTAGTATTATCTATTATCATGGTAGCAACAGAAATACAACAACTGCGACAACTGTTGTTACAACTGTCTAGCTATCACGGTTTATAAATCATGTACAGCCTGGTGATAGACAAACAATCAGAGCAATAGAGTGTTGATTCAATTCACTTTAGCCTTGCAGACACTTAAATTGTAGTCAGACGGAAACACCGCCTCTGGCAAATTGTTCCAGTCCCTTGATGTACGCGGTATAAAAGACGAGGCGAAACGTTTCGCGTTTTGTAATGGTGTCAACAACGTAAGAGTGGTTACTCGCCGTACGACGGATCGTCCGATGATGGAATGGAGATGGGGGAATTAAGTCATGCAATTCCTTCACACACTATAATTGCATCCTATAGAACACTGACAGGGTGGCTACTCTTCGCCTATGCTCCAGGCTTTGGATACCGTTTTGAATTAAATCTAGGTCACCAATTAGCCTCTTCGCACGCCTCTCCACCGAATCCAAAGTTGCTAGATAGCATTTTGCAGCACAAACCCAAATGTGGCTGCAGTACTCGTCCCGTGAATATTGTACTAATATCTATTATAATTGTACTTATATGATAAGGTCATGTTATAGCAAATACTATATTCTGTTATTTTCTGTTCAAAACGGATATAACTGAAAGAGAGATATAAATCGAATTAAAGGCAGCGCGTGCAAAATTGAGGGCAAAACGGTTTCGTGGTATTATTTATATTTTTATATCAATCAGCCACCCGCTGCGCTGATGAAACTGAACCTTGAGACGATCCACGTGGAAAAGGACACGAGATGCTTATTGCTCGTGTGTGCTATTAAATCGTTATAAAAAATCATGCCAGCAATTTTCTTTGGAAGAACATTTTGCGTATAGGTAATGATTATAGACTTTTTGGC
Source organism: Sesamia nonagrioides (assembly GCA_017933935.1). Lineage (NCBI taxonomy): Eukaryota > Metazoa > Arthropoda > Insecta > Lepidoptera > Noctuidae > Sesamia > Sesamia nonagrioides. Next base: position 10,770,854 of record JADWQK010000959.1, read on the forward strand.
TCGTGTAACTTCAGTTTAGGTAGTTTTAGTGCTATATTACACCGGGACACCATGGCGGCGCAACCAGTTGCGCCATGTGGTATCCGTAAGCTACCAAACTAAACACCAGAGCCGCCACACCACAGTAAGACAGTATCAAAATGGACCTTGAAAAGACAGCACCACTGCTGTATGTACGTATAACGAAAAGAGACTTTAAGAGAAAAAAGAAACAGTGGTGGGTACATCCTTATTTAGCCGATCCCTGGCGGCCGGGCTGGCGGCCGTGTGAGGCACCATACAGCGCTATAGTAATTAGTAGCTGCGCGACCAGCGTGACGGCGCAACCAGTAGCATTCTGTTACGCTTCCGAGTTGGTAGCGTCGCCAAATTGGTTGCGCAATCAAACGGACACCAGATTAGTAACTCTCTATAGAGCTGTATACATTTTGTAGGTAGCGGCGACTGATTGCGGCGCTATGGTGTCCCGGTGTAAATAGCCCTTACAGTATCGACCAAAAGTCCAATTCTCTGTATGAGAGGAGACCTGTGCCCAGCAGTGGGGCGATAGAAAGGTGATGATATGATTCATTTTCAAATGATGAAGATAATTGAAAACGACCTCAGATAATTGAATTGGGCATAGACAGCGTAGGTTCTATATTTGCGAAAGCGAAATAAGTCATACTGAACACCACATCTGCGGACTCTGGCACTGACGGACACTGACATCGGTCTATCCCAAACAGGTGCTACCCATGTGTTATTTCATCGTTACTGCTGCACTGGGCCCGCGTAATGAATTACAGCATACAATTTCTCACTGAGGCCTGAGTCTAAGCAGTGCGAACATTATACTCTGCATATGACTTCAGAAATGAGGTTTGAATAAAAATCTTCTTAAAAGCTCTATCGTCATTGCAACTCTTGACGATATGTATGTAAGAAACATTTTAAATTGGAACGTAAAAGCATATTTTTTTAGGATATCGCGGACATAAATAAGTATTCAATCAAGATCAAGGTTTATAGTGAGAGATTGGCTCTTCGTGTTTACATGAAATTCATGCCAAAAAGCTGTTTTACTGACTAAATAAACAAAGCTTCGTTTGTCATCTCATCTCTTGTTTCGGCAAGATTTTTTATGACTTTCCTCCGTTATTCCTGGCTGTAGATGGTAGATCTTAGACAGTCAATATGAATCATCTGAAGTCTAAAAGTCTGAGAAACAGTTTCACCAAGGGATACATAGCCCCGTAACTAGAGGTCCGACAGGCTCCATGTAAAATACTGGTATTCAACTGCATCTCGATCAGACTAGAAGCCAACCACAACATAACTAGCTATAAGCTAGGCAGATCCTACTATTTGTAAGTTCCAGATCTAAATGCACAAAGCTAGTGGCTTTCATGGAGACTCTAACGAGTGGCGTTGACGCTGGGAAACAAGTTGAAGTGAATGCTGATTTTAGCGGGGCCTTTAATCAAGTTCACCATACGATACTTCTGCATATATTAACTGCTTTTAGCATTACTAGTTCCCTCCTTAATTTGCTTAAATCGTATCTCGATGTTCGTTCTTTCTTTGTGGCAACAAGGAAAGAATTCAATGGCTTCCAATCCAACACTTAGAACGTCACTTCTGGCGTCCCACAAGGATCACATGTTGACCCGGTTTAATTTAACTTATTTGGCAACGATCTCGCTAACAATGGAGTGTTGTACATATGCTTATGATAAAAAAAAAATAATTATATAAATCAGCCTGGCACCGATTCCCTCGTTCACAAACTAAACTAAATGTAAGTTCAGTGCATCTTTTTCTTTCTACTTTATTAAGAAAAGAACAGAACATAGTTGCATATCAGTTTAGACCAGTCAAATTTGGTAAAAAAAAAGATGTATTTTGGTCGCCATGTTTATAATCGCGTCAAAACTGTCAATGGAATATCTTATTTTGACAGGACTAAATTAAAATGTTATCTTCTATCCTTTTTAAATCAGTTTAGTTTGAGAACAAGAGAATTGTCGCCACTGACATGTTAGTAACATGGTGTGATAATAATGATATGAGTTTAAATATATCGGCAAGTGATACCATGTGAAATTCACTAGAAAAGTTAAATAAGCACAATCTACATCATCATCATCATTACATTAATGGCAACCGGGAAGTGATTTCTATTTTTGTCGAAACAAGACCAAAATTTTGCTTTATGTTTATTTAATCCAATGTCTATGCCACCCACACAGTAAGATTGGAAAGGGTTCATTAGCTATTCCTGTGACATTAAGCATTCTCTTTCGTAATAGCTAAAAACGGGATAGAAAAGATCGTATAATAAATATCTTGCATTTCAAGAACCACAGAAGTGTAGAAATTTAAAGAATTCGGGATATATTATTAATAACTAGCGGCCGCGCATGAGTCGTCCGCGTTTTTTGCTCCGCTCCTTTTGTATCCCAGCGTGCGGTTATATAGCCTAAAGCCTTCCTGGATTAATGGGCTATCCAACGCAAAATGAATTTTTCATATCGGGCCAGTAGTTCCTGCTCGTTCAAACAAACAAAGAAACTCTTCAACTTTAGAGTGGTAAATAAGACTGTCCCCAATTCTTGAACAAGATGAAAATAGGTGTACCCACGAGAAGGTTACGAACTCCTATAATACCCTTATGTCCTCTTCTTTGCTGAACTGTTATTGGTGCTAATTCTTCAATACCCCGCCTTTTTATTAAACAACTGCAGTAATCTTATCGATGTGCATTCTGAGTCACTTGCTAAGTTCTGAAATATACGAAAACTTTAGTGTTGATTTAGGTAAGTAATAATTTTAAATTGAATTTGGATTAAGATGTTTTTTTATTTCCATTTCCTTTTAATTCTATTTTGTTTGATTTCGATTGCATAATTATGGTTTTATTGTTAATTAGCGGCCGCTAGCGTCTTCGTGCGCGTGGAGTTAGTTATGCTCAGTTCCAGATCGCAGCGTAATGTTATAGAACCTAAAATCTTCCTGGATTAATGGGCTATCCAACGCAAAAGAATTTTTCAAATCGGACCAGTAGTAGTTCCTGAGATTAGCGCCTCAAACAAATTAAAAAAAAAACAAAGAAACCCTTCAGCTTTATATATTAGTATAGATTGTGATAGTCATACTAATTTCTAATTTGGTTAATGACATAACTATTCGTGGGCAAATGAAGTCATTTGATATACCTAATTTAATTTGTACACTAGTCTATTGGGTAGATCTCATTTCATTGTATCAGTGTATTTAATTGAATATGAGCCCAAATAAATAAAATAATTATTATCATAAATAATTATTAAAGTTTGTTTGGTACTCCATCACGCTAGAACAAGCATTGTTTTTGTAAATTTGAAGTGAATGGAATAATTCAGTCGTGCGCAGGTGCACGATATTTAATTTTTTCATTCACTTCAGATTATCATAGTTTATTTGGGGTCAAAGAAGGATAAACACATTCAGAAAAAAAAAACAATTTAAATCTTTACTCATTAATAACTCATATACCAAATAATTTTTAATTCTAACTTTTACTAATTATATTTTTTATGACTTACAATTTATGACTAATTAATAACAAATATTTAATATGCTACTGCATAGTTATCATCAGAATCTATATAATTATTGTTATTTGAATCCCTGTATTTTTCACCATCATTGTGTATTTCCCCATCATTAAAAATCGGCTGCAATTCATCTGGATCCTCATAATCCAGCGGTTCTTGCTGATAATCAGGCCTAGTATTTTTCTGATCATCGTTTTCATAATAAACTTCTCCTCCGCTTAAATAAGGCCTTAAGCCATCATAGTTCGAATTAATTCTACTACGAATAACAGTTGAGCCGTCATTGTGTTCTTCGTCGATTGGTTCAGATTGTGCAAGTTCTGGGCTTATTTCTTCGTCATCATCTTCATCGTCGGTGTCAATACCTTTAACTTCGAAATTTGAATCATCAATGTCATCCACATCGTCTGTGTACTCTTTATGTATGTCTGCCTGGCCATCATTGTTATCATTTTCATATGGCCCACTTTCCGATTCATCATTATCATCAGCTTCGACATCTATTTCACCACTTGGCTCATCGTTGTCATCACTGGGATTATTGCTTTCATCGTAATCATCACTTTGTTCCATCACTTCGTTCTTTGCGTATTTATATACGTTAACAGATGACTGCATTAATTCAGCTTTACTACTTTGTGCGACATTTTTACTTTGGAAATTGTTGGGTTGTGGACTATCATCACTCATATCTTCTGCACTATTATTGGCATCTTCTTCAACATCAACAGCGTCACCGCCACTAGTTGGAACATATCCAATACTTGGTGTATTGAAAGTCTGGTCATTCACTGTTTGCACTGTCACTACGGCATCGTATGGGACGCCTGGGTTACCCATTAAAACTAAGACAGCGTATTTGTAACCAGGTCCGCCGTCAACTATATTCGCTTTAAAAGCCGTTCCGAAGTCAATGCTACTTACTCGAAGATGTGCTATTGTATTTCCATCGCCAATCGCTGGGTATCTCAAAGCTACAGAGCCTCCGGGAACGGTTAGTCTGATCTGTTCAGAATTTGTTTTCTCCAGTTCTTCATTACCAACATCTAGTAGGAACACTGTAGGATATTTGTGGAACGGATTCGCAACGACAAGTACTGACAGTTGACTAATGATAAGTGCAAGTAGCATCTCGACTGTTTGAGATCTAATGTTGGGTCATGGTACGATAATCAGATTCTTATATAACTCTGTTTCACGGTTGATTCGGTTCAGTTTTTGTGTGGCCCTGATTGAAGCGTGAAGCGTTCAATGTCAACTGTATCTTCAATAATTCGAATCAGGAAAAAGTTAAACCAATCATCAGGTATTGTTTGTAATTTTATTTGTTAAGTAGAAAGATAATTAACGCATGTAATTGAGCAGAAAATCTTAAATTTTAATGTTTTTGATCTTTCTCCATTAATAAAATCTACCAAGGCTAGTACCAAATGGGTATGAAGGTAAAATTAAAATGTTTGCTGCGTTAACCATCCTTCTCATCACTACCATCATCGGCGTAAAGTGTAGGTACTTAGCTAAACACGTGCCTCTTAATTAGGATAATTCCCTCTTAATTAAGAGGCACGTGTTTAGCACATCAACGTCATTTCTCTGCTTAGACTGAAGGGAGCCAATATTGAAAAGGTCCAGGTGTATCCTTTTCTATGAACCCATTTAGCAGAAATAAAGGACAACTAAGTAGGTAATGATATACAATAATATGTATGTATTAGCATGTATTAATATGTATGTATTGTATATATGTATGTATCAGCTTTCATAAAAAACCTATAATTTATTTTAAAAAAAGTTGTTTATGAAAGAGACTCGTGGCAAAATACTCACGGTTAAGTTGGTCTTGCTGTAATCGGCTCATGGATGGATTAATAACCTTTACATATCGCTTCGGAAATAGCCGTCAGCTGTCATTCGTAATTTTTTTTGACAATCGGCTACGGATAGTCAGCAACCCCAAAAGGCTGATAAATAATCGTACAGAGTAGATATTGTGTCATCCATTTAGGGTTATTGAGGTCAGATATTCGGCTCACTCCGTGTAAAATACTGTATTTAGTATGCGTTTAAATTAGAAATCTGCTCAAATGTAGTTTGTAAAAGGATCGGCATGATGAATGAAGCAGTTTTAAAAATATTATTGGCTATGCTATAGGTAAGTACGACATCTTGTGGAGGTCAGTAACCACAAGAATATAAGGATTAAAATAAAAACTTATCACTATTGCGCACAATTATTGACGCACAAATTCCAACGGCATCTACGTCAAATATTGTGACTGCAGCGAATTTTTAAAGGGACATAAATAAAACACATATTAATCACAGCTTGGTTTCGTTCAATAATGCTATAAATCATAAAAATATTACATCTTGCGTGTCTGACACTAACAATACATTTATCACAATTCTAAGAATTCTGCGAACAGGACAGCTTTGAAGATCAAGCTAATTAGGGTAACAAGAAGAAATTCTTAACAATAAGGTGTTTGCCAAAATCGTGAGTAAAGGAGATACTATGCCCACCACTCTAACCAGCTCCAATTTTAACATTCAATTCATTAGCTGTAAACTAATAACCATGAAAAACATAACATTGGCGCCAATTCTACTGTTCACAAACTAAACTAATTTTAAGTTATGTGCATCTTTTTCTTTCCATTTCGCTAAGAAAAGGATAGAAGATAACATTTTAGTTTAATCCTGTCAATTTAAGATACTCCATAGACAGTTTAGAGGTGATTATAAACATGGCGACTAAAAATACGCCAGTTTACGTCAGGAGCGCACTAATTTGACAGGTCTAACCTGACATTTTATCTACTGTCCTTTTCCTAATGAAACTGAAAGAAAAAGATGCACTGAACCTGAAATTAGTTTAGTTTGTTAACAACAGAATCGGCGCCATTGTTTCTATTCATACACATAATAGGTCGTATAAAAGTCATAAAAACGAAAAAAAAATGTTACTAAAGGAGATGTTTCAGAAATGTATGGAGCCTGAGCCAGCACATTGTACACTTAATGCTAGGTATAGCTACGCTATAGTTAACTGTTTTTAATGTTAATTTCCTACATTTTGGCTTAGTTTTTATACAGATTCAATTTAACTCGGCCAAGGAGTGCAACACACATAGATGTAGGATTTCATTATATCTATGGCAACACAACTATTAATAAATATGGTGGTCAACGATAAGCGAAAGAAGATTTTGACAGTGACATTTGATTGAGGTGTCATCAAGGAAATTCTATCTAAACTGGAATGTAAACTTGCATAAATCTCTTATTTAAAAGAAGCCTCTATCACATGAGCAATAACGTCGATCGGAAATAAAACTTTATTTGAAAAGAACACGGTCCGAGAGAGAAAGCGTCCCAGTAGCCCTCTGTCTCTTTCTAAGTGTTACCCGTATTTATTTTATGTAATTTTATTTGAAACCAACAAGTTCGATTAGAAAAAAGATGGTGAAAAAGGGTGCCATTAATGTCTGCAATAGTGAGGCGGAATATCATTCTTTAAGTAAGGTTTTTGCGGTAATTATATACAAGTCATTGTGTTTGTATGTAGGGTGACCATAAATTTCGAAGTAATTAATTCGAATAAATGTGCACATAGGTCCGTATTCCAGAAGAAAACTCAATCATTGATCATTGTTTAAACATTACTTAAAACCAGTTTCAACCAATCAATTTCTTGAAACGATACTTAAGTAGAGCTTGAGTTTTGAGTGACGTTCTGTAATACGGACCTTAGTCATTGTGTGCATAATAAGTAAGTAACTTTTATTGAGTATTTTCAATGACATTAAATTCTGCTTTCTTGTAGACATTTTATTTATCTAAAGGTACAGTTTCGAATAGATTGACCTGCTGTCATCCGTACATCATCAATTTATTCATCCATTTTTAAAGTTCAATAATGAAATTAAAATGTTCGCATCCATACCTAAATGTTCATTAAAACTCAGGTAAAATAAGTGAAAAAAAAATCAAGTACATTTATTATAAATTCCATTATAATAGTCACCCTACACAACAAGGACAGAGGGCTACTGTAACGCTATCTCCCTCGGACCGTGTTTTGATCAATAGTTCACATTCCAGTTTAGATAGAAATTCCTTGGGTGTCGTGTATCTAAGGCTATCGTATCTATATTATCTACCATATGACTGTGAAAAAACAAAACATGAATTCCGAACATACGGCCCATTAAATAAACACAATCAACTCAAATCAACACTCGACACGAACACAACGGGAAAATAGAACTGTCAAAGTCGCCAATCAAACGTCATAAAAAGTATCATGGCTACCTTAATAAAGGGTTATCCTTATCTCACTAAAAATCGTTTCAAATAATTATATATACTTGTATTTTTATTCAAATTAATTTAGTAGTATTTTTATGACAATCTTCTATTTTTTTCCTTTTTATCTATATAGCGTACATAGTGGTGGCCCAAAATGAAACATCTCCTTTATCATTAAATTTTTTTTGACTTACATCATAAATACTGGCTCCTTATTTTTTCACATATCAATATTGCGATAGGTTGAACGTAGTATTTACTGTCATTGAAGCGGATTAAAGGTTTATGTAAAAAAAAAAAAACAATAGTTGCTATGGCACTATTGCTAGCCAAAGATATTTCACGTAAAAATATGGTGTAACCGTGGAAGAATTGATAATTTTTTAAAAGCTAACTATATTTTTAAAGTGAAAACTTCTATAATGGCATTGAGCACTCTTTTGGGATGAGTAGAAAATATTACAATGTTCAAGTAGTCAGTTCTGCCGGCAATCCCTGACTGCAACCTTTTTCAATTACTAGTGTATAAATTACCTTAGTGCAATTTACCTATAGGATTCATAACAGCAAGACTCAGGATATATCGCTTAATAAATGAAAAATGAATCAATAGTCATCGTTGATATTGATGAATATACAACATATAAATTAACTAACCCACTTCCTGAAAATAGTTTGTTCAGAATCGTTTGCTAAAACGGTTTATCATTTTTAATATCGGTATTTTTTTTTTCCAAAATAATAAAACCTACGGAAATTATTGTCATATTAACCCTGTTGCTTGTACAGACTTTTAAAATCGCAGTTTTACTTGTATTCACACAAAAATCATTCAATACAAAATGAGAAAAAAATCCTTATTCTAAGAAAGTTAAGGTTTTCGTTCTCCAAGAATTGGTATAACTAATTTAATAAATAACAATTCATACAGATGGTAAATTAAAAATTCAGTGTATATATATTTTTAGTACAGTGGCAGTAGAACATTAATTTCTTTCAACAGTTCTAGGTATTGTGTAAAATTATCGTGATATTGAAGAACAGGGCCTAAATACAAGCATGGCGCAGATTCTGTCGTTCACAAACTAAACTAATTTTAAGTTACGTGTATCTTTTTCTTTCCATTCCGTTAAGAAAAGGATGGAAGATAAAATGTCAGTTTAATCCTGTCAAATTAAGATAGATACTCCATAGACAGTTTAGACGCGATTAAAAACATGGCGGCTAAAAAATTCGCCAGTTTACGTCAGGAGCGCACTAATTTGACAGGTTTAAACTGACATTTTATCTTCTGTCCTTTTCTTAACAAAATGGAAAGAAAAAGATGCACATAACATTAGTTTAGTTTGTGAACAACAAAATCGGCGCCATTGACGGCGGCGGCAATTTGAGTTTTAACGTAAACAAAGTGTCCCGGATCAGTTACTATATTAAATGTTACTATTATAGAAAATGTTAATATTGTCATTCCTATTACAGACACGTTCAGACCTACACACATAACTGCTCCACATAAGCTTGTTACTCACGATTTTGACATTACAATATTGAATATTAGGATTAGTTACTTAGGATTAATTTATTGATTACCATTTAATACCTATAAAAAGGGTTACATTAAATAGATACAGATAATATAATATTGTCAACTAATGCAAATTCATGGTTTTTGTTATACACTCACGTTAAAAGCACCAATTTCTTAATATTTAATTAATTCTTTCTTCCCAAAAACAATTCGAGTGATTTTTAGAAAAACTTACAGCACACTACGTTGGAATAATATTTTACATTTACATATGAATAATAATTGAAGTTAAATCTATAATTTCCATAATTAAATAAATATAAGACCTGTTTCACGACTTTTGGGCAAATTGTGACTTCCAAATCTGGCAGACCACATTTTTTTTTCTTTTACGTTGGTTTTCGCTGGGATAAGAACGCGGCTAGCATTTTAACGTTTTTAATTAGGTAAAGGAACTAACCTTCAGATGTCAGTCTTAATCCGTCAAAATAAGTCTAATTTACTTACATTATTGAAAGTTTTTAGCATTGTTTGTCGCTGAAATTAGATCGCAACATAAATTAGAACCATAGAGATATTAGCCCCGATTTTCTTGTTCGCGGGCTAAACTAAATTTAAGTTCAGTACTTCTTTTTTTCTCTCTCATTAAGAAAAATACAGAAGATTAATATTTGTTTAGTTCTGTCAAATTGCCCGCGACTGATGTAAATTGGCGTATTTTAATAGCCATGTCTTTAATCGCATCTAAATTAATCTTAATTTGACAGGACTAAAACTAATATTTTGTCTCTTCTGTCTTTTTCATAATGAATTAAAAAGAAACAGATGCACATAACTTTAAATCAGTTTAGTTTGTGAATAAGAGAATCGTTCAAATAGCCCTATCTGCAAGCTGTGAAACAGACCTATCGAGAAATGGAATCTCATGGATTTTAGTTTGGCATCTGGTAAATTCTGTATGAATGAAACGAAAGTAAATAGTGTGTAAAGTTCATTACGATACATGTGACAGTAGAAAAGTAGTCCATTACTTACTGCACGATGTGAAAATTAAACTAAACTGTCATGGTCATGCTCCTGCCCCCATAAACAATTCATTTGGGGTCGGCGCGTGTCTTTTCTTCCATACTTCACTATCAGTCGTCATTTCGGTAGGCTAACCCTTTCTGACTACTTCAGTATTCACACAGCCATCCATCGTTTCTTTACCCTACTCTAATATTTACAAACAAAACAAAACTAAACGCCGTGCCTTAATAGACTAATTAAGTCACACGTATCGTATATATATTATAGCTCGTATGACTTAAATCACACATAATTCAGGCATTTATGTATAAAAATGAACTACTTATGTCACAGAAAAGCATGGCTTAATGGTATGGGTTTAGGTCACACAGTACAGAAAAAATTAATAAGCGTAACTAGATATACTAACGGTTTACTAAACATTATGAGGACACAGATGTCTTTAAACATTATCATAAGAGGGTTAAATTGTAGGTAATATACAAGTGATCAAACAAGAATACCTAAGCTTAGTGATTTTATATAATTTAACATCAACAATTGAGCATTCAATTTTTAAGAGATCAAACCAACACAGAATCACACTTCAGATATTTATAACATATATAAAGTCAGGGAAATTAATATTTTTAAGGGACTTCATTCGTATGGCTTCGAACCCAACTAGCAGAGATAGTCCTCTGCGAGTTGCGCAAAAAAAGCGCTTTTAATGAAATAAGCGGCTATTTTTTGACTAGACTTAGACAAAATAACAGGTCAATTGCTGAAATGTGTTTCAAATAGCTTGGATATATTTTAATCTGTCTAGTCGATTCTTGAAACAGTTCAGTATGGGAACTGTCATTTTCCGAGAGCCTACTTCATACTGTTTAAAATTTCATGCTGTAAATTGTATATTCAAAAAACAAAATGCATTTTTAGACAGTGGTTTGAAATAGCTGGTAGAGTTTCAATTTAATAAACAATTAATTTCCCTAACTGTAAACAATGTGACGTTCAGTTTCATAATCATGTCTACGGGATCCTAAAGAAGCTTCAATGATATTGAAGTAAACTATCATTCAAACCAGTGCTAGGGATTGATAAGTCACTTCTAACTTACTTCACCTTAATTTTCACAGTGAGGTATTTACACATGTTACAACCTTCATACGATGTTCAAGATATTATGCAAGTGAGTCTGTAAAAATCTCTGAATCTAACTCAAAGGCGGAGTGTCAAGGAGGTCATTTCCACATCCGTCGTCACCCACCGCTACACTTCCTCAAGAATGTCTAGCAACAAAAGTAGACTCAAACAATGTCAACACAGGCAGCAAAATTGGAAAAATTATTTAAAGGAAGTCGTTTTTCAATAGGCGTTTTACATTTAGCTTCTCGCCTCGCTTCTTGCGTTTAGAATCCAATCCAAAGCCATCACTGCTAAAGGCACTCTCCAAACGGGTGTGACGCTACACCAGCAGAACAATTTCTATGAAAACTTCCCGGAAACTGTTCTTCCAAAGTCGTTACGTTCCGTGATGTCACACCTGTCTACGGAAGCCTTATTATCGTCTTAATAACAAAGGATTTTAACCAATAAATTAATTAATTCTGACAAACAATATTCATGTATAGCATTTTTTGCTGGCTGACATATTGCAACACAGTTCTACACTTAATCTCAGAGATCATCATTTCCTCGTATAATGCTACCAACTGCAGCGGTTTTTCGTTTTAATTCAAGTAAAACCATCTCCACCGTTTAGAGAAATACTATTATTTTATTACCCAATTTTCTTGTCCTTTCTCTAGAAAGGACAAGAAATAATAATAGTATTTTTGTCCTTTCTCTAGAAAGGACAAGAAAATTGGGTATAATTATAGTATTTTTGTCCTTTCTCTAGAAAGGATAAGAAAATTGGGTATAATAATAGTATTTCTCTAAACGGTGGAGATGGTTTTACTTGAATTAAAACGAAATACCGCTGCAGTTGGTAGCATTATACTAGGAAATGATGACCTCTACTGGACTAGAGTCCAGTCTCCATATCCCACGCGTAAAAGCGAGTTAGATATGGACGAAAACTGCGATCATTATTATTGTGATCCACAAAATAGGTAACAGTTAAAGGGTAGAATTATCAACTCATCGGAGACTATGGCCCAGGAAAGGACGGTTTTTGAGATGGGTGACAATAGAGCTAGGTACATATCCTAATTTACCATACGAATCCAGCGCGGGTCACAGGTTTGCGAATTTTCGGTTTTAGAAAATGTTGTTATCACGCCTTTCCCTCGGAATGTTTTTTCATTGTTTTGAGCACTAGTGGTGAAAATATTTACACAAAGTGGAGCGCCTTTCTGCGTTCGAACCCACGACCAACAACTTACCACTGTAGCTCAATGCTCATATTACGTAAAATGGAAACATATTTTGTTCTAAATATCAAGAATTACGGTACATTTAAGCCCTTTGGTAGAAAAAGCAGAAGAGACTATGCAGTCTTGAATGAGGTCGAGCCACGATCGCATAAGACATGAGTTACTGTAAAACAAGATACAATAAGTACCAATAAAATTATCGTAGGAAACTCCGCATTTCCTTATTTTGTTTATTTAGCGAAGCCTGAGCCCTATCCGCCTTACTAATCATTTGATCCAACTTACTAATCTGCGTCGTCACCTGGTTCCCAATATCTTTAACCGCCGCTTTTCCCAGCAATAACGTATTTTCTTGATCTTCCATCTTTTTTAATTCGTCTAAAGCGGTGTTTATGTCGTCGCCATGTTGTTTTGACTTTCCCGCGCGCGGCGTCATCTCGCTGTCATCGGGGCCAAGGCCTTGGTTTATAGAGCCTATATCTGAGGTTGGTGGGATGTAATCTTTGTCGTAATTTGTCTGCCCCACGTAGCTGGGTTCACTTGAATAGGACAAATTGTCTTTTGCAGACATTTTCACGCGAAAGAAGTTTGTTATTGTTCCGCAAACACCCTGGAAATATACGGTGTTATTTTAATTAAAAAGAAAACGCACCACACCATAAATCGTCTCGCTAGTTTCTGATGGGCGTTTTCAGAAACTATAGAATGAAAAAAAAGCAACAAATCTGTTGTGTAATTATTAGGTTTGCTAATCTAATGTCTGCGTCTCGATCTCAAGCTACCAGAAACTGTCAGATATTCCCAATCTAGCTTGAGCCTTAATGCTTTAGAGAAAAACTTGAAAACCGGATAAAGTAATCTGATAGATTGTATTAGCTGTAGTACAATCTGTCAATTTTTTAAATTAAATTTTCCAGTTTCGGGTAGCTGCTGAGATGACCTGCTGCCGTCGGTACCAACCAATCTCGTTTAGTTGGTATCTATGAAATCTAGTAAAACCTGAAACTGTAGCACATGCTCAAGCTTTCAGGTCATATACATAAATTCAGGTACCGACCTAAATATATTATGTTTATATATTGTGTTTTGTTTCTAAAGCACGGGCTTTAGAAACATTCTGAAAGGGTTTTAAAGCAATGAGTATATCTCGGCTCGGGTACCCTACACGTTCTACCCTGTTACAAACCACGCAGTAATATTGTTAAAGGTAGGTTTCAGCAATAAATATTTTAATGTACCAAAACAATAAACAAATAACAATTAAAAAATTCTTAAAAAAATAGCAATGTTTACTTGATTTTTTACAATAATGTGCAAGTTTATCGTCTACCAAATGTAATTAAACATTTTAATTAACAACATTTGCTACAAGTGCGAAATCCGCCACGATTTATTATATAGACCGTAATTTTTTGTTCACCTTTTGTAGTTCGTTACAACGAGAAAATATTCGAGAAAATATTTAGCATAATTTATTTATTCGTATGGGTTTAGTTAATTATTTTAGAAATGTAACTATAATTTTAAAATTTATTGTTCCCTTCCTATTATTGTTTGTAGAGTTTATGTTTGATCTTTTTTTTAGCTGTTTCTTGTATAAAGTTGTTTTATTGATGTATAAGGCTAAAGGACTTTGAATCCAGGTCGAAAAAAAATTAAAAAAGAATGCGGATGAAAAAGAAATATGCACCAGGTTTTGTGTTAATTACCTTCAATTTATTTATTTTAGTCTGTGTGGAATCCAATATTGTGTTCAATTCTGTGAGGCCACCACTACCTTCCTTGAGTTGGTCATCCAGCATAGCAGTATTCTGAAAATATGTTATAAAAACAATTGTTCTTAGTTCATATTAAATAAATAAATAATATTTAAATGCATTTTTTTTTTTTTTTTAGGACGTGGTGTTTCTACTCCGGCTCGGCTGGGCAGCGTTCGGGAAGCTCCGTAATGTCTTCTCATCTAAAATACCTCAGTGCCTAAAGACAGAAGTCTTTAACCAATGTGTGTTACCGGTGATGACATGTGGATCAGAAACGTGGTCTCTCACTATGAGCCTCATAAAAAAGCTCAAGGTCGCACAGAGAGCCATGGAGAGGGCTATGGTGGGTTTTTCTCTACGTGATCGAATCAGGCATGAGGAGTTCCGTAGAAGAACTAAAGTCGCCGACATAGCCCCGCGGATTAGCTCTCTGAAGTGGCAGTGGGCGGGGTACATAGCTCGTAGAGCCGATAGCCGTTGGGGCAAAAAAGCTCTTGAATGGCGAACACGTACCAGCAAGCGTAGCTTCGGACACCCACCGACTAGGTGGTCGGATGATCTGACCAAAATGGCAGGGAAGCGCTGAATGCAGGCCAAATAATACGGCCCAATCAGGTATATGGTATAAATTCTCGTGTCACATTGTTAGTTACATTGTGACACTAGAATTTTATATAAGAAGTAAGAACTAGCGACCCGCCCCGGCTTCGCACGGGTACAAAGCTGATACTAAATATACTACAGAAAAACTGTGAACGTTGTATAAGAAACCGCCACGAACGCCGCGCCGCCGTGTACCGCTGCTAACGCGACACCCCGCAATTTTTAAATGTAACAAAAAACAAACTAAACAGATTTATATTTGCGGGGTGATATTTGAATTGATAATATATCTTCGTAAATATTTATCTAAATCATATGCTGTAAAAGTGTAAAGGGTGATATGGATTTATATTAAATCAATAATGCACTTAACCAATACAGCATTAATCCTTATCCAATTTAATAAAATTGGATAAGGATTAATGCTGTATTGGTTAAAATCGCTTCGAAAGTTAGCCGGTATTTGTCGTATAAAGTAAATGACAAAAAACGTGGGATTTTTGGTAGACCTTTTCAATGTGTACAATATTTAGTACATTGTTTTGATAAATCCCGTAGTTTAAAAAAAAAAATTATTTACGACATCACATTAGAAACCTCAAAATTAATAGTATTTCTCCACAATTTAATGGATCTTATTATACATATAAACCTTCCTCTTTAATCACTCTATCTATTATAAGAAACCGCATCAAAATCCGTTACGTAGTTTTAAAGATTTATTATCATACAAAGAGACATAGGGAAAGAGAAAGTGACTTTGTTTTATAATATTTAGTGATATGTATATATATAATATACACTAGCTGTGCCCCTCGGTTTCACCCGCGTAACCTTCTAGCCGAATGAGCTCAGTTGATATAAAATAAACGCCTGTTACAATAATGGGAGCAATATGTAGTACATCCGCGTTTGCTCCCATTTCCGCAACCCTTTTTGTTCCTGCTCTGTTCCTATTGGTTATAGCGGGATGTTTTATAGCCTAGGTCCTTTCTCAGGCTGTAGACTATCTGTGTACCAAATTTCATTACAATCGGTTCAGTAGTTTTGGCGTGAAAGCCGGACAGACAGACAGACAGACATACTTTCGCATTTATAATATTAGTATGGATAATTATTATACATTATACTTAAAAATAGGGAGAACACAAGCAAACAAAATTCACGGATTAAGCTATTACCATTTACTTATAAGTAGTTGAAATGGCAATGATAAAAATAAAATAATTTTAAGTACGAACTTAATAAGTAACAGATTCAAAAAAAACCTTGACCTATTTAGTGTACATTCCTCGATTACGTACCTACATATTTAGAAATAATAATAATAATAATCAGACACGATATAATATACCTACAACTTACTACTAAATGTATTAAAACACTGAAAGTTTAAAAGTTTTATAGCTCAGAAAAATAGGATTTTTACCTCTGCCGTCCGAATTTCCACTTCCTCAAACTCCACGACATCTAAATGTTTATGTTTTGATAAAAAATCTTCTCGATCAGGCAAAGGTTGGCCGAATAACTCAGCTCTGGTACAGGCATCTTCATATGCCTTTAACGACATAATTAAAATCCACTACTGACTAAAAATTGGCACTATTCAAGTGACAAAGCTTGTTTAAACAGAATAAATTGTAAGGAAAAGAAGAACACTATGACATGAATACGTTTTTGGCGCAAGTGTCGTCTTAAAACTAGACCTTCCTTCAGTTTGTTGAAGTTATTGATTTTTCGAGGCACAGCTATTTATTTAACTTGGCTCGTTTCGATCAAATACTAACACAGAATTTGTAAATACTATTACAAAATCATTATTTTAATAAGCATAACAAACTTTAATAACTAGACAGAAAGCTTATAGCTAATGTATAAATATAATAATATATTCAGTATGGCACCAATTTCGAATTTCGCGCAAAAATTTCAAAGTTGCCAGAGGTGTACGAATAAAATATATTTAATCAAGATCCTTAGACGTATTTAGACTTTACAAAATTAATTTAAAAATTATTATACTGAACACTGTTTCCAGATCGATTAACGGTTAAAAATATTTTTTAATATTGGAAGACCATAGACTTTTGTAAAACAGCTGCTCGTAGGGTCAATAACCGCTGGTGTGAACTCTTGAATCACTTTAGGACAGGTGAATGGATAAGGGAGACAGCAATATTTTGCTACTCCAACTGTCATGACTCTTATCACAAAGAACATAAAGATTATATTGTTTATGTTGCTAGGAAATTCCTCGTTATTTTTTTCCGTTAACATAAGTATGTACTCTGTGGATATCTCATGAAACATTTGAAAATAAATGCTATCAAAATCATTTTCCACAGTTCTAATCAAGTGTCGGACACATTATTTGTTACGAACTAATTCTGCAGCCATGACTACAGGTAGGTGAACTCTATTACTCTACTTTTTAATTTGGAACTCAAACTTAACCAACAGAGGTTAAGTTTGTAGTCAATAATATTTAACTTTAAATAAGTCCTATTTTAATGATTCTAACAATGCTCGGTTAACAAACCGTGCGTTTATTTTTAGTTTCTTATTTTAAATAGGAAAACAGAATATTGCTGTGTCATTTTTGCCACATAAACAGATATACCTACTGTTGTTATTTTCGTTTTAACAATAGTTAGAGTTAAATGCAACGAAGCTTAATTTACAATAAGTACCTATGTCACTAAGAAAAAAGTAAAACATTTGGCAGTTTTTTCGGAATCACCACTGATAAGGTCTCATATCAATAAAAATTTTAAAATTAATAAAATATGTCAAGTTATTATATTTGTCAAATTCCTTTACTTATTCATGTAAATTCAAAATTATGTAATTTTTACAATAATGCTCTCACCATGAAATGAATAATATAATCAAGTTACCGGTAAATAATGGTGTAATCGTAAAATTATTAAGATATAGTACGCAAATAGACCATAAAAGTGAGTTTTTGTCAAAATTTTTGTAATTAAATGTTCCTTGTGAAAGTTATTAACAACGGAGGTCAATCAAACAGGGTACTGGGAGAGGCTGGTTGGTATAACTTGTGGAATGTCTATTTGCCAAGATAAAAATTCGAAGTGCCCTGTAATTAAGGAAAGAGTCTGTAAAAAATGGGCATAGACATTTGACACACCGTTGAACAAGCCACACAAAATATGAAACTATCATTTAAAGGATGATAAAATTTTCCATACTAAATATGATCTGTGTTGATGTTTATAACACTACATAATCAGCCTATATTGATCCCACTGCTGGGATCAGGCCTCTTCTCGATGAGAGAGAGTAGGCTGTAATCTACCATGCTAGCCCAGTGCGGGTTGGTATTATAACACTATATGAGTTCAATCCCTCCAGTTTTTTTTTCCACAATACACTGCTGTCTAGCTTTACGAGAAAAATAGATATAGTTTTCTGTATGTTAGTTTCTCTTTTTTGGTTATTTTCCTTATGTATCTTATATAGGTATGGATTTAAATATAGCCTTTAATATGAAAACGTTTACAATAGTCCATAGAGGCAAAATTATGTTTCAAAAATTTCCAACATTTTATTCAATGGTCTGAAAAATCTGAGCTTTCATTGAAGAAATTTAGCTTTTCAATTGCCTACTCCATAACTCTATTCTCATAGGTAAAAGTTATAATTAAACTAATTATAATTATTTCATAACTTTCAGTTCCATTGACATTGGACACCATATCCAAATTCCGCAGTGACTTCTATTCGGACCCTAAAAATGAACTTGCACAAAATGCTTGCACGAGATTTGACCCATTCGAGGTTGCTATCAGTAGAAAAAAGACTGAGACAACACTTCATGTCTATAACATCAAGGTAAGTTATCAACTGGAACATACAGGGCTTTTTTATTCTCATTAGAAAAAAAAGAAAGAAGTTTATTTGACCTTTGTTAAATAAGGCACACAGTATACGGTCACCAAAGCAAGTAACCAACTCTTTCAGAGGGCTGACAAATGAAATTTAATTTGAGTATTATTTTTTTTTCTATTAATTAATTAACATTGTGTTCAAAAAGATCTATTTGTTTCTTACAAAACTTCAACGACATCTGATTATGGTATGAAAGAAGATATGTAACCAGCACCCGAATTTGGTAACACACTATTACTATTAGTTGGTTTCCACCCTTACGTTGTTAACACCTCTACGATCCGGACGAAGCGTTTCGCCTCCTCCTTTATACCGCGTACATCGAGGGACAATATTTAATAGTCATATATAATAGGTAATTTGCCAGCGGCGGTGTTTCCGTCGGACTACAATTTGAGTGTCTTCAAGGCTAGAGTAAATAGGTTCTTAATAAACTAGTGCGCTTTACCATCAACGATTGCGTCACTGCTTACCATCAGGCAGGATTGCGGTCAAGCGCTAGTTTATAATATATAAAATTTCAACGCCTCTTGCTCCATATGTTCAAAAAATGTGTCTGTTCTACAACGTAAATAATGCAATGAGTATTGTTGAACTGTCGATTATCTTAAAGAAAAGTTCAGAGAGGTGAACATTCTGACTGTAGCTTCACAATATATATTTGAAAATCTTATGTATGTTCATAAAAATATCTCGAATTTTAAGAAAATAAGCGATATTCATAATATAAATACCAGGTACAAACACAATCTTGCTGTACATCACACTCGTCTCCACAGAGTAGGCAACTCATTCATGGGTCAATGTATACACTTTTACAACAAGCTTCCCATGGACATTCGAAACGTACCCATTAAACGATTTAAGAACCATATAAAGGCCAAACTTTGCAAAAAGGGGTATTATAAAATGACAGATTATTTAGAAGACAAAAAAGCTTGGGACTGAGCTGCTCGCTCTGTTAAGCATTGTTATTAAGCAATATGCGTAGCTATAAGGTAAATTATTGTAAACATTTTCATTTTTAATGTCTGGACTTGAAAAAAGACGATGATCCCTGAGTTTGTTTTGGCTATTTCTTCTCAGAGGTAGTCAGTTAGGAAATGCCGGCTTCATCTAGTTAAAAAAATAAAAAATAAACATGACGTGTAAAAGTGATCAGTGATCCTACTTGCTTAATAAACGATTTCATTTCAAAATGAAACACAATGCTACTGATGGTGTGTTATGCAATTACCTTGCAATTTATGGGTACAACCCATAATCTCACGAGTGCAGATAGATAGTCGCTTTAGCTAAATTACATCCAGTAAGTTTGGAACTAAGGAACCCAGCCTAGTCGGAATAAGGCCAGTCAGATTACGATACAGTGATTAGTTAGCCCATTGTTAAGTCCTAGGCAGATATTACTGCATCAATGAAAATAAACTGCCTACCCTAGATTATAGAGTTCAATTTTGATTAACAGATTGAATCTGAAGCCAAGCCGGTGACGAACCAAGAGAACTCGGGCCGCTGCTGGCTGTTTGCAGCCCTCAATGTTATGCGTCTGCCCTTTATGAAAAAGTATGGCATTGAGGAATTTGAATTCTCGCAGAGGTAAGTTTTCTTTTTTAAGTGAAATCTTTTTTAGCCACGTTGACCACTTACTATGTTGGATGGACAACACCGTGATCGTTTTTGTTATTTACTTTTTCAGTGTTCTGTGTTTTTTAATGATTTCAGTTTTCACTTTTCTCGGTCAATTCCTCAATTGCAATTTTTTTTCCGCTAAGTACCTTTTTTTTTCGGGGTGGAAATCCTCATAGGATGTCCGCCGCCCTGGGTTGGGCGACGGGGTCTGTCAGACTTTTACTGACTAAAACCACCCCGGTGTCTCTTCTATCACGAGCAAACGCGTGAGGCCGCGGGAGTCTAAATTCTTCCACGGCCCCACACTCTCGTGCTGGCCCGCTCTGTCCGGGCCCCGTCTCCCGCACGGGGTAGTGGGGTGTTAAACTACCCCGTGCATCGCCTCAGGGGCGCGCGTCGACACTCGCGCGCGCCTCCGCCTCGGGGTCCATCGAATAGGGGGCGGGGCCTTCCCCATGACCCTCGCCCCTGGACCCATTCATGGGGGGCAGAGGAGGGCGATATCCGCCCTTCTTCGGCGCCCGGTGCGTCTTCTGCAGCCCGGGAAGGGAGTTGAGATCTCCCTCTCCCGTTCCGCAGCTTCCTTCTGCGACATCACGTCCTCGCAGAAGGACACCACTGCGTCCCACGACTCTGCGCTACCGACCATCCTCCGCACTATTGCCGGCAGCGTCAGGTCGCCTCCTACTTCATTTGTGAGGACACGGCGCTGCTCCTCCCAAGCTATACACTCGGAGAGCGTGTGCTGCGCCGTGTCCTCCCCGCATTGGACGCAGTGGTGGCACCGAGCGTCCGGCTCCCTGCCTAAGCGACGCAGGTACTTGCCGAAGCAGCCGTGCCCCGACAGCACCTGCGTCACCTTGAACGACAGGAAGCCGTGCCTTCTCCCGAGCCAGTCGTCGAGTACGAGCCGGCGGTAGGGCGCATAAGCCTCTGCCGCCAGTCCGCCACCAGGACCTGACGGAGCTCCTCTCGGTGCAGCTCGATCTGCCGCTGCACCGGACTGGAGCCCCGTTTCCGCTCTTCCTCGCGCCATCGGTACAGTGACGCGAGTACTTTCGCCTCTAGGTCCCAAGGCGGGGATCCGGCCAGGACGCAAGCCGCCTCGTAGGAAATCGTGCGGTACCCGCGGACGACCCTGACGGCCATCGGCCTCTGCGGTTTGCGCAGAATGGCGAGTGTTCCGGCCGTCAGGTCCATCGCCCACACAGGGGCCCCATACAGGGCCATGGACCGCACGATTCCCACGTATAACCGCCTACAGGCGGCGCTCGGGCCCCCCATGTTGGGAAGCAACGTTGATAGCGCGCCTGCTGCACCCATCAGCTTGGGCGCCAGTCGCCGGAAGTGGGGCCCGAATTCCCATCGGCTGTCGAACACCAATCCCAGATACTTCACGGTGGACTCGACAGCTAACCGGGCTAGGGTTGCCAGATAGGAAGTTACAAAATCCGGGACAGTCGTCGACAGAGACTCCCTCGGAAAAAGAACGGCTAAAAAAAAAAAAAAAATCATTCCAAATCGGACACTCGTAAATCCTTACTATCATCTTTCTTAATATGTTCTATGCAAGGTTGATAACTTTTTAAAATCCGGGACAATTACCGCTCATTCCGGGACAAGAGGTCATTCCGGGACAAGAGGCAAGATTCCGGGACAATCCCGGATTTCCCGGCGGTCTGGCAACCCTAATCCGGGCCCCACTGACCACGATATGCGATCCCGGCGCCGGCGCACGCCGAGGGCCATGGGAAACCATGGCCTTCGACTTGTCAAGGGCCACCTCCAGGCCCAGGCGCCGGATGCGGTTCACCACCTGTGATACCGCAGCCGTGGCTACCAACGTCGCTTCCCTGTGCGAGCTCCACCGGGCAGTGACAAGCGTGTCGTCCGCATAACACGTCAAGTCGGCGCCTGACGGGAGCTCGCCTCTCAGCACCCAGTCGTACCTACCTTAACTATTTTTAATGCTTCGTCTCCCTCAAAATCTATAAAACTAGGCACGTTACACAGGCAACACATTTTTATTTAAAAAAAAAAACGTATCGTAGCCCGCGTGTAGTTTGTTCATAGCCGCTTGTATCCTTTTCCTCCTTTTTTTATTATTTTTTTTCTAAGTTGACCTGCACAAGGAATTACTCCTGTATCGTAGGTGCGTTTACAAACATTTCAAATTCACATACACAAACAACCAGGACCCGGAACAACTACCTGTAGGCCATACAAATATTTGTTCCGTGCGGGAATCGAATACGCGACACGCAGTGCAGCAGTCGATCGCTCAGCCACTACACCAACCGTGTCGTCAAAAGCTCGTGTAGTACGTTGGTTGATAGAAAATGAAGGAGGAGTATGCTGTATGGTATTGTGTTGCGTTTCGTCGCGGCCTGCGCCAGGCTTAGTCATAATAAAATGATCCTAAAATAACTTATAGCATAAGCCTACTCCATACTCTTAGAGGCTGTAAGATATCACACGATGGGCTCATGTTGTATATCACAGCCTCTAAGAGAAAGGAGTAGGTATGCGTGAGAATTGGTATATGCCATGTCTTCGTCGAATTTGTCACAATGTTTTCCTTCACCATTTTGAGAGACCCATTGTTATGGATAATTTGTAAGGAGATATCTTATGATACCTAATTGATTTCGAACTTGCCGTTCGAGTTCCATTTCGTAGGTAAAGAGGAAGCTGAATCGACAAAGGAGTTATATTATGATGACAGTAAATTGAGATAGAGTAGACATAACAAATTAATGTCATAGAATAAAGAGAGGGAAGTAGGTTATCTCCGACCCAATCCGCGATTTAATTGCCTACTGTCTTAGGGTTGTCACGTTTAGCAAAATTTTAATTCAGTGTCTATAAATTGGCAAAGGTCGGAAAGTTGACGACTGTTCACGCTTCGTCGGATTCGGTTGTCACCGAACCCGCTAACAGATATTTATAGACTAAGAGCTCATATTTAAATTATTTGCTTAGTATTTATACATATAATCATACACAGTTTTTTTGTATTTTTTATTTTGTAATTTATTAGTAGTTTTGTACACATAAAGGACCATATTTATTTTTATTTTTAATTAATACAAATTTATATAACACAAACATATCTATTAACCCTAAAAATCGTAAAACAACATAAAAATACTGACAACTGCCTCTTTGACTAATTATTTCTGTTGTTAAGATCTGAACTTTATTTATCTGATTCACAAATTGTCAATTAGGTACTTACTTACTTTTAATAACGATTTTATAACTGTAAGTAAGTAGTTACTATACCTACCTACAATAGGTATTCAATGCCGCCAAAACACAGGCGTGTCTTTTCACCGCCAAAAGGAGCCCGTTCACCTTGGCTCCTACTTTTCGGAATGTGTCCTTGGAGTGTTCCGACCGCCTTCAGCTTTTGGGAGTTGAGATTTCCTCGGACCTTAACTTTGGGCGGTTCATTGAGTCCAAGGCTAAGGTGGCTGCCAGGAAACTTGGCGTTATCGCAAAGGTCCGGCAGTACTTCACACCTGGGCAGCTTCTAATGTTATACAAAGCACAGGTCCGTTCGTGTGTGGAGTACTGCAGCCACATTTGGGCTGGTGCTGCCAAGTGTCACCTGGCCACTTTGGATTCAGTGGAGAGACGTGCAAAGAGGCTGATTGGTGACCCTGATCTAACTCGAGTTGGTCTCCAAAGCCTAGAGCACAGGCGTAGAGTAGCCAGCCTTTCGGTGTTCTATAGGATGCATTTCGGGGAGTGTGCGATGGAATTGCATGATTTAATTCCCCCATCTCCGTTCCACCAGCGGACGACCCGTCGTACGGCTGGTTTCCACCCTTACGTTGTTAACACCTCTACGATCCGGACGAAGCGTTTCGCCTCTTCCTTTATACCGCGTACATCGAGGGACTGGAATAATTTGCCAGCGGCGGTGTTTCCGTCGGACTACAATTTGAGTGTCTTCAAGGCTAGAGTGAATAGGCTCTTAATAAACTAGTGCGCTTTACCATCAACGATTGCGTCACTGCTTACCATCAGGCAGGATTGCGGTCAAGCGCTAGTTTATAATATACTAGCTTTCCGCCCGCGGCTTCGCCCGCGTGGAGTTCGGTTTTATCGCGCTTTTTAGATTTCTCAGTGTTTCTCTACTATATTATGCATTTATTATACATACAAACCTTCCTTAAGAATCACTCTATCTATTAAAAAAAACCGCGTCAAAATCCGTTGCGTAGTTTTAAAGATCTAAGCATACATACGGACATACAGCGAAAGCGACTTTGTTTTATACTATGTATTGATAAAAAAAAAAAGGTAATCTGAACAGAGACAATCCTGAAATCGATGAATTAAGACACCCAAACAAACAACAATACTTTCTCCTGCGATAATCACACATTGTTCTTTAATTTAGCTACGTAGTATTCTGTAATCTGTGATTTAGCGAATGTGCCGAAAAGCCGTGACGCGCGAACCTCGTTCCGTGCTAGCCGCGACCATAGAATAAAGAGAGGGAAGTAGGTTATCTCCGACCCAATCCGCGATTTAATTGCCTACTGTCTTAGGGTTGTCACGTTTAGCAAAATTTTAATTCAGTGTCTATAAATTGGCAAAGGTCGGAAAGTTGACGACTGTTCACGCTTTGTCGGATTCGGTTGTCACCGAACCCGCTAACAAATATTTATAGACTACTAGCTTTCCGCCCGCGGCTTCGCCCGCGTGGATTTCGGTTATATCGCGCTTTTTAGATTTCCCTGGGAACATCAAATTTTTCCGGGATAAAAGGTAGCCTATGTTCTTTCTCAGGGTTTAAAGATTGTCTGTCCCAAATTTCATCAAAATCGGTTCAGAGGTTTAAGCGGGAAAGCGTAACAGACAGACAGACAGACAGACAGAGTTACTTTCGCATTTATAATATTAGTATGGAAGAGCTTATATTTAAATTATTTGCTTAGTATTTATACATATAGTCATACACAGTTTTTTTGTATTTTTTATTTTGTAATTTATTAGTAGTTTTGTACACATAAAGGACCATATTTATTTTTATTTTTAACTAGCTTTTCGCCCGCGGCTTCGCCCGCGTGGAGTTCGGTTATATCGCGTGTTTTAGATTTCCCTTGGGAATATCATAATTTTCCGGGATAAAAGTTAGCCTATGTTTTTTCTCAGGGTCCAAAGTAAGTCTGTGCCAAATTTCATCAAAATCGGTTGAGAGGTTTAGGCGGGAAAGCGTAACAGACAGACAGACAGACAGAGTTACTTTCGCATTTATAATATTAGTATGGATTAATACAAATTTATATAACACAAACATATCTATTAACCCTAAAAATCGTAAAACAATATAAAAATACTGACAACTGCCTCTTTGACTAATTATTTCTGTTGTTAAGATCTGAACTTTATTTATCTGATTCACAAATTGTCAATTAGGTACTTACTTACTTTTAATAACGATTTTATAACTGTAAGTAAGTAGTTACTATACCTACCTACAATACGTACTAAGAAATCGGCATAACTAAATGTAAACAAAGCAGTAGAGCGGTAGCGGCAAATCAACTGACAGATCAAAAGTACCTATAATCTTTGATTTGTGTGAATAATAAATTCTAGTACGAAAACAGGCCTACCTACTTCCCCTATCTGATAGAAAACTAATACTTACAACAAGAAATAAGTAAGTTCCTAAGTGGATATCTCATCATCAAGTAAAAATTATAATCTTATAAGAATAAGTGACTTGCTTACCTTTCCTGCTCAGTAGGTAATCTGAACAGAGACAATTCTGAAATCGATGAATTAAGACACCCAAACAAACAACAATACTTTCTCCTGCGATAATCACACATTGTTCTTTAATTTAGCTACGTAGTATTCTGTAATCTGTGATTTAGCGAATGTGCCGAAAAGCCGTGACGCGCGAACCTCGTTCCGTGCTAGCCGCGACTAGCGCAGTCATAGGCACTATTGTGTTTAGGTGTGCGTGCGGCGACGCATAGATACTATGGCGCACACATACAAGCCGCGCGCGGTCCGTTTGTATGAAGATAACGTACTTCCCTCTCTTTATTCTATGTTAATGTCTTGTACCGACACGTTTCCTGCTATATGAGTTTGTGAGGGTAAGGATATCGTTAGGGTCTTTTAGCATCTTTTTTTTTTTTTTTTTTGATATGGCATCTCGTAGGTCACGGTACGGTTGTATCTCTCGGAGACCGTAACTACTTAATCGGACTTTCCTGTGGATGCTTTAATTAAAATTAAAGCCTCCAGCCAGGGGCACTTAAAACTAAATTAAAATTAGGCGACTACGCACTAAGGGCACCCCCCGTGGGGTACGAACCTCGGCTTAGGGCGTCGCTAGAGAGGACAGCAAGGGGCGGCTGGATCGAAAGTTATACTTAATGGTTTGATGACCACGGCGTTTCCAAGTACTAGCTCTGAGAAGAAACGCCGAAACAAACTCAGAGGTCATTGTTGGGACATTATGATAATTACTGGCTCAGCTGCGGCGCGGGCTGGCCTTCATCGGACAGGAAGGTCTTTTAGCACTGGCCATTTTCGAACGTACATATAAGTACATAATCAGCCTATAACTAGGTGACTTGTGCGAACTAGTCGCATAAATCCTTGATTTTCAGTCGTAAATTTACGAAAAACCACTGAAATGTGAGGAATTTGTATAGTTTTCCGTGTAGTGGTCCAGAAAAGCTTTAAAATGATGCCTCATTTTTGTATATTGTTAAAGTATGAAGGAAGTTATGCTGTACCGACAAAAAAAAAAGCTCTTAAGAAATAATATCAGCTTGTAAAGTTCCTACTACTAAGACACGGGCGTTTGCTACGCGATAAGGAGGGGGCTATAAATGGGTTGTAACGGAGGCTTGTTAGCGGAGGCGGATGCGGAGGCGACGAGTCTCAGCTCCACGAATGCGGAGGTTAACGGAGGCGGAGGCGGAGGTGAAAGTACATATTGAAAAAAAAAATTATGGTTAATTACAACAATTTTTTATTTTAAATACGTACGTTAACAGCAGTATACTTGGTAAAAAAATATTACCTTCTTGTAATGAAAATTAAGGAGAAACAAATTGTATTTGCTGCATTCCCGCCTCACACTAGTTGATTAGTGACCATTTCGCGCTCAAACGCGGCCGGACGGTTGTGGCGCGTCGCAGCTTGCGCGTTATTTATTTTATAAATACGTAAATAAACCTCCGTTATAACTCCGCAAAAATTGTGCGGAGGCGGAGGCGGAAGCGAAGATACGGTTTCTTGCGGAACTTCCGCAGTAACGGAAGCGAAGGCGAAGCTCCGTTACAACCCTAGCTATAATATACTACGCAGGCCAACTGCGAGTCGGTAGAGTACAAACGTCTTCAAGTTTTCTATTCTTTTTCAATTCTAGCACGTTTTTTTATTCTTTTACCGTTTTGATTTGAGTGGTGATAACCTTAAATAAACGAAGTAAAGTGCCTGTGGTCGTGAGTTCGGGCCTATCGAAGTCACGACCTACTCGTATTCGTATGGCCTCAGTTTCATTACCGTACGGCGTGTAAACCGCGTCGTAAAAAACAGTGTTTGTCGACAAACTTCACAGTGATCCATACAATACTGATGACATAGGCAAACACAAGGACAACCTAGAAAATAAACCATCGTTTTCATGGCAAGGAAAAAGTGTCTATTAGTGAAGGTATGGACTCCAGCGCATCAAGCTATCAAAATCTTTTAGATTTTCAACTTAATCTCTAAAGAATTATAGTTCTATGTTGATTGGACAAATTTTAAAGCTTCGAGGAACTTGACCTGCTGGTGTCTCTATAGTCTATACTTAGATCGCTACCTGGGACACCACTGAAAATCAAAATATTTCACATAAACCATCATGCACCTATGAAAGGTCAGAAGCTAGGTGCACTCCACCATTACTGGCCAGATATTTCAAAAATAGTCTTTAACTCTACAGCTACCTCTTCTTCTGGGATAAGATTGAGCGGGCCCACTACTGGCTGAACAACATCGTCGCCACAGCCAAGCAGGGAGAGGAGCTCGAAGGAAGACTTGTCAACTTTTTGTTGAAGGTATACCTACTTTATTTTATACTAGCTTTTGCCTGCGAAGAGTTTTGGAAATTGACCCACTGGAACATAGTACTAGGTTAAAAATATATACTTATATAGTATAGTACTTTTAACCTGCCTCCGTGGCGTAGCGGTAGCGGACGCGGCCGCTGCGCAAGGTGGCGCGGGTTCGATCCCCGCACAGTGCAAGTATTTGTATGCATGAACATGACTGGTCTGGTCGTGCCTCGGAAAGCACGTTAAGCCGTTGGTCCCGGTTGCCATACGAACATCTAGTGGCAGTCGTTACGGGTTGTTGGAGCCCTCAAAAGTCCAACAATTGGTCTAACTGAAATGCTTCGATGTCGCCTTCGGGTTGTGGAGGTCAGACGGCAGTCGCTTCACGGAAAATGTCGAAGTTTAGCCATATCAGCAGTTAGACTGGTAAAAGCGGACCTCAGACTCCAAAGCTGAAAAGGTTTCGGATGCGACTGGGATTAACGCTGGGATGATGAGTACTTTTAACCTAGTAGTAGGTCCCACATAATATACCCACTGGAACCTACTAGTAGTAGGTTCCAGGTGGTATATTATGTTGTATAGTAACTATACAACATAATTTTTTGTTTATGCGAAACCTGAGACTGCGTGTCCAGTATTTTTAAGTAAAGAATCTATGTACAAATTTTCAAAAGGATATCATGAAAAACCACAAAATTATTAGTTTGTTATCCTACTTGGCGGCCCCAACAAAAATATGGCCATCGCTCCGCATGTACGAGCGGTGCGTTTGTTATTAAATTAATCGTTTCTAGTAACCTTAAAATGAATCATAAAAATCACATAAAATCAATTATTGGTTTGAACATATAGCGAGTTGTTAATTTATTAGGTACTTTAAATTGACAATAATTATACCATTGTATTGGTTCGCCAATAAAAACATGCTATAAAACTTGTACTTGACATTTATTTAACGGCCCATTGATGATTTGTCATTGCGGATTCAATACAATAGAATCTGCATTCTCGTGGTTGCAGGCGGAACTGTTTGGGGTGGATTCCAACAATCTAATCGCGTGACACTACCTATAACTCTCAATTTTTAACCACCACTACGATCCGGACGAAGCGTTTCGCCTCCTCCTTTATACCGCGTACATCGAGACTGGAATAATTTGCCAGCGGCGGTGTTTCCGTCGGACTACAATTTCAGTGTCTTCAAGGCTAGAGTGAATAGGCTCTTAATAAACTAGTGCGCTTTACCATCAACGATTGCGTCACTGCTTACCATCAGGCAGGATTGCGGTCAAGCGCTAGTTTATAATATATACCTATAAAAAAAAAGAAATAAAAAAAAATCTAAAGTAATTCATAAGTCGTGGTGGCCTAGTGGTTAAAACACCAGCCTCTCAAAGTAGTATGAGTGCGCGGGTTCGATTCCAGGTCAGACAAGTACCAATGTTACTTTTCTAAAGTTATAATATGTACTTTCTAAGTATATCTTGGACACCAATGACTGAAGGTGAAGGAAAACATCTTGAGGAAACCTGGACTTTAATTAAGTCTGAAATCGCCAACCCGCATTGAGCAAGCGTGGTGATTTCGCTCAATCCTTCTCTGTATGTGAGGTGACCTGTGCCCAGCAGTGGGATGACAAAAAGGTCGATTATGATGATGTATTCGAAAAATGTGTCCATTCAACGACGTAAAATAACACTACTGATAGTATATTACGCAATTACCCTACTGGGTTCTATTAAAGCGGTTTTTGTTGTTTCGGATTCCCGCGACCTTCAGCAGGTCGTCGGTCCACCTTGTCGGGGGCCTACCTACGCTGCGTTTTCCGGTGCGTGGTCGCCAGTCGAGAACCCGTCGGCCCCATCCGGAATTTACGGGCAATGTGCCCGGCCCACTACCACTTTAGTGTTATGTTGGTTACTCTCGTTCTTCTGCGGATCTTCTCATACCTGTTTTGATTGTGGTATTTTAGCAACTTAGAAAACGCATGAAGGTACAAAAATAATTTATGATTGTATGTAGGGCTTATTTAATAATGTATTTTCACTCCTATCTGAGTAGGTTTCTTTGCATTGATAAGGCATATCATTGTAAATGTTTTGCGCATAATTGTGCAATGAACAATGTATGAGCTGTTACTATACAATATGTAAAGAAAACCCCATCCGACCGATAAGGATAATAAAGGTCAGGTAAACACTTAACCAAATGAAATATGACATTTTACATAATCATCATCATCATCAAACAATCACCAAAAATCAAAAATCAATCATCAAATAATCATCATCTAACGAATTTTGAAGTAATCTTTTTTCCGCGAATTAATTCCAACTTCCCCAAAAATTTTGTATTTTTGTAAAAAGTGACAACACCAATTTTGACGGTATTATTATGAGCGAATAGCGATGCGACCGCGTGCCGCGTGCCGCAACGCTATTCGCTCATATCCCCCTTCGCCCGCGCATGTATTGCCTACCGCACATGTATTAAGTTACCTCTTTTTGAGAAGTAATATTTATTTTTAGGGGGATATTTTGTTAAGTTTAGCCCGGCTTTGTAGGCATTAGAATCAGTTATCGATACCTAACGATACCTTCACGGATCGGACAGGATTTTCTTTACATATTGTATACTAGCATTCTGCCCGCGGCTTCGCCCGCGTGGAATTCGGTTATATTGTCGCGAATATCTTTTTTTTTTTTAATAAAAGGTAGCCTATGTCCTTTCTCAGGGTCTAAAGATTGTCTGTGCCATATTTCATCAAAATCGGTTGAGAGGTTTATCGGGAAAGCGTAACAGACAGAGAGACAGACAGAGTTACTTTCGCATTTATAATATTAGTATGGATATGTTAGTTACATATTAAAGTAAGGCGGAGCGCAAAACAACCAGACTCCCCAAACGATAACTTCACCTGCACAATGTGCAGCTGCATGCTTTTACCAACGAGGCTCTGATGAATAATAGCGAGCAATGGCCAAAAGTTAAAGCATCATGAATAGAAAAAATATGATGCGCGATAGGATATGAGCGTTCCCCACGGGTGAAACGAAGAGAACCCGACTTCTGTAGGAAATGGACAAGGGATGTCGCGCCCGACCGTCTTCGTGTGACCCGTAACTGAAAGTTGTGTGGAAATCGGTTGTTTTTTTTTTTTTCATAATTATAAACGAATGCTTGATCGCAATCCCGCCTGATGGTAAGCAATGTGATGCAATCGTTGATGGTTAAGCGCGCTAGTTTTATTAACAGCCTATTCACTAAAAAAACTGAGTGAATAGGAAAGAAAACGGCAGTTGAGCGAGGTGATGCAATGTTAAACCCAACAACACGACCTACTATGCTGCGCCAGATGGAGATTGATCTGGAGACCCTCCACGACCAAACTCCCGACACAACAATATTTGGTACATCGTACCCGGCACACATCGCAACACAACTGCTCAGACCCGTCCTCCGTACGGCTTCACCAGACACCATGCCGGAACACGACGAATCGCTTGGCGGCAAGACTTAGTCTGGTGGGTGGTAACTTCTGCCGGCTAGGCTGCCGAATTAGGAAAATGTCGTGAGGAGAGTTTTGAGTAGGTATGTTCATACTCAAAACTCTCCATATTTAGACATCGGTTCATCGATGGCTATAATACTGGGAGATATGACGAAAATTTCGTGTTTTCGTTTTGAGTATTAATGACAATGGCTATAAGGGTAGGGATAGACCAAAAAACACTGGTTGTGATGTGTAAATGACGATATGGTTAGGCTAGGACGTCGAATGAACGCCTTTCGGCTGAACTGATGATCGAGTCACACACAGAAAGACAAAAAAAATTACTATATTTTATCCTACTAATTTTATAATCGCACATTTAATAATTTCTGAAGTCGTGGTGGCCTAGTGGTTAAAACACCAGCCTCTTAAGTACGAGTGTGCGGATTCGATTTCAGGTCAAGCAAGTACCAGTGTAATTTTTCTAAGTTATATGTAGGTACTTTCCAAGTATATCTTGGACACCAATGACTGATTATAAGGTGAAGGAAAACATTTGAAGAAATCTAGACTTTAAGTCTGAAATCGCCAACCAGCCTTGAGCAAGCGTGGTGATTACGCTCAATCCTTCTCTGTATGAGAGGAGACCTGTGCCCGGCAGTGGGACGATAAAAAAGGATTTATTTCCGCCATCTCCGTTCTACCATCGGACGACGCGTCGTACGGCTAGTTTCCACACTTACGTTGTTAACACCACTACGGACGAAGCGTTTCGCCTCCTCCTTTATACCGCGTACATCGAGGGACTGGAACAATTTGCCAGCGGCGGTGTTTCCGTCGGACTACAATTTGAGAGTCTTCAAGGCTAGAGTGAATAGGCTCTTAATAAACTAGTGCGCATTACCATCAACGATTGCGTCACTGCTTACCATCAGGCAGGATTGCGGTCAAGCGCTAGTTTATAAATTATAAAAAAAGGGGTGATGTAGATGATTTAATAATTTTATTTTTATTTTGCAGGACCCAATCAATGATGGCGGCCAATGGGACATGATAGTAAACTTGGTCAACAAATATGGCGTTATTCCGAAGAAGTGTTTCGCTGAGTCGTTCAGTTCTAGACGCAGTTTGCACATGAACGCACTTATTAAGACCAAGGTAAGAAAATCATCACGAAACCTTGTACTATTATAAAGAATGTATCTGACATCGACGCACAAACGAGTACCATGGATCCAGTACATGATTCTGAACCCCCCAGTGGTGGAATTCTACGTCGGCTTTTTCATGATTTAAAAAAAGTATATAGTCTAAAGTGTTTTTTTTTTTTTCACTTTAGACCGTTCATAATTGTAATACTTTTATAACCCAATAAGATTTTAAAGTAAAAACTTATTAATTCGCTAATTACACAAAAAAGCGCAATGAAAACAAAACTCGAAAAACCATCTTATCAGCTGATTTAATAGAGTTCACATCAGGGATCAACGTCATATCTACAAAACCGCACGGCGGCACGCTTTCAACGCTCAAAGGCCGAGCCGACACTTTTTTTAAACACTGTGAATTCTGTAACCTTTTATTAACGACATAAATTACTATTATAATTTTATTAGTGGCATACGGTCTAGCCTTTTCGCGAAGTTTGCGTTACGATGTCAGATACACCCTGTATTGAGATCGGCTTCCAACCTTACCGGGTACATTTTACGTGGGATCAATTGCCTATCTGACCTACAAAACCCAGTTACTGGGTAACCGATACCTTCATAAAACTCGCTATCAGACCTATAATCCTATACAACGTTATTTTTTGTTTATGAGAAACCTGAATATAGTTTGTTCAGAATAAGCAATTGAATCGATTCCAGTCATTTTAACATTTATATTTTTTCACAAATACATTTAGAAGTTGTTGCGGTGTGGTTACTGAGTGCGCTACTCAGTTTACGCGGGCGCATGTCCACGCTCAGCTGACGCCACATGTCAATGCCCCCGGCTCGCCCGTACAAACGGAGCGTAGACCATATTTTTGTTGGGACAACCAAGTAGGATAACAAACTCATAACTTTGTGGTTTTTCATTATATCTTTTTGAAATTTTGTACATAATACTTTAATTAAAAAATAATGTTGTATAATGATATTACCATTATTCTAAGACCAACTATAAAAGACGGATATAGTATGATTATGAATTCTAAAAATCCAAAAGTCGACTACATTTATCTTAACAAGCTGTCATAAAAAATCAGGCAATCCCTTTGAAGTACTGCTGAACAAGCTAACAAGCGTTGTCCCAACATACGGGCCTACAGTATTTTTTATGCAGCAAGTACTGACGACCTTCACCAAGTCATCGGCCCACGTTGTAGCAAGCCACACGCGTCGCCACATAGTCCGGACCTGCGGTTTCCGTTTTCCGCCGTCGGTCCACCCTATAGCAGGTCTTCCCACGCGCCTTCTGATACCCGTTATGCACTCTAGAACTCTCAAGCTTATCGGCCATCCGCTCTGCGGTTCCCCGAGCCATGTACCTACCCCAATTTATCGGAACAAATATTATTACGAACGAGCCGAATCTACCTCGCATGGTTTTTACGATCTTACAAAACATCGACCCCTTATTCCAAAACGAAATCTACTTTAATTCCAGACTTAACCGTTGAGTCAGTATTTGTATTTCGAACTTTATTGAATAAAGTTCTTAAGAGCGGACCCTTGTGGTGTCTTTTCTATACAAACGTGTTCCGCTGTTTTCTTTGTGGATAATGCTTTTAGAATAATTATTTATTTTCTAGAATTTTACACAGTGATTACATGTGCCCCTATCATTTGATTTTTTCCGAAACTTAATTAGTAAAAGAAATATGATACTTCAAAATCACAAAAAATAACCCATTTTCACCATTAAGTTTCTGACAAAAAAGAAAATAATAGAAGCATTTTGAAATAAAAATAATTGAGATCTATCGTGTATTGAAAAAGAAAACACCGGAATACGAAACGTCATTCGGTCAACGTTTTTGTATGTAAAATCAGTCTGAGCTGCAACTGTCCTTTTCACACTTTACCGTAAGAGGTTGAAAGGAGCGAGATTGCAATAGTTTCTCTAAATACCTATTTTCCAAATTCCTCGGCACTAGAGTCCCCTTTAAATACAAAAGTGACAATTTAATACCGGACTACGCTGTCATTTTTATATAAAGAACTGCATTTCTATAACGATTAAATGCAACCAGTGTTCCTAAACTAAAAAAAAAAATCTTTGTAAATCACTAAAACATTTCCTCTTTACTAAATACTCTCCGAGTGCCTACTTGTTCTTGTTTTCACTTTCCTGTCCTGTGCTGTACCTGTTACTGTCTCTTGTGCTAACCTAACATTGTCCGTGGAAACTTTTAATTGGCCTTCTTTCACTAACTACTAGCTATGTTCTACCTGTATGTGTATATGCTAGCTATAAGTTTCCTTAAAATGTAAAAATAAAAATAATTCAATAACCATTTAGGTGGTTTAAACCTGCCCCCTAATCGGCGAACACATTTCTGTCAAATGATTGCGACTAGTTGGGATCGTTTAGACCGAACGGACCAATGGGCGGCCCGAACGATCCCAATTGATTCCAACTAGTCGCAATCATTTGACAAAAATGTGTTCGCCGAATAGGGGACAGATCTAAATAAATTATATGTTTTGTAATAAAGGAATCTTTGTAAGAAAGGAAATTTTGTAAGAAAGGGTCACTGCTTACAATCAGGCGGGATTGCGGTCGAGCGCTAGTATACAATATGTAAAGAAACCCCTGTCCGATCCGTGAAGGTATTGTTAGGTATCGATAACTGATTCTACTAATGCCCACAAAGACAGGCTAAACTTAAAAAAAATCCCCCTAAAAAAATAAATATTATTTCGCAAAAGAGGTAACTTAATACATGTGCGGTAAGCAACACCTTCCGCGGGCGACGGGGGGCAGGGCACGCGGCACCTGTGACGTGGTCGCGTCGCTATTCGCTTATAATAATACCGGTGTTGTCACGTTTTAAAAAAAATACCAAATTTCGGGGAAATTGGGATTAATTCCCGGGAAAAAAGGATTATTTCAAAATTCATTAGTATTGTTACTATGATGATTATATAAAATTTTATATTATATTTGGTCAAGTGCTTACCTAACCTTTATTATCCTTATGGGTCGGACAGGGTTTTCTTTACATATTGTATATTTCATAAAAAAGAATATGAATGTATAAATACACAGACATAAACCTGCCGGAATAAATTCTCAAAATGATGGTTAAATCTTCATGAAAATCCGTTGTGTACTTTAGGAAATCCACACGATCATACAGACAAGATACGAGAATAGACCACTACTGAGGTACCCTCGTTGAAGGTTGTTCCATATCTGTTATATGTAATTGGTTACAGCTTCGCGAATACGCCAAGGAGCTGCGCGACAAGGTGGCTTCGAACGCCTCAGACGAGGAGATCCAATCTACTATCAAGGTGCAGATGGCAGTCATTTACAACATCGTCGCCACTTGCTTAGGTAACTAATTCCAGAGTAAATTACCCCTCATCATCTTCATCAACCCTTTTGTCGTCCCACTACTGGGTACCGGTCTCCTCTCATACAGGGAAGGATTAACCCTATTTTCATTTAAAATGCCACAAACTTGCCCAAACTTGCCTCTCTACTCCTTTTTTAGGATTCCGTTGCCAAATGACAAACAACGGAACCCTTATAGATTCGTCATGTCTGTTTGTCCGTCTGTCCGTCCGTTTGTCACAGCCATTTTTTTTTCCGAAACTATAAGAGCTATACTGTTGAAACTTGGTAGGTAGATGTATTCTGTGAACCGCATTAAGATTGTGATGCAAAAATAATCATAAATATTGGGGGCTCCCCATACTTAGAACTAAAAGTCCAAAAATTTTTTTTCATCAAACACATAGGTACGTGTGGGGTGGGGTATCTATGGATAGATCTTCAAAAATGATATCGATGTTTCTAAAACACTTTTTCTAAACCGAATAGTTTGCCTGACAGACGCTTCCAAAGTGCAAAAAAGGTGGTTTCCCCCCTCCCCCGGAGCCTCCTCTAACTTCTAAAATAAGAAAATGAAAAATCTAAAAAAAAACATGTCGATGTACATTACTATAAAAACTACCAACGAAAATTGTTTTGAACGAAATCTACTAAGTAGTTTTTTTTAATACCTCGTAAATCGTAAACCGCTTATTATCGCGTAATCTTTCATACAAATAACTTATATCCTTTAATTTCATAAATCAATGGTACAGAATCCTTTGTGCGTGAGTCCGACTCGCACTTGTTTGCATAACATATCATCAAATGACCTCTCCAGCTCTGGGGAAGCGGAAGGGCGCGTCAGACTTTTACTGACTGAAACCCATATAATATACAAGATAATATAGAATAACCCAGATAATATAGAAGTCCGTCTCACTCGCAATGAGGTTGATGCATGCGGAGTGCGCGCTGCAGCGGCGAAAACACGGTTCCACTAGCTATGTCGGCTGTCGTTGTCGCCACACGTCATCATCATCATCAGCTCCTAGTCGTCCACTGCTGGACATAGGCCTCCTTCATGGCACGCCAACAAGCTCGATCCTGAGCAGTTCTCCGCCAGCCACTACCAGCCACCTTTTTGATGTCGTCGCTCCATCTCGCCCAAGGGCGTCCCACGCTACGTTTGCAGAGACGCGGTCTCCACTCGAGGACTCGTTTACCCCAACGGTTGACGATCCTGCGGCATATGTGACCAGCCCATTGCCACTTCAGCTTGCTAATCCTCTCAGCTATGTCGGTGACTCTGGTCCTCTGTCAAACGTACCTGTCCGGAAAACAGCCTCGCCTGCCTTAATATAACTGCTTATGCACCTTCCCTCATCTTATCCTTTGCATTTATCCAGTTAAGAAGAGCGAACCGGATACATAGACTCGAAAAGCGAATTTATTTTTACACTGTGTTTAAAAAAATACAAATGTGAAAGTGAAGGAAAACATCTTGAGCAAACCTGGACTTTAAGTCTGAAATCGCCAACCCGCATTGAGCAAGCGTGGTGATTACGCTCCATCCTTCTCTGTATGAGAGCAGATCTGTGCCCAGCAGTGGGACGATAAAAGGTTGATAATTAATAATTATGATTATGATAAAAAAAATAATGTTTATTAGTAAAACAAGTTTAGGTATTAACAAAGTTTTTGATTAGATCCTCATTTTAGGCAGAAAAAAAAAGAAAAATAAAATAGTGTATAAATGATAATTGGTAACATTGTTTATGTCCTCATTCAGGTACCCCTCCAGAAAAGTTCAACTTTGAGTACTACAACAAAGAGAAAGCTTACAAGAACTTCGGTCTGCTGAGCCCGCAGGAGTTTTATGAGCAGCATGTCCAGCCCCTCTTCGATGTTAACGACAAGGTAGCTATGGAAACGTCTTTTCAGAGCACATAAATTCTATGCTTAACAATTCTCTAGCCCTCAAAAGATCAGTCGTAAACGAGATGAACAGTACTGCATTACATAACTAATAAAGGCTTTCAATTTATTGTCACCTTTTTGATTTTGTTATATAGCTGGTTGTATAGCTAACATAACGAGTTAGCGTTATAACGCCTTATGTTAGCTACACAATTGGATATTTGACAAAAAAAAAACTAATTAGTCAGTCAGATTTCCAAAAAATACTAGACACGTATTTTATCAAAGAGTGTAGTACACGTATTTTCATATAAACAAAAAATGAAGACGACACAGTGCGTTGGAACCTGTGACGTCACTGCACGCTACAGTTTTTAGCGACCAGACAAAACAAAATATACATATCCAATATTTTTCTATAATCTAAATGACTGACTAAATAGAATCTTTTTTTTTACCCATGAAACATCCCTATTACACGTTGTTAAACATGTTTTTGTATTGAACTCTGTTTCCCAAGAAATATTAATGTTGGCACGAAAAGGCGCACAGCAACCTACTCCAGGTCGCACAAACCCCTGTAACTGACTTTCAAGCACAGACTAGATAGCATAATGTTCAATTTTTTGTCACACGTTATATAGCTAACATAACGTGTTAGCGTTATAACGCGTTATGTTAGCTACACAATTACACATTGTTCCACATGATTTTGTATTGAACTCTGTTTACCAAGAAATATTAATGTGGGCACGAAAAGACGCACAGCACCCTACTCCAGGTCGCACAAACCCCTATATCTGACTTGCATGACTTTATAAGTAAAATGTTATTCTTGCAGGTGTGTCTAGTTTCGGACCCGCGTCAGTCCAACCCGTTCGGGAAGCTGTACACGCTGCACTGTCTCGGCAACGTTGTCGGAGGCCGACAGACCGCCTACAACAACCAGCCCATTGAGACTCTCATGAAGTAAGCATATCAACTCTTTTTTTTTATAATCATAATCTAGTGCAATCCCGCCTGATGGTAAGTAGAGATGCAATCGTTGATCGTAAAGTGCGCTAGTTTATTAAGAGCCTATTTACTAAAAAAAAAACTGGGGTATAACCCGCGCAGATAAAGAAAAGATCTGTAAATGGCGTCCGCTCGCATGCGTTCTCACTCACTCTCTATCGCTGTCCATGCTCAGACAGTGAAGTAAGCGCTGCAAAAAAAATCATCAATCAGGAATTCAGGATTCGCTTTTCAAGCTACTTTGATGCATTCCGAATTATCGTTAATTTCGTTCCGCTAAAGTCTATTATTTTTTGTTTTTGTTGATATTGATGTTGTAAACATTGTTATTTACAACATAAATTTTACATTTCACTTGTTTGTTGTTATGTTTGTTTTCATTGTTGTTTTTGTTGAGTTTGATTGCTCAAACTCAACAAAAACAACAATAAAAGCAAACACAACAACAAACTAGTAAAATGTCAAATTTACGTTGTAAATATTGTTATTTACAACGTAAATTTTACATTTTACTATCTTAGCATTTGGTTTGTGATTGAACAATGGCATGTTTTGTCAACCATACCATAAGTAACCGCCACCATTTTCAGATCTTTTCTTTATCTGCGCGGGTTATAATAGGAAGGAAGACGGCTGTTGAGTGAGGTGATGCAATGTTAAACCCAACAACACGACCAAACGATGCTGCGCCAGAAGGAGATTGATCTGGAGACCCTCCACGACGGTTTGTGATTGAACAATGGCATGTTTTGTCAACCGTACCATAAGTAACCGCCACCATTTTCAGATCTTTTCTTTATCTGCGCGGGTTATAATAGGAAGGAAGACGGCAGTTGAGTGAGGTGATGCAATGTTAAACCCAACAACACGACCGATGCTGCGCCAGAAGGAGATTGATCTGGAGACCCTCCACGACCAAACTCCCAACAACAACATTTGGCGCATCGTACCCGGCACACATCACAACACAACTGCTCAGACCCGTCCTACGTACGGCTACACTAGACACCATACCGAAACACACTGACGAAATGCTTGGCGGCATGACTTGGCCTGGTCGTTGGTAACTTAACAGAACCAAGCACGTACCGTAGGCAGAAATTATTTTACGCCATTGGGACTAAACTATTATCTGTCTTCTGTCCTTTTCTTAATTAAATAAATATATTCACTGAACTTAATTTTAGTTTAGTGTGTGAGCAAGAAAATCGAGGCCAATGGCCTGGCCGCTGACGATTATTGAAAAAGAGAAGGAAAACGCCCCTTTTCTTTTTATCCAGTAGTGGAACCTCATAGGCTAGAAATAAAGAATGTTATCTCTTTCAGGGTGGTCAAAGATAGCATTGCTGGCGGTGAAGCCGTGTGGTTCGGCTGCGAGGTATCCAAGAGATTCGAGCGGAAGAACGGATTCGAAGATTTGGATGCGTGAGTAATTTACATAAATGTTTGTATCTATACTATCGCCAAGCTCCATAAAGAACAGAGGTAAACAAACCAATTTAGGGTTATCACAACTCACGTTTTATAAATATCCCATTATTTACATGTTAACTTAACAATTCCTATTGCAGCATATTTTTTTTTTTTTTTTTAATAATTATAAACTAGTGCTTGACTGCAATCCCGCCTGATGGTAAGCAATGATGCAATCGTTGATGGTAAAGCGCACTAGTTTATTAAGCCTATTCACTTAAAAAATTAAGGAATAGGAAGGATGACGGCAGTTGAGCTAGGTGATGCAATGTTAAACCCAAGACCAACACGACCAAACGATGCTGCGCTAGAGGGAGATTGATCTGGAAACTCTTCACGACCAAACTCCCGACACAACAACATTTGGTGCATCGTAACCGCCATCGCAACGCAACTGCTCAGACCCGTTCTCCGTACGGCTTCACCAGACATCATGCCGGAACACGACGATTCGTTTGGCGGCAAGACTTTGTCTGGTCGGTGGAAACTTCTGCCGGCAGCCGATGTTATGGCCTACCACCGAGAACCACTAAAATAACATGCATAATAACTTGGTATTTAGAAAAACCATTAAAAAGTCGACATTAGTTTTACGTGATAGCCCTACAAAAAAAGAAAGATGGATGAAATCCAGGTATTATACACATTTTGTGGATTTCAACCAATGAATAAAGTTGAGGTCAATAAAATTTTGCGTATTTTAATTACTCTCAAATCAACTACATAACACATGCATTGTAATACTTTCAAAAATGGACTAATTATAATATATATGTATCAAAAATTTATTCTATTAGGAAATTAGCTTACATGTGTGTCATATTTAATTCAAATTGGTTAAGCATTCTATGCAAATCATAAATATCTAAACATAAATAAACTGTTTAGATTAGTAGGAAGAAGGATTATTAGTTTTATGAAAATCATCTATGTAGAAAAGGTTGTTAACATCTGTCTTTTAGGCGTAAACTACTCGTTGCCTAGTTTGTTTACCTCTATTCTTTATCGAATTTGGCTCAACTATAGTTGTATTATAAATTAGCCGTCCTCCGTGGCGCAGCGGTCAACTCGCCTGCCTGCGACGGGGAGGCCCCGGGTTCGATCCCCGGCCAGGTCATGATGGAAAACGATCTTTTCCTGATTGGCCTGGGTCTTGGATGTTTATCTATGTATGTATCTATTATAAAATATAGTATCGTTGAGTTAGTATCCCATGACACAAGTCTCAAACTTACTTTGGCCCGCTAGCTCAATCTTTGTGATTTGTCCGTATACATTTATTTATTACTAGCTTTCCGACCGCGCCTTCGCCCGCGTGGAGTTCGGTTATATCGCGCTTTTTAGATCAAAATTTTCCGGGATAAAAGGTGGCCTATGTTCTTCCTCAGGGTCTAAAGATTGTCTGTGCCAAATTTCATCAAAATCGGTTGAGAGCTTTAAGCGGGAAAGCGTAACAGACAGACAGACATAGTTACTTTCGCAATTATAATATTAGTATGGATTTATGTTATGTGTGTATGGTGGTGTATTGTTTGTGTGTGGTTGTGTTGTGTACTTTGAATGTTTACCGAGGATGTGGTTTGGCTGAATGTGTGGCGTATTGTCTAATAAATTTAGAAGTTACATTGTTACTTATGTTATGGACTCTTGACTGAATTAAAAGTTTTTCTATTCTAGTCTATGGTGAGTTAATAGAGAAACTACCCTCAAAATCAAAATCAAAATTGTTTATTTCAAATTAACCAACAGTTGGTGCTTTTGAATAGTCAATGTCGGTCAGTCCAAGAAAAGTGAAGCTAAATTGCACGTTCCAAAGCGTAGATCTCTATGGAGAAGAACATACAAGAAACTCCATGGACACTCTTTTAAAATCATAATATGGATTACATGTCTTCGTTACATATTTCTGTTGCTTCTATCATGTGAGCACAATGTATAATTATAAAAAATAACGAAAAGATAGAAAGTTAATTAAGCCCACTGGCAGCTAAGAGATGACCAGTCTCCACTGACGGCCCCCATTCACGAGCATGACGCGCGCATCAGTCCCACTTAGCTCAACCATTTTGAAGGGAACCAAATGACCCAACAAAACGCGCCACCATCAGCAAGTCATGTGAGTGAGCATGACAAACTCTCAATTGTCATGCTCGTAATGTCAAACAAGTTATACATATAATTATTATACAATACTATATTATTTGCATAATCATAGTAGCAAAATCTTGTACATAATTGAAATAAACAAATAAAAATAAAAAAGGAATATTTGGAAAACAACAAGAAGGGGGAATGGTATCTCTTCCAAACCTACAAAATTGTCTGTGGCTGTGGAGCAGGACTGGGATTTAGCCAAGCATTTTTATCAAGAATATAATCTTCCAGTTTATAATATACTTGTTTACACAGCGTGCATTTAATGCATGTTTTAAATTTAGACTCATTGAGTTGTTGAATCGCTAGCGGTATTTTATTATAAAATTTTACACATTAGCCAGTCTGAACCGAGGTTGATCTAAGTTGTCTCTATTCCTAGTATTAAAATTGTGCCTGTCACTCACCCTACTATTAAAATGTATATACATATCAATACAGTGTCAATGTCATCTATTGAATATGAATTTTTCTCGTTTACTTGCAAATGGCTCGCCGCTATAACATGGGACATACTGTGGAACTCTCCAGAAACATGCTGCTATCAACTAACAGAGAAACTTGTTCTGGAGAGTTTTTTTTTCGTCACTTCCTATCAAAACTACTAAGAAGTGGAGCCTTTTGCGGACTGTCTTTTGTAGCTCTTGGCATTAAAAAAGATGTTGATAATTATTAGTTTAAATTTAAACATGTCTTATTATCACCCACAGCCAAGACTATCGTCTGTTATTCAATACGGAGGTTCAGATCGGACTGA
This sequence comes from Sesamia nonagrioides, assembly GCA_017933935.1. Taxonomy (NCBI): domain Eukaryota; kingdom Metazoa; phylum Arthropoda; class Insecta; order Lepidoptera; family Noctuidae; genus Sesamia; species Sesamia nonagrioides. Next base: position 10,814,998 of record JADWQK010000959.1, read on the forward strand.
ACAAGGCAGACCGGTTGATGTACAGCGACTCCTGGATGACCCACGCTATGGTCTTCACTGCTGTCGGCACCGATGTAAGTATGCGAATATGTGAGGTTGAGATCTAATCTAATATAGAGCTGAGGGCCTAGTGGGAGTTTTATTACGTTCTTATTATATACCATTATTGTATTGTATAATATACAGTCTTTTATTTTCAAAATGGCTGCCATAAAATCTATAAAACGTTGTTTTTTATTTATGCGAAACCCGAAACACGTGCCCAGTATTTTTAAATAAAGTGTCATATAAAATACTTCAATCGTCTTTTGGATTAATTAGTTCTGGCTACCTAATCTCTCTACGAATGACATCCCGCACTAGATGTACCCATTATTGGAACGCAGATAATAAATTCATCTAAATGATGTTAGGTTTTTGTGTAAAAAATTCTCAAACTGCAATTGTGTATTGCAATTGACAATATAGGCTTAGGGGGTAAATATTTGCCAAAGCAATCAATCATGGACTGTGTTGGGCACAGCAAATGAGAGATAAATTAAGAAGAAGACATATCATTTACGTTTCTCATAATCTTTTTTGTAGATTATGGCTCTATGGACCTTACTTATTTTTTAATATTTTTTTTAATTTGAATAGGAGCAAGGCAACCCGTTGAAGTTCCGCGTAGAGAACTCCTACAGCGACAAGGAGTATGATAAGGGTTACTTACTGCTCACTGAGCCCTGGTTCAGAGAATTCGTATTTGAGGTATGTAGCATACATATTTATTAGCCAACACTATCTCATCAATCACCCTCTTTCTAGCCATATCATAGTTCATACAATACCTCGTTTCGACATCCCTTCGAATGTCGATCACTGCGACCAAACTCAAAAATATCTTGATCCGTAGTTAAACTCAGCCAATTACATGCATGCAAAAATTTGTAAAATATACAGATTTTGCAAAATGTGTATTTTTGATCAATTTTTTGTTTACAAAACTTAAACACTCGTTAAAGGGGTGTCTATGTCAGCTTTTCGTCAAAGTAGTTTTCGACGTTAGTAGTTACTATTTTTGACAGTTAGTTGACATTGGATCAAGTAACCAACGGGAGAGGGAGATCTCAACTCCCTTTCCGGTCCGCAGAAGACGCACTGGGTGCCGAGGAATGGATGACAACATCCTCTTCCGGCCCCCATGAATGGGTCCAGGGGCGAGGGACATGGGGAAGTCCCCGCCCCCTATCAGATGAACTCCGAGGAGACGGCGCGCGCCTCGGTGGCTATGCACGGGGTACAACCCACCCCACTACCCCGTGCAGGAGGCGAGGCCCGGACAGACCGGGCCAGCACGAGTGTGGGGCCGTGGATGAATTTAGACTCCCGCGGCCCGACACGTGTTCGTGATAGAAGAGACACCGAGGTGGTTTTTAGTCAGTAGAAATCTGACAGACACCGTCGCTCACCCCAGGGCGGCGCACATACATTGAAGATTTTCCACTCCGGAACAAAAAAAAATGGATCAAGTAACCAACCCGTAGTCTCTTTCTGCATGACTAATTGACTTAAGATGTTAATTATACTCATCCCTCCACAGGTGGTAGTCGACAAAAAATATGTTCCAGAAGAAGTGTTACAAGTATTCAAACAGGAACCCAAAGTGTTGCCAGCCTGGGACCCCATGGGTACGCTCGCTTGCCCTTACTGTGACAAAGAATAACGCTCCGATATAATAACAATAATAATTATGTAATAAGTGTATGAGTCCAACGAAGGAGAGATGGCATATCTGTCATTATTAATTCAAGATCTTTGACCAAACATGTACAAAGCTACAAGATTCTTTTAAAGCTTGAACAAAATCTCAACTAACACTGCACTGCTATCTTATTTTCAGTACAATTTCCCAAAACGTTTTATTCTATACTATTTTTAATGATGGCAACTAAAGTCGATGTCGACTATTCTGCCAATGTCAAAAGTGAACTGGAAAAGCCAGAGAGAATTAGAAAAGCTTAGGTGCTACAGTTGACATTTGTAGATCTTTTGTGGGTTTAGGATTGGTCTAATGTTTCGGCCATTAATTCGTTTCCTTTGTCGGGCTAAAATGTATTACATTTTTATTGCATTATTAGATATGTTACACGCAATTTCACTTAAATACCCCGAAATCACTAGTGCTTCTTTAGTTCAATTTTGGTTTCATATCACGTAGCTGGTCTATGCATAAATTTCAACCATAAGAAAACATTATCAGAAATGTTTATGAACTGTCAATGTAAGTTAAGCGTGAAAAGATCCTTGTAATGAATTTATTCCTCGAAGGGGTGGACAACGGTCATTGATAACCTCTTCTACATGGCATTAAAGATCTCAAGCACAGTTCAAGATTAAAACAAAATTAAACTACGTGCAAAGCCGAATTTAGAAAAGATTATCTATGGTAGAGGTGAATACACCTACAATTTACCACTTTAAGTCAATAGAAAATCGATTTTTCGTACTCTATCAATTGTTAAATAATTGATAGAGTATGCACTGCAGCTCATAAACTTACCCCTTTTGCTACAACATTGACTCTTCAAAAGACTGTTTAGGTTCTATAGGTTGAAAGTGCACTGTGACTGCTCAAAACTTAAAACATCACATTGGAATCAGAAACTATTGTATAAATTAACATAAAAAAGGTCTCTGATCATATCAGAGGGACATAGAAAGGGCAGGAGTGGGTTTTAGCTGGTAAGAGTCCGGCACTGCCCAGACTGGTTCACTAGTGAAGCAGTCTGGGCGTCCATGACGATTTCCCACTCCTGCCAAAACAGAAAAAAATAAGTTGAAGTGATAGAACAAATAATCATTCAGATGGGTCAATTACTGTATTAAAAGGGGTAAAATTTTAAACAATAGCTCTTGCAAAGAGTGTGTGTTTTTAATTTTTATTAGAAAAATGAATCCTGCTACAAAAAAGTTACCTAGATATACTTAAAAGAGCGAGCGAGCGAGCGAGTGTTTATGCGTTAATTCTGCACAGCGTGGTCCTAGTGAACCAAGTATAATGGAAAAAGTTGCTTGCAGTCACTTGCTGACCACGTCGTCTAAACAATGCATGTCGATACAGTTGAATAATTTTAGTTTTTTGATGCGTATTTACCATCTATCACACTTATACACTAGATACACAGTCTCGAACAAAACTCTTATCAAAAATGGCGACAAGTCAAAATAAATATACATTAATTTAAAATCAGCTTTAAGTGCAGTGTATAAAGTTCTTATCACAAAGCAGTTCAAAAAGCCATTATTTTTTACGACCGAGTCTGACATCAAACCAAATTCAACCTTACACGCATGCAATAAAGTCAGAATTATAAAGTAATTACTAAATGAAAGCAGCACCCAAGTGCTGCGTTGTGCGCTTATTCAGTTCAACCATTTTTTTACGCTGATTGTGAATCTAGTGTATAAGTGATTGATGGTATTTACACATCAAAATGCCTTTTTGTGAATCTAAGAAGTATTCCAAATAAGACAGTGATCACTGATGTGAGAGTTCTGTTGCATATGGTTGTGCAGATCCTACCGTATCTTCTCTTTTTAAGTTTATTACTGTGCATACGCTTTTTTACCTTTTTGTTACTGTGCATACGCTCCTTCCTATCAATGTAATCCGTCACAGATATGTGATTTCTCACCATAGGAACATATTACTGGTGTAGGCATTTGCTACTATAGCATTCAACATTTTTATACATTACAAAGTAAATATTAATCAAACCTAATACAGGTATGTTTAATATCTTACGCTTCTCTGAACTTACTGTACCTAGTTTATTGACACCTAGACATATAATTTTAGTATCTGGAATGTAATTCATCTCCATTTTAATTTTTTTAGCAAGTGCAATGCTAATATGCTGAGTTATCTCGTGTTGCCAATAACTGAGAAACGGGAAGAGAAATGTCTTCAAGTCACATCATACATTTTTGACGGCCAGGTACATCAGGTGCGTTGTGTATTTGCAACTTTATGTGTTTAGTTATAAGGCTCAAAGAAAATGTATGTTTTAATATTCTTTCAGAAAGATAAAATATTCATCTTGTATAATTGAAACTGTTTGACACAGTCATATTTATTTGCCCTTCCCAAAGTAATTTCTTTTTTCATGGTGAGCCACAAATAAACCAATGTCTGGCAACACCAGACATATCTCCTACCAACATGTATAAAAAATTCAACGGGTAACACTATAATATTAAACAAGAATGGAGATGGAAATAAATGAATTTATATTTTTACCATTTTATATCACAATTGTGTTCAGTATGTTACCAAAACCATGTTGCTATTTGTTATGTATGTACACTGAATAAAAGGATGAATTGATTGTACTTGTTTTATTTGTAATCTCAATCAATGAAACAGTAATAATTATAAATACCGAACATGGCGCTGTTAACAATGTAAAAGATCGATTACAGGAGACAGGAAATCAATCAATGTTGACATAAGTAATATGTCATTAGTGTTGCCCTAACACTCTCCCACGTTATATAGAATTGTTCATAGGTCCAGTCTTGTAGGTGCTTTCTTTAAGCGTGTACTGCGTCGCAACCCAGGTGACTGCTTCTGCTTGATTTTCGCTGTGTATTCCCTGTCTATTTTCTTCAAATTGTATAGGCTGTTCATCACAAATTGTAGGTCTTTCTTTTTCAGGTTCTTCAGGTATCATTTGTACGACATCCTTTTCAGTAGCTTTTTCATCTGTCTTTGGTGTAGGTGGAGCCGTTTGTTCTCTATATTGGTAAACTTTATTGTGTGATGTCTTATCATTGTAGTTTTCATTACAGGTTGTCTTCAACATTTGGTCCACGTGTCTGTGACATTTCTTTCCATTAATATCTACTTCATAGTGCAACTTACCTGTTCTGTTAGTAATAATTCCAAATTTCCATTTAGTGTCATCATTGTAGCTTCTTACCTGTACTCTGTCTCCCTCTTTAAAATATTTTCTATCTGATATTTCTTCTCTCTTGTTATTGATTTCTGTACATAAATTTCTTTTTACTAAATCTAATCTTGTCCTGTATAATCTCTTGAACATCATTTCCGCAGGGCTGATTCCAGTTGTAGTATTAGGTGTCTTTCTGTAGGCTATTAGAAATTTCGATAATTTATCTTGTAGGCTTCCATTTTCATTCATCATAGCTTTCAGTTTTCGTTTAAAAGTTTGTACGTATCTTTCTGCTTGTCCATTCGTCGAAGGATGAAACGGTGCAGTAAATTTGGATTGTATACCATTCTCTTTTAAAAACATCTGCATTTCTTCAGAACGGAACTGTCTGCTATTGTCAGACACTATAGTGACTGGTAATCCAAATGTAGTGAATAAATTCTTTAATATCTTGATTGTTGCTGCCGAAGTAATAGATGTAGTAGGAATTACCTCTAGCCATTTCGTATAGGCATCAACAACAACTAGGAAGTAGTTATCCATAAATGGTCCTGCATAGTCTATGTGGATTCTATTCCATGGTTCCTTCGGATATTCCCAACTATGTGTCTGTACTTTATTCGGGTTTCTTTGTAACTGACAACATGTTTTGCATTTTTTTACCATTTGTTCGATATCAACATCAATATTTTTCCACCAAACATAACTTCTTGCTAGGGATTTCATTTTTACCATTCCAGTATGTGCCATATGTAATTCTTGTAAAATTTGTTGTTGTAGCGATCTGGGAATAACTATTCTTATCCCATAGAAAATACAATTATTTTGTAAAGAGTATTCATGCAACTCTTTCTTATTTCCTTTGCCTGATTGAATTTCTTGATATAATTGTTGTAATTCTGTATCTTTTGCTGTAGCTTTTTGAATAGTTTGAAATGTTACTGGTAATATTGAAACTTGTTTTAAGTAGAATATATCATCATCTGTTAAGTTTTCTTTAAGTTCTTCTTTATGTTCCAATCTTGAAAAGTAATCGGCATTTGCATGTTCTGTAGTTTTCCTTAGTTTAATCCAGGAGAAGTTGCCCAGCAACATAAGTTTTGCCTTAGAACGCAACAAGAACAGGAATCTCTTTCAAATTACGTATCAGCATTAAAAGCGCTGGGTGGAAAATGTAACTTTGTATGCGGAAGCTGCAAGAAATCCACATTTGAAACACACTTACGTGTACAATTTATTAGAGGACTACGGAACTCAGAGATTAAAGAGAGACTGTTACAAGAAGCTTCGACAACATCATTTGATCAAATTATAAAAACAGCAATGGCTATAGAAACTTCTAAATGTGAAACCAAAGAAATGGAAAGTGAATATCACACAAATATTAATAAAATTTCATTTAAGAGAAAGAATACATACAAGCAAAATTCTAATGAAAATACATACAATACTTCAAATAAAAATACATACAAGAAAAATACAGATAATAAGAATAAAGTACAATATGAAATAAAATGTTACAGATGTGGAAAAGATAATCATAAAGCTCATCAATGCCATCTGAAAAATAAACTATTTTGCAAGAATTGTAATATGAAAGGACATATAGAGTCTGTATGTTTTAAAGTGCAAAAGCAATTACAAATATATGATACATCAGCTTCAAATGAAAATGATAATGAAGAGATTTTTGAAATACATACAGAAAATACTAATACAGAAAATGATAAATTTAATATTACACTTCAACTAAATGGAAAAATACATACCTGGGAACTCGATACAGGAGCAGCAGTGTCTACATGTTCAGAACAATATTATAAAGAACATTTCTCTAACCTGAAACTACAAAACACAAAGATAAAACTAAAAACATACACAGATGAAATCATACAACCCATAGGAACCTGCTTAATACAAATAAAATACAAAAATAAAGAAGTAAAAGAAAGATTATTTATCATAAATAGAGAGGTAGATCCAGTAGTTGGAAGAGAATGGATAAGAAAATTATGCATACATTTTGAAATACATAAACTAAATAAAGAAGAAAATGATATAACAGAAAAAGAGTTCAAAATAAAATTAGAAAGTTTACTTAAAGAATATGAAGACCTATTCGTAGAACAAATTGGAGAAATTAAGAACTATGAAGCTTCTTTCAAACTAAAAGAAAATGTGAAACCTGTTTTCATGAAGCCAAGACCAGTACCATTCGCTTTACGAGACATGGTGGAACAAGAAATTGATCGCTTAGAAGAAATTGGAATTCTGGAGAAAGTCACATATTCACAATGGGGTACACCAGTAGTACCAGTGGTAAAACCAACAGGAGACAGGAAATCAATCAACGTTGACATAAGTAATATGTCATTAGTGTTGCCCTAACACTATTATTTGTAGACAATAATAATAATAATTTCATTATTTTTGTATTGCCATATTCGTTTTTTATAGATGTTTGCTGTCAATTTTAGACGGCAACGTCGTTATAATGCGAATAAAATAAAATATCATATTTGATTAAAAAACAGTTATTTTAATTACATTTTAGCTTAGACAAACCCATCTTCTCCTAAAAGTATTCAGGTGAGGGGTCAGCCTCCAAAGTCCTCGCCCGCATGTGGGAGTGGCGAGAGGAGGCAAAACGCCGGGGCTTAACTCCGCTGCCGCGAGAAATCGCGATACGGCGGACAGAGCTCCGGCGAGATCTCATAGCGACATGGAGAGTGCAACTATCGCCATCCAGTGCTGGGCACGCCACAATAGCGGCGGTAAGTCCCCTCTTTGAGGAGTGATAGTTGGTGATGTCTAGAGAAGCGCCACGGCCCCATCTTCCGCGTGACGCAGGTCCTCACTGGACACGGCTGTTTCCGGAGGTTCCTGTTTCGGATAAGGCGGGATGAAACGCCAGGGTGTCAAAACAGGATCACCCTGAGGACACGGTGGAGCATACGATGGTCTGCCTGGCTTGGGTAGAGCACCGCCGTGTCCTCATGGCGGTAATCGGCGGCGATCTCTCGCGTCCGGCCCTGGTCCAGGCCAACGTCCGGAGCGAGAATACATGGCAGGCCGTCACCTGCAGCAGCAGTGATGCTGGTAAAAGAGGAGGCGGAGCGCGTGAGGGAGCGGGAATCCCAGCACCCTCACGCCTCTAGCCGCCGCAGGAGACGCCTTGGTCGGGAGATAACGTCGAAATCCCGACCACCGAAGGCGCGGGCTTACGAGCGGCGAACAGTGGGCAGCTTGGTAAGGACCAGGCTGAGAACTCGAAGAGACCGATGCAACCTGGATTAGAGTTGCGAGCTGGTAAAAAAAGGAAAGCGTGGCCCTGGCGCACAGGCAAGTGAAGGAACACGGGTGGGTTTTAGTTAGTAAAAGTTTGGCACGCCCTTCCGCTCCGTCCAGATCGGGAGAGGTCATTTGATGATTTCCAATCCAGAAAAAAAAAAAGGCTCTCGCGCAAAAATCTGCTCGGTACCGGGACGACGTGTCCGCGTTGAAAAGGTTAATTGAATTAGCAAACAAACAATGAAATAAATAAAATTTATTTACAACACCAACAAAAACAATTAAAAAAAAGGAATAATCACAATTGCTATTCTAAGGTAGATTGCACCTACATCATTATGTGGAAATAGCTGTAAATATAATTATTAACACATTGTTCGAAATCACCCTATTATGCGAGTTCAACATAGATTATCTACATCAAGTAGTGAAAAAGAAACCTGCTATGTTTAACTTCAGAAATGGTTCTGAAATCAAAGTCAAACACTGTTCAGAGACTATGTTTTATACAGTTAAGTGTCGCAACTCATCTGCGGAACGTACGGCGCCGAAAGTTCGGCTAAATATTTCAAGTACTCTGTGACACATCAGCCGAAATTACGCCGCGTTCGGCGTAGGGCCTAACGCATTTAATGTATTTTGCATAGCAAGCGACCGAAAATTCGGCGGGCGTAGGTGAACGTTCAGCGTGTGTTGTGAATCGCGCGTGTGACGGTAGCGAAGAGCGGTAACGTCTTCTAAGCCCTCTATAATAGCTAATATTCTAATTAAATCCATTTTTTTGGGCAATTCAGGTACGTCACAAAAACCGCACACCATAAAGTGTCGAACACACAGACAGACTGACGATGATGCCACGTAACTTTGGTATTAGGTTTTGACCGTTTGGCAAACCAAACGGTCAAAACGCAAACGACGGAAAGTTATAGTTGTAGTTGGTATTTTCAGTTGTTATGACAAATCATAACAACTGAATATTGCGACTGACACTTCAGCCGCTGAGCTTTCGGCGCCGTACTTCCGCTAATTCGCTTTCCGCAATTTCCCTTATATCCGGCAATGCTACGGCAGCGGGCAGACAACTTGTGTTAATTATTTTATGAGTCTTGTATCTTGATTTAGTGTAACAAACAACATAGTCACTTTTATTAATTATCACTAGTCTACAGTTCTTGGTTATTGTTATATAAGTAAAAAAGTGGTAGAGGCACACTAAGGAGTTCATTTTTAAGGCGTTTAAAAAGTTCTTTGGTATCATTGTAATAAAGTTGGTTTTTTCATATCAATCTGCGTCTTTCCTTCTCTGTATGAGAGGAGACCTGTGCCCAGCAGTGGGACGATAAAAAGGTTGATGATGATGATGTGCGTTAGGTTACAATGACCCAAAACCTTTTAAAACACGAAAAAATATACCCTTCTCTCTGAGTCAGTCTGTGAATAAACAATGTTCTCTGTCAAGCTAAATTTATAATTATGGCAACAGGGACCATACATATTCTTATAAACACAATCAATAGAACCCTCATTCAGTTTAAATACGGCAGTACTATTCCTATTATACATAACATCACCGGAAATATATTCATATATAATTCCTTTACCAATGGGACAAAGAGCCCCAGAAAATTATGCACTTATATATTGCTGGTTGAAGAGACAAAAATAATGCACATACATATTGCTGGTTAAAGACACAAAAAATAATGCACTTACATATTGCTGGTTGATGAGATAAAAAATAATGCACATACATATTGCTGGTTGATGAGATAAAAAATAATGCACTTTCATATTGCTGGTTAAAGACACAAAAAATAATGCACTTACATATTGCTGGTTAAAGACACAAAAAATAATGCACTTACATATTGCTGGTTGATGAGATAAAAAATAATGCACTTTCATATTGCTGAAGAGACAAAAAATAATGCACTTGCATATTGCTTGTAAGGTAATTGCACAACACATCAGTAGCAATGGGAAAGCCATTGCTACTGATGTGTTGTGCAATTACCTACCAGCAATTTTGACAGTTCAACAACATTCATTGCATTATTTACATTGAGCAGAGAAATTTTTCAAACATATAGAGCAATGGATTAGCAATATGCTTCTAAATTATTACAATTGTTAGTAATAATATATTATGCAATTAGGGTGCTGGATGAATAGACAAAACAATCTGAAATATAGTGATGCTTATGACATAGGAAATATGAGACAATTATTCATATTTCAATCAATGTGTCACAGAATTTGTTATTGCTCCATTTTTTGTATCACAGTCTTTATCCTTCCCTACAGAATCATGTTTTAAAGATCTCAAATACTTCAATTTGGCCCAGACTCCTTGGCACATGCGTGTCAACCGTTTATCATGTGTCTCCCTTGCAAACTTAGCTACATTCCTGACTATGTTTCTAGATATGTGAAGGTTCCCTTTCTGAGCTAGTGACAGTGCGGAGTAAAGACGGCTTCTTGCTGCCAAGCTATCATCACCCAGCATGCGTGACAGTTTGTACTGCCTTAAGGATATTCTGCCTGCTTCTTCAGCCTGAAAGATATTTTGTATTAGCTAAATTAAGTTGGATACAGTTGCTTTAAGGTCATTCAAAACATTATGTTGAATGTTATAAGTTTATGACGCATGACATACAAGCCAATCTATATAAATACTAATATATAAAGCTGAAGAGTTTGTTTGTTTGTTTGAACACGCTAATCTCAGGAACTACTGGCCCAATTTAAAAAAGATATTTTTGCGCTAGGTAGCCCATTAATCCATGAAGGCTTAAGGCTATATAACATCATGCTGCAACCAAAAGGAGCGGAGCCTATAAAAAAAACATATTGAAACCAACGCGGATGAAACCGCACAGGGCAGCTAGTAGATTTAATTAGTATTGTTATTTAATTTTAAGATTTTGGAGATTAAATTAAAGATAACCTTGGTATCAAAGAGATATAGCTAAGATGATGATTTAATGCCATGCAGAAAATAAAAAGTAATTTGAATTTAATATCAGTTACTTAAATTTTATTTAAAGATAAAATACATTGTTACTTTTAGGGTGCTCTTAACCCATTTGATGCGGCGCATGCGGTCTGCGTAATGTAGAGTTATTTTATATTTTAGTTTTAACCAAATTTGAAGATTTTATAATAAAGTATATACCAATGTGCTAAGTGAAATGCCTGGTAAAGTGCTGAAGTAGTTTTTGGATATTTCAGTTCTAAAAATGTTGAGTTTTCTTATTCTGGTGCGGTCAGCGTTTGCATTAAAAACGCATAGTTTTTAATGCATTTTTGGTAGCGAGAGCAAATTTATTGTCGCATTAAATGGGGTATTTGTTAACTAACACATTGATTTCATTCTTTTGTACTTCTAAATAAATCTCATTCAAACCATACTTATAACAACAAACATACTTACACAATCATCAAAATAATCTCCTAGAGCAGAGTAAGCACCACCAAGAGTTGATAGCCAAGAAAATGCATTCTCTATTTCTACTCTGGTCCAAACCAAGCGCAGAATCCTTTCATTCCTGGAACATTAATAAAACTGATATCAGGACAAAATGTGTATAATTATAAGTATAGCAAAGTTCGGTATTGGAAAATACAAGGAAGCAACATAATTAAATTGATTAAGCAAATACGTAGTTATTTATAACTAACTGATTCATCTGTTGTGCCTATGCAAATACTAGTAATTGATACAAAAACCTGAAATTTGAAATATTCCAGATCATTTTTCCATTTTAACTTTTCATAAAACCTAATTCAGACAAAAAAAAAAAACAAGTTTGTCTAGCAAGACAGTGTTCTGTGTATGCCACGGGTTATCTCTCCGTGTAACCGGATTCAGCTGAATACAAATATTTTAGATAGAGCAACTAGTAATTTGCTACCAGACCATTGGTAAGATTGTTTGTCAGACTTTCAGGGCTTAAATGACCCGTAAATGCTGTCAATGATCTGTGAATATGATTGAGTATGGCAATCACTTAATACTTAACCATAGGCATAATCTCACTACTACAATTAAGTAAGTTTATCTTCATTCGATGTTTATAAATAACAAGAAAAGTTACTTTAAAATTAGTTATCAGTATTTGTTGTAATATTTACCATACATAATCAATTATTTCAGTATCTGGAGGTTCTAAAATCAAGTTCAAAAATACTGTCCCACATTCAGGATATCCACCAAGCCGATTCAAATGTGATACTACATTGGATCTGTACACATCAGAATTCACACACTCCTTTACGAATGGTTGCAAGAATAACGCGTTGGTCTTGACCCTCAGCTTCTTCTTAACTTCGTCTTCGCCTTCTATCCGCAATTCACAACAGTCCCCTATCTTCACACCAATAGATTTGTAATATTGCTCATCCGGCAAAACGCTCAGTTCATCAGTAATGAAAAATATTGTAAACGGACTACGAAACAGACGAACTTTTGCTACCACCTGCATATCAGCATTAAATAGGTTATATTTTTCTTTCAAAAATTAACTACAACAATGATGCGTCGCAATAAATCAACAGTTTAGGAGTAATTTTATATTTTTATTCAAAATCACGTGGTTGTTACTGTTATTTTATTACGGTGTATTCACAAAATTTTGATAAACTGTCACCTCTGACCTCCGTTAAAATTACAAATGTCAATAACTATGCCAATATTGTCAATTTTAGTTTGGCATTTGTGATTTGATGTCGTGGTGGCCTAGTGGTTAAAACACCAGCCTCTCAAGTATGAGTGTGCGGGTTCGATTCCAGGTCAGGCAAGTACCAATGTAACTTTTCTAAAGTTATATGTACTTTCTAAGTATTATATCTTGGACACCAATGACTGAAGGTGAAGGAAAACATCTTGAGGAAACCTGGACTTTAAGTCTGAAATCGCCAACCCGCATTGAGCCAGCGTGGTGATTACGCGCAATCCTTTTCTGTATGAGAGGAGACCTGTGCCCAGCAGTGGGATGATAAAAAGGTTGACGACGATGACGATTTGTGATTTATGGTTTGTTATTACCAAGGAACTTATAACTAAAGTAGAATGAGTACTTGCATAAGTCTCTTGTTTAAAAGAAGACTCTATTGCAAGAACAATAAGGTCTATCGAAAATAAAACCATATTTGAAGAGAAACGGCCCGAGGGAGACAGCGTTCCAGTAGCCCTCTGTCTCTTTCTAAGTGATACCTGTATAAAATGTAATTCAGGTTCGGAAAAATATTAAATTTAATTGATGTGAGCATAAAAAAATAATAAGTCATATACATTCATTTATATTAGTATTTTTATATTGTTTTTTTATTGCTAATTTTTTAATCTAGTAAACATAGTTTCTTCATAACTGCGTATTTACTCCACAGAATTACGATTAGTAGTAATTGCTCATCCGAAGTATGGCAATACCTCCAGCTGAATAAAAGGGCGGGAGTTTTGGCGGGAAAGCTATGATGAGTGCCACGCTCATTTTTCATTGGAATTTTAAATTATTTATAGTGTTGTTTACTAAATAAAAGCGCGTGATTTATGTAGTAAAAAGTGCATTCAGTGAATAATTCATAAAGAACAGTGAAATATTGTAGCATAGTGGCCACATCATGACTTTGTCCGTGTCCCAAACCTTCCTAGTCGGCTCACTCGGGAAACGAAAGGAGATAGGTTAGGTTAAGTTTTCCGTGTGCAGTTTCTGGCCTGCCATCGGACGCGTCCCCAGGTGGCGGATAGGGGAACGGCCTCAGATATGGGGGTTACCGGTTTACCGGCGCGGACCAAAACCAGACGCGGGGACCGCTTCGGCGGTCATATGTGCGGCGGGTTGGCCACCACTCCAGGTGGCTGATATGACCCGAACCCCGGGTCCCCGTCGAGCAACCCGGTCTCCTCACTGAGAGGAGCTGGGGGCCCCGTTTGCTTCCGGGCAAACGAGTGGGGCTAAGAGGAAGGACACCTCGCTAAAAACCCTTGCCTGCTGCGTCTTCTCGCACAAGAAGACGTGCCCAGCCCGGCCCCTCCCTATGGAGGTACCACTGTGGGCCAGACTTTTAGGCGGGAATCGCCGGCGGGGGATTGGTAGGCAGGCTCTGCTATTTCCCATGACCCCGCCACTAAGGCGATGTCGATGTGCCGCTGTGGTTTTAGTGGGTATTCCCGGCTTCGGCTGAGCGAGTGCCACACACGCCCGTCCGCGTCGCCTAGCAAGCAGCGGGTATGGTGCGCAAAGGCATTTCCACAGCGACAAAAAAAAAAGTTAGGTTAAGTTTTACTTTATCATAAGAGATATTGTGTTTTAAAAAATACTTTAAGATTTCGACTGAAGGACTTGTATCCATGGTCATGAAATAAAATTATAAAAAAAGGGCGGCAAATCTTTAATTTGTTGCATCAGTCATCCAGGAGTTGCATTTTTTTCTTAATTTTGTTTGAAACCAACAATTTTTATTAGAAAAAGATGATGAAAAAGTGTTCCATTAATGGCTACAATAGTGAGTCATACCCTGGATGTGGAATATCATTCTTTAAGTATTTTCGCGGTAATCATGTAAAAGTTACTAGCTTTCCGCCCGCGTTTCGCCCCCGTGGAATTCGGTTATATAGCGCTTTTTAAATTTCCCTCGGGAATATCAAATTTTCAATAAAAGTAGCTTATGTCCTTTCTCAGGGTCTAAAGATTGTCTGTGCCAAATTTCATAAAAATCGGTTGGGAGGTTTAAGCGGGAAAGCGTAACAGACAGACAGACATTATACTTTCGAATTTATAATATTAGTATGGATAGTGTTTGTTTGTAGGGTGACCATATATTTATTTTATTTATTTAAAGGTACGGACGACAGCTGCAGGTCAAGCTACCCCAAACTGTCAGATATTCCCAATCAATCTTGAGCCTTAATGCTTGAGAGATAAAGATGAAAATCTAATATAGAAATCTGACAGATTGTAGTAGCTTGATGTGCTGTCGTCTGTACATGGATTTTGTACAGCAATCTAAGACGTGTAACATTTTCTTGCAGACTACCTAGTACTGAGACGACAAAAAAAGAGTGGCTTGATGTTATACAAGTAGAACTAGCAAACTATGCTGTTGTTTGCAGTCTCCATTTTAGACAAGATACCGTTAAACATGTTTCTACTTCAAAACTTAAAAAAGTGACATCCCGTCAGTATTGTGATAAAGTTGATTTTATTTAATACTAGCTGTGCCCGCGACTTCGTCCGCGTGTTATGTAATAAAAAAGATTAGTTTTTTATTTTTATTTTGACATCTTTATTTTAATTATCGTTTATTTACAGTTTTTTTATTAGCTTTATTGAAAAATTTCGCTGTATACAATATTTGGTGTACGATTTTCTTGGGATAAAACAACAACATTATTGGCATTCTTCGCACGTGAACCTGACACGTATTGTTGCCAATGGGTAAAGCAACCTGTACTTAAATCTATACCAGCTCTGTTTAACGTTTGTCCTTGGGACTTATTGATTGTCATAGCAAAACTAACATTGATCGGGAATTGCAATCTTTTAAATTCAATTGGAAAGTTCTATGGTCATCATCATCATCCCAGCGTTAATCCCAGTCGCATCCGAAGCCTTTTCAGCTTTGGAGTTTGGGGTCCGCTTTACCAGTCCAACTGCTGATATGGCTAAACTTCGACATTTTCCGTGAAGCGACTGCCGTCTGACCTCCACAACCCAAAGGCGACATCGAAGCATTGCAGTTAGACCAATTGTTGGACTTTTGAGGGCTCCAACAACCCGTAACGACTGCCACTAGATGTTCGTATGGCAACCCGGACCAACGGCTTAACGTGCTTTCCGAGGCACGACCAGACCAGTGCAAATATTCATATTCATGCATACAAATACTTGCATTGTGCGGGGATCGAACCCGCGCCACCTTGCGCAGCGGCCGCGTCCGCTACCGCTACCGCTACGCCACGGAGGCTGTCAAAGTCTATGGTATTATAGGTATTCGTAGGCAGGGTATGTCGTGGTGGCCAAGTGGTTAAAACACCAGCCTCTCAAGTATGAGTGCGCGGGTTCGATTCCAGGTCAGGCAAGTACCAATGTAACTTTTCTGAAGTTCTATGTACTTTCTAAATATATCTTGGACACCAACGACGGAACATGAAAGAAAACATCTTGAGGAAACCTGGACTTTCTATGTCTGAAATCGCCAACCCGCATTGAGCAAGCGTGGTGATTACGCTCAATCCTTCTCTGTATGAGAGGAGACCTGTGCCCAGCAGTGGGACGATAAAAAGGTTGATGATGATGATGATAGGTATTCGTGGTATAAATACTATTTCACCTTTTCCGCATCCGGATATTATACGACCTTCTATAACATTTCTTTGCAACCTAGTAGGTACCATTGCAAAGTTTCGGCGGGTTTAAATTACGCAATAGCATGATGGGCACGCCAACCTTAAGTTCTAGTTTGTGCGAGGGTAAACCAGGCACGATTATACTGTTTAAAAATTCTGTTGGGTAATTAACCACTTCATCCGGATTGAAAACTGTATTGATGGAAAGTTATGTTTGTGATTCATCTGATAGCTTATCTAAAATGCACTGATTAAGCGCAGTAACCTGGTCGTTCGTAGGTACTAAAATTGATCTGTCACACAACCACGAATCTTCTTTGATATTGAGATTGTGAATATCATCATAAATACTATAAGTATATTAAAGTTTCAATGTCCGCCATAACCTGACAAAGACTGGTAGGTAGTTCTATATCACGATTACTATTCACTTCTGGGCACTTTCCCTCTCCAACATCAAGAAGAATTTTACTAAATTCTGAATCTGCTAAATCTGCTCTCATGTTTTGTTTTAAATGAAGTTTTTTACACTGTTTCCAAAGAGCTGAACGTTTTAAACAGGCGTTAATTTCATTGGCTCGCGTACCCTTACTTACAACCGGTAATATTTGTCTAAAATCTCCAGCGAATAAGAATACGACTCCTCCAAATAATAGATTATTACTTCTTATATCCTGCATCGTCCTATTCACGGCTTCCATAGAAATCTTGTTTGCCATGGTGGATTCGTCCCATACTACAAATACACAATCTTGTAGTACTTTGGCTTTGAAACTATATTTGGGTATATTACAGACTGGATTTTCCGTACGGTCTAAATCTAGTGGAATTTTAAACATAGTGTGCTGTTTTTCCGCAACAATGAATGACGCGTTCTATATAATAGTAATCGTTCATTCCTCTCAGAACTACTCTCATTCGACCTAAATATGGACATCGGTAATCTAAAATTCTGCCGTCATAAGGAAAAAAGACGCATCTAACATTTTTTTTTTCAAATTGAGTTACATGCATATTCTAAATCAGTAAAAAAAATGGCATACACCAATATTATTATATTTCCCATAAAAAAATCTTGGATGCGTCTTTTATCCTTATAACGGCAGAATTTGTAAGAAGACTTTCCCTATTCGGTTCAGATTCATTTTCACGTTGCAATCTTTGGATTTTGGCCTTTCTCGTGTTTTTAGAGAGATTTGACTTTCTTTTAGGCATAACTAATGGGTAACACAACTTAAAAATATTTATTTTAGAAAAAAAAACAACTGTCTACAATATAATACACTGGAAATCAATTTCTAAATGAAGTCGTCGAGACACAACCGTCAGCAATAGCCCGCTCGCGCGTTCTGAGCCCGCGCGACAGGCAGCTTTTGTGACTCTGATTCGTTGGTGGGAGAAGTGGTGGGAGGCATCCGATGTGACGGCACAGTGGTGACATGCGCGTGAGCTGCGCGCGGTACTGGACAGTACTTAGATATTGCAACATTACTGTATTAAAATAAAAGTAGCCTAAGTTACTCCTTATTACATAAGCTATCTGCCAGT
Organism: Sesamia nonagrioides; assembly: GCA_017933935.1. Taxonomy (NCBI): domain Eukaryota; kingdom Metazoa; phylum Arthropoda; class Insecta; order Lepidoptera; family Noctuidae; genus Sesamia; species Sesamia nonagrioides. The sequence continues at coordinate 10,833,124 of JADWQK010000959.1, forward strand.
GAAAGTCCCGTCCAAATCGGTCCAGCCGTTCCAGAGATTAGACGAAACAAACAGACAGACAGACAAAAATTTTAAAAATATGTATTTTGGTATGTGTACCGTATATACATTCTTATGCATGCAGTAGAAAGCGGTTGTTTTAATATTAAAAACAGACACTCCAATTTTATTTATTTGTATAGATTAATACAAAACATTTCTCAAACTATTAAAAATAAGTTGGACCCGGTTATTTAAAACACGTATAAATGACTATTTTTTGATACATCAATCATTAACGTACGCGTTCAGGTCATATTTGACCATCCTCCTTTGAAACTTCTAGTAGATAATAAATAACAAACAGTAACATGGTTACATACCTGTTTTAGCAACTGTTCAAGCATATATAATGTGATCTAATTATGTAGAGAAGAATTTAATAAAACGATAAAAATCATCCATAATAGATAAAAATTGCCCAGCTTCGTGGTATAATAAACATCGCCGGTATACTTTGAAAAATTATTTTCCGAGTTCCACTTTTATTTGTTTTGTTCATTTTTAATATGTTTCTTCGATGTTTTATCCGTGTAGATTTGAAAAGCAATAATAAATGCAGTAGATATCAAGTTACAAAACGAATATACGACAGCCGAAGACATTCGATATGCTTACTAGTGCTTAGTGTTACCCTACTTTTAAAAATTTTTGTTTCAAAAACATTCATTTTCACGACTTTATAGACAAGGTATATGTATGTACAAAATTATATGTTTGTTAATCTTCTAATCATTAATATAACGCTGACGTTTCCCCCTTATCTCTTTCGTCCACTTGGCCCTCGTCCATTCAGTATAATATAAAAAGATAAAACATAATTTAATAACTCTTTTGTTTTGAAGATTTTTATTATTATTCAAACAATCCATTAAAAAATTAATGCTTCTAAAAACTTCTGCATTGGATATTCTACCAGAATAGTGATTGGTACGGCGACAACGTGGGTTAACAAACTGGTAGCGCTCCAGTCCACGAACTGAAAATATATTACACAATTATTTGAAATAATACTTCTAATACCGCGTCTTCATTCTTTGGAGTCGACTGAAAAATCTACATTATTTTCAACCTGCCTGCCCAGTTAGTTTATTTTGTTTTAGTGTTTGACTGGGCCAACTTTTTATTCAATGAAACTAGCGTCACCAATAGATTTTAAACATTCTCTTATTTTAAAATACTTATAATTGTTTATTTTAGAAACATGTTTTATTACAATTAAGTTATGTGATTTAGGTACTTATCCACTTAACCGTATACGTATAGGTATTACCCCAATAGTTATGATAAAGTGGAAAAGTAGCATGGTAAAGCGTACGAATGTCGCACTTTAGACAGTCTCCAAATGGGGCGAAGTCAACCTTGTGAGATTCAACTCCGTTAAAACACAAGTGTGTCTGTTCACCGCCAAAAGGATCCCGTTCATTGAGTCCAAATCCAAGAGGAAACTTGACCGTTTGTTCCATAGGATGAATTTTGGAGTGTTCGCAGGAAGTACAGGACTTATTTCCACCATCACGGCGGGTATCCACCCTCACGTTGTTGAGACGGCTACAATCTGAACGTAGCGTTTCGCCTCGTCTTTTATACCACGTAGATATACAATGTGGTGCTTTAATGGTGACATTAACTGAAAACAAATACTTTGTTGCATTTTGGATTCATGAAGAGATTTTATTTTCATGAAGTTACTTGAATTTTCTTATAAAATGCCATTTTAAAGCAACCTGTATTTAGAGAACTGTCGCACAGCGGTCATTTGCCGGGATCATGGATAATAACATTTCATCAATGAAATTAAAAGATAGCTATATTGTTGAGGAAATAGATAGATAAATCCCTTTGTCGGCAACCGGCGCACGCGCAAGACGCGCGGCTTCTCCCGCCACACCGCGCGGCCAGCGGCCACATCCGAGATAAGTTATTGCGTGAATGAATTTTCGCAAGAATGATCCCAATTTTTGGTTAATTTTTTCTTATTTATTGTGTTCGATTTTTTTTATAAGTTTCGAGTTATATTAAAATATCAAAATTAATATGATTCGTGGGCACTAGCCCTACCCGAGTGTTAAGTTAATGTTGGCGCCACATTGTATAGAAGGAGTGAAACAATTTGCCTGCGGAGGTCTTCCCGTCAGACTACTTACAACAAGAAGCCTCTAAGTCCTCCTTACAAGTAGAATATCCATCAACGAATACCTACCAACCATTGACGAATGTCAAGCTCTAGTTTATAACATTTTTCTCGGTGGTAGGCCATAACATTGGCTGCCGGCAGAAGTTACCACCCACCAGACAAAGTCTTGCCGCCAAGCGGTTCGTCGTGGCATGATGTACGGAGGACGGGTCTGAGCAGCACCCTAATTACGTAACACTCTATTATTATTAATTGGAATCAATTTGAAGCTTATTGCTATTCCATTGCTCCCTTTGTTCGGAACGGTGTCTGCTTATCAACGCAAATAAACTAGCGCGCTTTACAATCAACGATTGCATCACTGCTTACCATCAGGCGGGATTGCGGTTAAGCACTAGTTTATAATTATGAAAAAGAAAAACATAAAACAGTATTTAAATTAATAATTAAAATTAATTAATTAAAATTAATTAATAAATTAATTATTAATTAAATTACATGACTTAATCATAATGACATATATACCTACATAAAATATGTTTCTACATGTAGGTACTACAGTACTACCTAAATTTATTGCTAACCAGTGCAGTATTTATTTTAAATATGAGAACTTGCTGAAATCTCATGCTGACCACGAAACTAGTAAAAAGTCGCGACGTTCGATCTCTGACTCAGCGAAAAGAGGTGCTATGTGGTGACTTTGGTTCTTCTGCTGTTCTCCTCATTTCTGTTTCGATCGCGCAGAGAAACTCCGAGCATAGCTCTTACCATCGCTCTTTGTGTGACCTTGAGCCTTCGTACGAGGTCCATTGTGAGCGATCACGTTTCAGTCCTGTAGGTTTCCCGTAGGTTTTACATAGGTACACATAACATCACACCGATTTACCCAAAAGGATAAGGTAGGTGTGTGTGCTCACGTTTCGCAAGAATTTCATTTTTACCAAATCCAGTCCGGCTGGTTAATGAAGTAAGACTGACAACGGAACCAACAACGGAATAAGCACATGACATTTGACCATTTGTGCAAATGCTCAAATGTCGAACGTAAATGATGTTTTTGACATTAATAGAATTCAATTCAATTTTTGATTGATGGCCTTTGACATTAATAGAAAGCTAAGAGCAAACAAACTAACAGTGTCAAGTATAGATACGCTGGATGCCATTGGCCTGGTCACGATTGTCATATTGATGCACCAATGCAGCATCATTACTGTCAAAGACAGACGGCCTAAACTCCGCCACCCTGTCCAGCCGAAGAATCTTCTTAATGGACCTGCAAATAAAAATATGAGCATAGATATAGTTGGTCTGTTGACTATCTTATTAGGGCCAATCAAATGGTCGCTCTGATTAACTCAAGACAATGTTTGTGTTCTTTCTCCAGAATTAGCTTACTGACACGTTATATCAGTTCATATAACTGTTTTTTTACAATGCATAAATATGTGAGCTTTATACCTGGGGATTTTATTTAGGTAATAAGTTTTTACTTATTTACAGTTCCATTTCAATGATATTTAATTTTTTTTTTTTTTGCTTTGCTAGTATTTTGGCGTGGCTAGCTGACATTTATTAAATAATTTTATTGTTGTTATCTTTTCTTGTGTTCATTATTTAGTATTGTATAATGTGTTTTTCAAACCAACAGACAGCTGTGCTTCTTTGGATTTTGTTCCTCCGCTTCTTGTTCCCAGCGAAAGCACTAGGAAATAACGACGGGCCGGCGTTTTGGAGGGGACTATCTTATATAATATTGACGTTTAAAAAGTGCTGATTCTCAGTCTAATATGAATAAATGACTTTTGATTTTAATTTTATGACCAACAGCGTTGAGGCCAGCAAAGTAATTGCGTAACAAACTATTATTAGCAATGGGTATCATTTTGAAAATTCATTCAACATTCATTGGTAATATTTTTTTCGAACTAGTGAATCAATGGACTGGCAATATGCTTCAAAATGATTGCAATTGATAGTGATAGTGTGTTACTCTATTAGAGTGCTAATTGGTCTTAAACTTTGTCAACATACCTATCGTTCATCTAATAATATACAATATGTAAAGAAAACCCTGTCCGATCCGTGAAGGTATTGATAGGTATCGATTCTAACAACTGATTCTAACAATGCCTACAAAGGCGATCTAAACTTAAAAAAATCCCCCTAAAAAAATTAATATTATTTTGAAAAACGCGGGGTATCTTAATGTATGTGCTTTAGGCAAAACGTTAGGCATACATCCGCGGGTGAAGGGGGGCAGTGCACGCGGCACGTGGTCGCATCTCCGTCACAACTGGTGTTGTCACTTTTTTAAAAATTACCGAATTTTGGGGAAGTTGAAATTAAATCGCTGAATAAAAAGATTATTTCAAAATTCATTAGTATTGTCAATATGATGATTATGTAAAATTTCATATTTTATTTGGTCATGTGTATACCTAATATTTATTATCCTTTTGGGTCGGACGGGGTTTTCTTTACATATTGTATAAATGCATATCTACGTTTTTCATATTTTAAAGAAACAAGGATCAAAGATCTTACAAATGTTTGAAATCTACTATATAAAAATAAGTCGAGTTTTCCTTCCTGACGCTATAACTCCAGAACGCCCGAACCGATTTCCACGGTTTTGCATTCGTTGGAAAGGTCTCGGGCTCCGTGAGGTTTATAGTGAGAAAATTCAGGAAAAATTTGAACAGAAAAGCGGGAAAATCTTTTTTTACATACAGCGCCATCTCTGATACATAGCATGGACTACAAACCAATATTTTAATTAGTTGCTGAAACAGTTACAGGGAACGATGAATATCCAGTTTATCGTCGGCGTTTAAAAGAAGATAATAGTTGAACTATCAAAATAAGTTCAAAATCAAGTGATTGAGATCGGAAATGAATTCATTGTACCATATTGCCCGCTGCTATCACGAATTTTCGAAACACATGCAAACATTGAGAGTTGTTATTCGGCCAAATCAATCAAATATTTGCGTAAGTACGTCACAAAACGCAGCGACATGGCTGTGTTTGGTATCGTGTGGGAAAATGCGAATGGCGAAATCAGAACTTCCAAATGGGCAAAAACATCAGTACTAATGAAGCACTGTGGCGATTATTGTCATTTCAAATTCATGAAAGATATCCCGTACAGTTGTACATTTAGTAGTGCATTTGAAAAATGATCAAAGAGTTTACTTCACTGAGGCTAATGCGGCACAACGAGCTGAGAGACCACCATCGACAACATTTACTAGCTTCTTTGCAATGTGTGAAGCAGATCCATTCGCAGCGACGCTGATGTACGTTGAAATAATCAAGTATTACACTTGGAATCAATCAACAAAGAAATTCCAACGTCGCAAACAAGGAACTCCAGTTCCAGATTGGCCACAGGTGTTTTCCACTGATGTATTAGGTCGCATGTATACTGTTCATCCTAGAAATGATGAATGTTTTTATTTGCAACTGCTTTTAATAAATGTACGTGGACCAAAATCATTTGCGCATTTGAAAACTGTTAATGGCCACCAATGCCAAACATATCGAGAAGCATGTCAACTATTGGGTTTGCTGGAGAACAATTCTCATTGGGATTTAACACTTACGGATTCAGTTGTTTCATCAAATGCGTACCAAATACGAACGCTGTTTGCAATTGTCATCATCACATGTTTTCCTTCACAACCAATTCAGTTATGGAACAAATATATAGGCAACATGTGTGAAGATAACCTGCATCGCTTGCGCATTCAAACGAATAATCCTGACATCCAAATAACCGATGAAATCTACAATGAAGGATTGATTCTGAATTAGGGTCAATGCTTGACTATTGCAAACAAGCTACTGATTGAAGTAGGAATGATTGCGCCAAATCGATCGATGCACGATGCATTTAACCAACAATTAAATCGAGAGTTGTAATACAATGTTGATACATTTACTAGAATTCGTTCAAAATAATCTGCCGTTGCTGAATGAACAGCAAAAACAAGCATACGAAACAATAATGCAAGCGGTAGGCTATAATACTGTTGGTATATTCTTCATGGACACACCTGGAGGAACAGGGAAAACATTTGTCATTTCATTGATTTTGTCCACTATTCGATCAAGATGTGACATAGCTTTGGCGTTAGCATCATCTGAAATTGCGGCGACTCTTCTAGATGGCGGTCGTACTGCACATTCTGCGCTTAAGTTGCCACTCAATTTAAACACAATTGATACTCCAACATGCAATATTTCCCGATCCAGTGCAATGGGAAAATTGTTGATGCAATGCAAGCTCATTGTTTGGGATGAGCGCACAATGGCACTTAAGAAATAACTTGAAGCACTTAACTTCACACTGAAGGATCTTCGGCGAAATAAAAACATCTTTGGCGGCTTGATGATATTGTTGGCGGGCGATTTCAGGCAGACGTTGCCAGTAAATCCCCGTGGAAAACCTGCAGATGAATTAAATGCTTGCCTGAAGGCATCACCTTTATGGAATAACTTAAAAACATTATCGCTAACCACTAATATGAGAGTTCAACTACAAAATGATCAAAGTGCGTCACAATTTTCCAAACAATTGTTAGCTGTTGGAAATGGAAAAGTCCCAGCTGATGCGATATCTGGATTAATTACTCTTACCAACGACTTTTGCCGATTTGTAGACTCAATTACCTCTTATTGAAAATGTTTTCCCAAACATTAGTGTGAATTATCAGAATTATGCTTAGTTAAGTCAACGAGCAATTCTTGCCGCAAAGAATCATTGTGTACATGCACTGAATTTCACCATTCGATCAAAAATTGCTGACGATTTGATGACATACAAATCCGTGGATTGCATAACAAATCCCGATGATGTAGTAAATTATATAACAGAGTTTTTGAACTCTCTGGAGTTACCAGGATTTCCACCACATAACTTGCAACTTAAAGTTGGTACAGTTATTATGATATTGCGTAATTTGAATCCACCGCGACTCTGCAACGGTACTCAACTTTCGATAAAAAGACTTATGCCGATTTTGATTGAGGCAACCATTATTAACGGAAAGTACGCAGGTGAAAATGTATGTATTCCTCAAATACCAATGATTCCGACTGATCTTACGTTTGACTTCAAACGATTGCAATTTCCAGTTCGCCTTGCGTTCGCAATAACAATTAACAAGTCGCAGGCCAATCGCTTAGTGTTTGCGGGATAAATTTAGAAAATCATTGTTTTTCACATGGGCAGTTATACGTTACATAAAAAGAAGCCATCTGGTGGCGAAATGGAGTGTAGCAATAGTCGCAGTCGCTACAATACAACAATGACAACAAGGGATGGTCCAACTATTGACGTCCCAACGATTGATGACTTTCCGCGAAAGGGTGCACATAAATCACACCAGTGTCACACAAGGAACTTGGAAGAGAAAGTGCGTATGCTATACAATTGCACAATTGACGACCTTCCGCGAAAGGGTTCGCATAAATCACACAAACAAGGATCTCGGAAGACAAAGCGCGTATGCTAGACAAAAGCGCGTGGGTCCTGACCGCCTCAGCGAGGGTGTCTAATAAATCTCACCCAGGAACTCCGGAAGCACATCTGTTAACCCATTGTGCGCCGGAGAAATCGCGGCGGACAATCCATTGTGCGCCGGAGAAAGCGCGGCGGACAATATCAAACCGCCTTGCGAGAAACTGAATTAGCGGGAACTGTTCAACGGCCAATCGTACGCCACGTCCACTGTCCACCGGCCATTCGTGCGGCACGTCCTCCCATGATCAACATTCATAATTATGACTCTCCTCACGACATTCTCCTCAGTTCTCGTATGCCATATTTAATGTTAATAAAACACATGCTTAACCATAGTTTTTTTATATTGCGTATACTTGACCTGCCTATGCCAAACTACCGAGCAATGACAGGGTAGCTGTCACCTTTAATTAACATTTCTATCATCCGCAATTTGACTTTTAATGTTAATGCCGTATGTTTACGTGGCGGCACCATGATGTTAGCAAGCGCGCTAAATTGACACTATACGTATTACACCAAAAGCGATAAACAAAACACTGACGGACGGCGCATTGGTTCATGCATGACAGCCCGCACTTACCCTCGCCGGCCTCCCCGCGAATCCCATTGCCCGGCCGGATTACAGCGATCACCGAATAAGCGGGAGTCCGGATTACCGAGGTCCTACTGTACTTGTATACTCACCATCGACATGAAAGACTCCCATCAGACTTATGGCCATAAGAATGCAGTAGAACGGTCTATCTAGCGCAGTGAAAGCTGCATTGAAGAGAGCGGAGTGCTCTCCGCGTGCAACCGTGCCAGTCAGGGCCCACAAGAATATGAAAGGGAAGCATGTGTAATGGAGGTAGACGAACCACTGCAACAAATGAAATAAAAGTTGGTGAGTACGGATTTAGCAATCAACTGAAACAGGAATCACAGGCGGGAACGAGTGTGGTATTAGCTTTTCTATAACTAGGTTCCTAGTTGATGCCTAGCGTGGTGGCCTATTGGTTATAATACCAGCCTCTCAAGTATGAGTGTGCGGGTTCGGTTCCAGGTCAGGCAAGTACCAATGTAAGTTTTCTAAGTTATATGTTCTTTATAAGTATATCTTGGACACCAATGACTGATTAAAAGGTGATGGAAAACATTTTAAGACGCTGTGAATAGCAAACTTTTAGGTATTTGAGGGGGTGAAGCAGACGAAGTGGGACACGACTAGCCCCGCCCACTGCGGGGCGCGGGGCGCTCCGCGCGAGTACATCGATGCGTGAGGCGTCGTGCATCGAGAAATACGCACGTTCTATTAAGTCTATACCAACCATTCTCTATTCCATCTACATTTAGAAGCGTAATTTCACAACCCAACCGCGAGGTATGGTTGGCTCTGTTCGTCACAGTCCCGGTTCGCATTAGACGAGCAGCAGGTTCGAATCCCACATCCGTTCATTTTACCTTGCGATTTTCGAAAATGTATATTTTATACATATTTTTAATTTTTTATTATTACTTTTGTTTTCTTTTTTATTTTTATAATGCGCTTTGTCCGTTCTGCTTAAATTTTTTGTGTTATGTCCTTTTTTCATGAAACTGTTAGAAATATATTATTTCTAGAAATTACTATTTATAAACAGCTGTTTAGAGTAACTGTTAAAAAAAATGCATTTTCGGATATTTAAAAAAATAAAAGATTTTTTCTTCAAAACTGCAACTCTTATCGAAGTCGGGTTTGTACGAGTGCTTAGAATAACACAACACAAAAAGATTGAAATAGATGGAGGCACTTGGAGGAGGCCTATACTGAAAGGGGCCATGAATAATGCAACAAAATGAAATCTAAATTTACTGTTTTGAACTATTATCAAATCAACTGTTATTTTTATTGTTTTTCTTTTCTATTCCATCTACATTTAGAAGGGTAATTTCACAACCCAACCTCGAAGCATGGTTGGCTCTGTTCGTCACAGTCCCGGTTCGCATTAGACGAGCACCAGGATCGAATCCCACTTTACCTTGCGATTTTCGAAAATGTACATTTTTTACATATTTTCATTTTTTATTATTACTTTTGTTTTCTTTTTTTTTTTTATAATGCGCTTTGTCCGTTCTGCTTAAATTTTTGTGGTATGTCCTTTTTTCATGAAACTGTTAGAAATATATCATTTCTAGAAATTACTATTTATAAACAGCTGTTTAGAGTAACTGTTAAAAAAAATGCATTTTCGAATATTTAAAATAATAAAAGATTTTTTCTTCAAAACTGCAACTCTTATCGAAATCGGGTTTGTACGAGTGAAATAGATGGAGGCACTTGGAGGAGGCCTATACTGAAAGGGGCCATGAATAATGCAACAAAATGAAATCTAAATTTACTGTTTTGAACTATTATCAAATCAACTGTTATTTTTATTGTTTTTCTTTTCTATTCCATCTACATTTAGAAGGGTAATTTCACAACCCAACCGCGAGGCATGGTTGGCTTTGTTCGTCACAGTCCCGGTTCGCATTAGACGAGCACCAGGATCGAATCCCACTTTACCTTGCGATTTTCGAAAATGTACATTTTTTACATATTTTAATTTTTTATTATTACTTTTGTTTTCTTTTTTATTTTTATAATGCGCTTTGTCCGTTCTTCTTAAATTTTTTGTGTTATGTCCTTTATTCATGAAACTGTTAGAAATATATCATTTCTAGAAATTACTATTTATAAACAGCTGTTTAGAATAACTGTTAAAAAAATGCATTTTCGGATATTTAAAAAAATAAAAGATTTTTTCTTCAAAACTGCAACTCTTATCGAAATCGGGTTTGTACGAGTGAAATAGATGGAGGCACTTGGAGGAGGCCTATACTGAAAGGGGCCATGAATAATGCAACAAAATGAAATCTAAATTTACTGTTTTGAACTATTATCAAATTAACTGTTATTTTTATTGTTTTTCTTTTGTTAAATTATATTATGAACTAAGAATAAGAAATTCATGGTTAAATAAAGGCTTATTATTATTATTTATTATTAATTTCTAGAAATTTGTAGAAATTTGTAGAAAGAAAATTATAACGAATTGATTTTAAATATTAGTTTGCATTATAATTGTTACAAAAAGAATATGTTTAAAAAGATGGAACAATTACTACAAAAAGTACAGAAAATCGGCTAAATTAATAATAATTAAAAAAAAAACAATTGCAAATAAGAAATCCAACAAAAAGCATACAACGTAAAGCTGGGGTTTGAACCCGAACACATACAGGTGAAGAAAAATTTGCCGCGAAAAAGTAAAAAGAAAGAATAATTACAGAAAAAAATCAAATAAAATATCGGCAAAAATACAACAGTAAATTAAAAAGCATTTATTTCAATTAAAATCTACAAAAGCATATAATGTAAACCTGGGGTTTGAACCCGGGCAAAAACGAAATATGATTATTCATCAACAAACAGACACGTAAATATAATTATTTTCTGTGCGGGGTAAAGCAAAAAGTGACATAGGTCCGACAAGCATCGCGCCTCAGCGGTCACTGTCGCCAAGCATAGAAGTGAAAGAGAAGGCAATGGACGCCGCGATGGAGCGACGTTTCGTTCACGTTATTTATCATTAAATACATTATTAATTTAAGAATATCTTAGTTAAATCGATAAACAAAAACAATGGTTTCATTTACTATTATATTTTACATCGCTCTTCTCAATTTTATCAAGATTTGATGATTAATAATACAGTTACAACTGTTATAAATTCAATTTTAGGGGTTACTTTAGGATTTTTTTCTATCGAGAAAATTAATTCAAAACGTGTTATGAAAACAATGGTTTTCTGCTACATATAATCAAGATTAACATATAAATTTTTGGCTGCTCTGAAATGTATACATTTGGCTAAAAAATTGTTTTAAGAAGCCTATTTTTACTGAACACAGCGCCTTAAGGAAACCTGGACTTTAAGTTTGAAATCGCCAACCTGCATTGAGCAAGCGTAGTGATTAAGCTAAATTCTTCTCTGTATGAGAGGAGACCTGTGCCCAGCAGTGGGACGATAAAAAAGTTGATGATGATACCTGATATTGAATTTGACCCCGTTCTATGACTAGAGGAGCTATTTCTAAAACCTGCCCCCTAGGACCAGAAGCGTAAGTTCTCGGATTTTTGAGCTTTCATCCCGGACATTACAATGCTTTTTTCATTCACTTAAATCTGACGGACGCTCCCCGGGCGTCTTCCAAACTAGGACAAATTCGGGGAAACCCGGACGGATGGCAGCTGTATAGGGCTGCCATCCGTCCGGGTTTCCAAGGATTTGTTATGCGATGTTATGTTATTACTCGGTGGTAAGCTCAACATCAGCCGCCGGCATAAGTTACCACCCACCAGACAAAGTCGTGCCGCCAAGCGTTTCGTCGTGTTCCGGCATGATGTCTGGTGAAGCCGTGCGGAGGACGCGTCTGAGCAGTTGTGTTGCGATGTGTGCTGGGTACGATGCGCCAAGTGTTGTTGTGTCGGAAGTTAGATCCTGGAGGGTAGCGGGATCCGAAGCGCGGTGCTCCGCTGGCCGATCCCAGGTAGTTGGGGGCCCAAGTAGTGTGCCAGCCACATACGAAAGGCTGGCCCGGCAATTGCGAAAAATTCCAGGGTGCCCCCATCGTGCCGGTTGGCGACCGGACGAGAGGACCCGATGGCGATCCCTGGGGGGGTTCGGGCTTTGAGTGTCTTCAAAGCTAAAGTGCTCTCTTAATAAACTAGCTCGCTTTACCATCAATGATCGCATCACTACTTACCATCAGGCGGGAATGCGGTCAAGCGCTAATTTATAAATTATAAAAAAAAAGATGACCATTGCTCGTCCCATATTACATGAGACCTATTTTTCATTTGATTGGCGAAACGCGTGTGTAATGTAATTTGCATTTACGACATGTTTGCCATAAATGTAAACAAATATGTATATAATGATAAAATATCTTTATTTTAAATCTACATAATAAAGCTCAGCTTACGCTACAATCTACAACATCAAATCCATACTAATCCATCCATACTAATATTATAAATGCGAAAGTAACTCTGTCTGTCCGTCTGTTACGCTTTCCCGCTTAAACCTCTCAACCGATTTTGATGAAATTTGGCACAGATAATCTTTAGACCCTGAGAAAGAACATAGGCTACATTTTATCCCGGAAAGAATTGATGTTCCCGAGGGAAATCTAAAAAAGCGCGATATAACCGAACTCCACGCGGGCGAAGCCGCGGGCGGAAAGCTAGTATGTTTATAATATTTCACTATTCACTCTGAAATCAATTTAATAACTGTTAGAATAAAGTCGTACAAAATTTGATTAAGCTCAAATACCGGCAATTTAAGCATAACATTTAACCCAAGCCAAATTAACATTTTAGTTAATTTTGATTTCCCAAAGGCAATACCAGGTGAGGAACTCTCATCAAAGAAGCGGGCATCAGCGCTTCTCCTGTGGAATTTCAAACTACTGCGTCATTATTATACATGCTGTATTAGGATTTAGGTAAGTATGTATGATATGCATATAGCAGGGTAATTGCACACTATAAGTAACAATGAGTTTCATTTTGAGCGTTCAACAATATAAGTACATTGAGTTATTTACGGTGTTGAGCAGACACACTTTCGAATACATGGAGCAATGGATTAGCAATATGCTTCAAAATGAATCCAATTGGTAGGAATTGTGTCATAAGTTCCAACCGGAGTTAGCAACAAACAATATCACGGATCTGTTTTGTTTACTTCTATTTAATTTTATTCGTATTACACAATTAGTTCAGTGACATTGATCCAAAAGTCAAGCACTTACATCAATTCAAATTGACGTAAGGACAGTCCCCCTTGTGACCTTTGTTGTCAAAGTTTATTTTACATGAATCGTAAAATATATGTATTTATGTAGGTATATATTGTATGTATGACTAAAAGAAATAAAATAATCAGTAACCCTTTTCATTCTGAAAAAAAAAAGCTAGCTAGCTCTAGCTCGGACAAAGATCCTAGAGGTAGGCTTACCCGACATCATACAGAGGACATTCCGGACATCAGCTTGTACGAGATTAGGATTGCCCTAAACAGCTGAAAAACAACAATACCTACGTCGGGTGAGGACGTAATCACAGCAAAGTTGCTAAAAGTGGGCGGAACGCCGGTACTAAACGTCCTTCAGGGCGTGACGCCTGATGCACTCCTCAGGCAGCAGGGGCGTGGTGGTCCTGCTCTTTAAAAATGATAACAATACAGGCCGATCACGCTCTTGAGTCACGACTATAAGCTGTTTTCGAGGGTGATCACGAATCGTCTTGCAAACAAGCTCGATGCTTTCCAGCCTCCCGAACAAGCCTGGTTCCGTAAAGGCAAGTACCATAGACCACATACATACGCTGCGGCAGATTATACAGAAGACCAATGAGTATAAGCGGTCACTATGGTTGGCATTTGTGGACTATGAGAGGGCCTTTGATTGCATTGAAACTTGGGCTGTGCCAGTCCAATCTCTTCAGCGATGCCGCCTTGACCATCGGTTTATCGAAGTGTTGAAGTGCTTATACAGCAACGACACTATGACAGTACGAGTACAGGGGCAGAGTGCGAAGGCTATTCTACCACAGAGATGTGTGAGGCAGGGAGACATGATATCTTCGAAACTTTTCACCGCTGTACTGGAAGATGCCTTCAAGCTCCTGGGATGGAAAGGGCTGGGCATCAATATCAACGGCGAGTATATCACTTACATTCGATTTGCCGACGATGTTGTCATTATGGCAGAGACGCTGGAAGACTTGAGTATCATGCTTAACGAACTCAATGGGGTTTCTCAACAGGTGGGCTTAAAAATGAACATGGACAAAACGAAGCTAGGTCATGTCGATCTGCTGTCCATTTCTTAATAAAGTTATTAAGGAAAGGACAGCAGATGAATATTAGTTTAGTTCTGTCAAATTAGTCAGCGCCTCACGTAAATTAACTTATTTTCAGACGCCATAATTTAAATCCTGTCAAATAAGTCAGCGCCTGACGTAAATTAATTTATTTTTAGACGCCATATTGTAATCGCGTCTAGATTGTCTATGGAATATCTTAATTTGACAGGAATAAACTAAAACTTTATCTTCTGTCTTTTTCTTAAAGAAATAAAAAGAAAAAGATGCATCGACCTTACAATTGTGTAGTTTAGTTTTTGAACAAGAGCATCTGCTTCACTGTCGGGTTATATTAGAGGTATCGTATTTATTCTGTATTATCAGTTACACTTTCACCAAGTAACAGTTAGGTTCACTTACTTTATACTCGGAAAGCTTGATTTTCTTCTCGTCTAGCTCAAATTGTATATGAGCCAGTATCATACCTAAGAAGCAAGCAGGTAGAGACCCCCAGGCCGATGTGTAGAATCCAAATGAAGGAATTCCTCGAAATATCCTACGTACTAATCTGAAAAACATAGTAAATTATATAGACGACAGCACATCAAGCTACTACAATCAGTAAATTTCTATATTAGTTCAACTTTAACGCTGAAGCGTTAAGGCTTAAAGTGGATTGGAAATATTTGAGAGTTTTTTTTAAAGCTACTGTCGTCTGTATATTTTGGTATCAGTGGCCATTGTCAATCTGCGAGGAGGTATTTTTTATTTAATTTAATTTAGTAGTCCGAAATAAAAATCATTTTAGTTTTTCTTTTTTTTATTGCAACCCTAACCTATGCAAACGCGTAATAGAGCATATAACACGCGCGAGTTAACTGTGCACCGCGCTCTGTGACGTCATTCGGATGGTACCATTTGTAAAAAATGAGAACTATTCTAAAAAAAAAAATTTTTTTTTTTTATGTTAATAAAGGGTTGTTTTGATGATAAAGCTTCATAATACTAGATCATTTTATTCATGACGTTTTGCAATTAAATCGATACATGATGTACTGAACTATAATGTCGGTGCAACAACAGGCTTCACTAACGCCTCGCAAATGTAAAAAAAAAACTTAACAAAGCAAAAACTCCACAGAAACAGTAATAACAACAGGGGATTAAAACTGTATTTAGACAATTGTAACAAAGCTGCTATCGCAGATAGACATCTGAGCAACTAGAGTTAAGTAAATATGGATGTCACGTGAGCGCCGCTGTACTTGTTCATAAACAATTTTTTTTTTTTTACACAGAAGGTAAATATTAGTTTAGTTCTGCCAAATTAGGTAGCGCCTGACGTAAACGCCGTATCTATGACGGATCATGCCTTATGACAGTTTTTTTTTATATGGCATCTCGTAGGTGACCATAGAGGCCGTGACTACTTAACCGGACTTTCCTGTGGATGCCTTAAGTAAAATTAAAGCCTCCAGCCAGGGCACCCCTCCAGCCAGGGCCCTTATGATAGACAGATAATACAGCCTTTATACTTACTAACATTTAAAACCCCTACTACTTACTAAAGCCCTACTTTTAAAATGTTTAGTTTATAGACAAGCTATAATAGGGCCACGTTTTTACCCTATGGATGCGAAACGCTAAACACGAACTTTAGTGGTAGCAAGTGCTGTTGCTGATCATGACATCCGAAATGCGGGTATCTACTTCTACTATACAACGTTTTCTTTTTTTATGCGAAACCTGGTTTGTTCAAAATAAGGAACTGAATTGATTCCAATAATTTTTACACGTGTCCAGTATTTTTAACTGAAGAAAGTGAAGAAAAAGAATCTATGTATAAAATTTCAAAAAGATTTCACTAAAAATCACAAAGTTATGAGCTTATTATCTTATCTGGTTGCTCCAACATTTTTTTTATTTAAAGAATGTTGTATACAACTTTATTTTTTCTTCCTACGAAACCTGAGTCAAGTTTATTCAAAATAAGGAACTGAATCGATCCCAATAATTTTTACACCATGTTATATTTTTTCTCCAAATACATTTAAAAAATGTTGCAGTGTGGTTACAACGAGCGCCCAATGCAGTTCACAGCGGATCATAGTGTCCTAGGGCCCCCGCCCCGCCGCGCCGCTGCAGGCGCGAGAGTACGAGCGGCGCGTTGTCCATATTTTTGTAGGGACAACCAGGTAACATACCAAACCTATAACTTTGTTATTTTTCATGATATCTTTTTGAAATTATATACATAAATTCTTTAATTACCTACATAAAAATACTGGACACGTGTTTCGGGTTTCGCATAATATACAAAAAATAACGTTGTATAGTCAGTACACTATGTGGATATACAACGTGTAACAAAAAGGGTACCTATATACATACCAAGGGTATGGCATCTTTAGATGATATCTAACGATATCGGAAGGGTTTCAACTCAAAATAAAATACTCAAAAAATTGGAATCAAATTTTCGGTTTCGAGTGTTTCTTAAAATCAAATCATAACAAATGTGGCAGCACACTACATACGTTAATAACTAGTCGTTACCCGTCACGTTACTTGCCAAAATCCGACAAATGTCTTCAATATCTCTATGCGACTATTATGATAGTAGCCTATCACAGGCGGTGTTTTTCCTCATAACATCCTAACATAAAGAGATAGGATTAAAAAACCCTTCCAATATCGTTTGATATCATGTAAAGATGCCATGCCTTTGTTATGTATATACCCTTTATGTTACACGTTGTATAGGACAGGTGCTAACCTCTGATGATAAATCCGGCGAAACCAATGGGGTAAATGCGTAACACACTAATATAGTAGGAATGGCATTCATTTTAGCAGTTCAACAAGAATCATTGCTTTACTTACGTTATTCAACAAAAATATTTTTCAAAGATATGAAGCAATGGCTTAGCAATATACTTTTCAACACACTTGCTCATAAAGTGGCTCTATGGTCACCGCAATTAGGCACATCATGACACCCATAATCAAACTGTGACAAAAAAAAAAGCTATAACTCACTAGTGAGTAGTGTGTAATTTTTTTTTTTTTTAATTGGTTGTTTGTTCAATTTGCCAGTGTTTGTTTTGTTGTTTGTTTTATTTTTGCATTGCATTTTATAAGACGACACCTCGTCGTCTTCTAAGATACCTTTGACTGCTCAGTGTAATGCACTGGCAAATTGAACAAACAACAACTGATTATTTTTCCCGCCACAGTGAAACATTTTTCACAACTCGATTTCACTCTTGAAATTAATGTTATAGTTATTTATTAATTAAAATGTCTACAAGTAGTAGTTGCGAAGAAAATGATTTATGTTGTACACTGCCCGATATAAGATGTGAAGCCCTTAAACGTTATGTAAAGTTTACTATCTGAAAACTCCAAGGAAAAATGAGTTTTTATTGTTATTTTATTCACAAGTATGTTGAAAAACGTCGTATGATACACGTGTGTATTGATGATCACAGTCCTCGGCTCTCTTAAGACCCTCGCCTACAGCTCGAATCTCAATAGCGCCTCAGAGGTAATCACCGATGCTATACACAGTTTGAGATGGTCTATTTCGCAATTAACATGTAGGTTATGTCATTACTCACTCAGGCGAAGTGAGGTTTATCAATCCTTTGTAATCATTGATATACACAACGACGGCAGTCAGCAGACATGAAGCGATGAACAGAACTGTGTAGAGGCGCACAGCCAGACAACGCCGACGCCAGAGCAGAAGGGTGAAGGTACATGCCAGGATGTACATATGCATGTTCACGGGGAGGAACCTGTGGTTTACAAAATAATGGACTATTAAAGCAAATTAGATTAGCTGAGGATTTTGTTAGTTTATGTGCAGACATAAACTAACAGACAGCATATCAGGCTACTACAAACTGTCATATTTGTTTACTAACAGCCGCCAGTTAAAATAATGGGAGCAATATGGACATCCGTGTTTGCCTCCGTTTTCGCGACATTTTTTGTTACTGCTCTGCTCCTATTGGTCATAGCGGGAAGTTATATAGCCTATGTCCTTTCTCAGGCTTTGGACTATGTGTGTACCAAGTGTCATTACAATCGGTTCAGTAATTTTGGCGGAAAAGCCGGACAGACAGACAGACAGAGATACTTTCGCATTTATAATATTGGTATGGATTAGTACTACAGAAATACTGAATAATAATTGATGAGTAATTTAGAGACTAAATTGCAAATAATAATTAATTAAATGGATTGAATTGATTATATGCATAAAAGTGCGAGTCATCATCATCATCCCAGCGTTAATCCCAGTCGCATCCGAAACCTTTTCAGCTTTGGAGTCTGGGGTCCGCTTTACTAGTCCAACTGCTGATATGGCTAAACATTTTCCGTGAAGCGACTGCCGTCTGACCTCCACAACCCGAAGGCGACGGCGAAGCATTGCAGTTAGACCAATTGTTGGATTTTTGAGGGCTCCAACAACCCGTAACGACTGCCACTACATGTTCGTGTAGCAACCGGGACCAACGGCTTAACGTGCTTTCCGAGGCACGACCAGACCAGTGCAAATATTCATATTCATGCATACAAATACTTGCACTGTGCGGGGATCGAACCCGCGCCACCTTGCGCAGCGGCCGCGTCCGCTACCGCTACGCCATGGAGGCTGTCGCCGATGCATAAAAGTGCGAGTGATTGCATGAATATGCGAGTGTCTTATGTATATCATAATGTATGTGTGGATGTGTATGTGTGTGTGTGTGATTGAGTAATTATGCAGTGACATGTGAATATGAGTGTGCGTGAGCGATGAGTGTTCTTTGTTTTCAGTAGGCCTAATATGAGTTTTCATTACGAGACTCGATCGTCGACATCGAGCGTGTTTGGCGCTCTCATTGGTTGAGAGTTCTTCCAACCTTGAAGCGGGCCAATCGATGAGTCAAACGCGCTTGATATCGACGATCGAGTTTCGTAATGAAAACTCATACTAGGCCTACTGAGCTCCTCTCTTAATAGTATTCTTAAAGAGGAAAGCATATTAGTTATTCTGTCTCTTCGTAGCTTAATATTCTGTAAGTAGTGGCAAATTTTAATTTTACATTGTTTTGTAGTTAAGGTGTAAATATTTAGGTATTAATTTGTTAAGCTTATTATAAAGGTAAGCGCCTAGAAATCGTACAAATCTTTTACCAAAGGTTGTCTTAAAAGTATTTTAATAGTCACATACATGATGTTTATGCCGTTTCTGTAGTAACATTGGGTTGTAGGGCTGTTTTTTTTTTGTGTTCATGTAGGACAATTTTAAGTATGAATTCTTACTAATAATTAATAGTCATACAGTCAAAACCCCGCATAGCTGGAACAGTATGTAAGTAGGAAAGCGCATTGCTTTGAACGTGTTAACCTTTAGTATCGCTCGCTGGGCGACTTCAACTGACTTTAAGGTGGTTTTACAGATACCTCCCCAGGAGGAGAGGCAGTAGATAAGGAGCGACTGACAAAGAGCCTGATATACTTGCTTCAGCAGTGCAGGGTCTGCGACATGACGTAGATTTTTAAACACATATATTAATTTTCGCACTCTATTGCAAAGAATTTTGACATGTTCCTTAAAGTTGAGATTATTGTCTAAAGTGATACCAAGGTACTTTAGAGTTTGAACGCGTTCCAGAGGTGAACATAAGCAACTAGCTGCAGAATCGCACTCATGAGAAACAATTAGGTCATTGCGAATACCCACCGCCTGTCTAATGGTGAAACAAATATACTTTGGTTTGTCCACCGCTTATATCAAAGCCATTCTGTGCGATAGTGAAAACCTCCTCCCAACTATCATCCGCAAACACCAGCGCGATGTCATTCGCGAAAGAGATAATTTTATCTTTGACGAGTTTAAGAGAGGTAAGCGTATTTATATATACAAGAAAAGGTTAGGCCCCAATATACTACCCTGTGGCACACCGTGTGTAATTGGAAGGTAAGTGCTTTTTGTATTTGTCTACTCGTACGCACTGGGTTCGCCCAGCGAGGTAACTTTTGAAAAGATTAAACTGGATGCCTCTAATGCCCAGTGCTTCTAAATTTTTGAGTAAGAGTGAGATAGAAATCATATCAAATGCCTTTGCTTGGTCAAGAAAAATAGAAAGACTTTTTTCCCTTTATCCAAGTTGGACTGGTTAACTGTCTCTTACATCTTACGGTTATTATATGAAGGTAACCTATATGGAGTAAGCTTAGCAATATAAGATCCTGCGGGCATCTATTGGTACGTAAACAATGGATACCAACAGTGCCCTTTTAAGAAAATTCGTGTTTTCTCACCAGGTCGTAGATACGCAGTATTGGTCGGGCTCCACAATGTTGTTTACGAAGAAAAAGTGAGACCAGAATTTCGTCTTACAGGCTTCGCTCTCCAAGCCTATAGTGGTGGGGACAAGAGGACCATCCCTGGAGTATATCCACCAGGTCGCTCCGTAGCCCACGATCAGAAGATGAACCGGAGTAACCCTAGAAAAAAAGTTTAGTAAGTGGTTATAGGTTCCTACAGATGATAGCACATCAAACTACTACAATCTCTCAAATTTCTTTACTAGATCTGCAACTTTATAGCTAAAACATTAAGGCTCAAGAAAATCAGACAGTTTCGGATAGCTTGACCTGCTGTCATCCGTACATATGTCATCTAGATTTATAAGTAGCAAATCAGAAGGTGCTCTGGAGTCATCTTAGAAGTACCCCCTGTATCTTAATTGAGTAACACAATATTGGTCTCGATCTGAATCATTTTGAATAATATTGCTTATTCATTGCTTTATATGTTCGAAAAATTAGTCTAATTAAGAACATAAATAACGCAGTGAAAATTGTTGAATTATCAAAATGAAACCTATAGTGAATTTGAAAGTGTTTGAATCAGGCTCAGTTCATAAGTAGGTACGCACTGCTACACATCAAGGTAAACATAACCAGTTTAAGTAGATTTTAGATTTTATGAAAAACCTATACAATGCGAGGTCAGTTCAAATTGGAAATCTATCAAGTTTGAAGTGTAACTGAAACCTGAATATAGATTGTTCAGAATAAGCAACTGAATCGATTCCAATCATTTTTACAGTATGTTATATTTTTCCCCAAAAACATTTAGAAATTGTTGCACTATGGTTACAGAGGGCACGGTAGATCATAGTATTGCGCACAGTTGACGCCAGAAGTCAATGCCCTGCTCGCCGGTCTGCCGGACAGCCAAGTAGGATAACAAGCTCATAACTTTTTGGTTTTTTATGATATCTTTTTGAAATTTTGTACATAGATTCTTTACTTAAAAATACTGGACACGTGTTTCGCGTTTCGCATAAACAAAAACTAATGTTGTATGATTTGTAGGACGCGTCCCCAGGTCCCCAGCATATGTCAACTGCAGCGGTCGAGACATGTCTAAGGTTCCTGTCGATTACTACATACCTCTATCGAAAATGTCCCACTCCAAAAAGAGTACTGGTCGAAGACCGTCTACGTACCTTACAACCCTTTTAATGATACATAGCGGCAGCAAATGCAAGCCGAGCTCCTGTTTTTGAGAGTATATCAGGAGGTTGTAGCAGGTAAGGAAACAGGTCATCATCATGAAACACTGGATTAGCGACGTCCCTTGTGCTAAGTAAATTCCGTCGATTCTTTCCGTAATCTGCATGGACGAAGATTTATTCGTTAAAAGAGTTTCGGTAATGGGTGACTAAGTTAATAACAGCCGCACGGGTCGATCGAACAGGTTAAGCGATGCTTGCCATGGTTTGGCTGTGGAAGGTCTGCAAGCATGCAGCACGGAAGCAACCAAGCATGCCAAAAAGCATGATGGCTGCAAAAGGCAGGATTTCTGTTAAGTCTCCGGTATTGCGGGTGATCCCATACGTGCTAATCGACGCAGACTGCTTTCGCTCACGGGCCGTCTCGCTGGTTAGCGAAAAGTCATAGAATAGAGAGGAGGCCAGATGGTTGATGTGTCTGGCAGGCTCTTGCTCTATGGTGGATGACAGTGATTTTTGATAATATACACAAGTTGCAGGGTGACGTCTGTTTGCGAGATACGGGATTTGCGTGTATATGTGACATACATATATGTGATATGCGCGTATTCTCAGTGAATAGCCACTCTTCACGAACATCAACATCCCCCAAATTTCACATTTCTATGTGGTGTAGCTGTGCCTTGAAGTATCGGCCAGACAGTGGACATTGAATTTTATTTTAATACATAGAGATAGTTATACCTGTTCTAAATATTCTGGATTTATCGTGTAGGTCAGAAAAGGACACGCGCTAGCGTGAGCAAACGTTGTGAAACCCAGTGCTACGACCCTGAAAATACGAAATATCAATAATTATTCAGCATATCTGTATAATGACTCGCGTGTTTGTTCATACATGAGGTGTTCAAGGAGAGGATTGGAAACATGAAAGAAAGTACCTGAAACCTTCGATAGGGTCCAGGGCAATCTGCCGAGGGTCACCACCTTTAGGAATGAATTTCAGCCGGCGCCAGTTGGCTGATATTGAGAAGGCAGTTAGCAACTTGTTTTCTGAAAGAGAAAAAAGCACTTACAATACGGCCGATGAGCCATGGCTGGTCCGAGGTTCGCGCAGAAGGCGCCGCGTTAGCCCGCGTAACATTTTTTTTTTTTTTGGAATGTGTGATTGAGAGAACACTCGTGAAAGTTCAGAGATTTTAAATATTCGTCGTGCGTACATTGCATGGCATTCTCTCTACAGCTCGATTCAAACTTTATACATTACGGGTAGAATCATTGAAACATAATATAAATTTTACACCTAACACTATTTTAACAGTGTTTTCTGCAAAATAAATAATTTGTATTTCAATGGTGAGGTCTAAAACACCAGGAGATTCGCTTCCCAGCTACAAATACAGATGTTAGCGGGGTTAAGGTACTGCACAGTGAGCAGCGCTCTTGAAGTTATGAGCCGGCATTCTTAATCATAAAACTAAATGACACACGAGAAAATAGGAAGAAGTTTTTGACTTACTATTAGGAGTATCTTCAGCATAGTTATCATAAATAGTCCCAACAATATTGGCGACAAGGAAAGCATAAATAACTAGCTTAAATATTTGTTCAGCTGTCGTTGGAGGTTGTACAGTGACGTAATCAGCGTGTGTGCGGCAATAGTTGAGAGTGTGAAGAGAGGCACGGAGTTCGCTTCGTTGTGCGTAGTGATCAGCACAGCGTTCAAACCAGTGCGAAGCATTAGTTTTTAAGGCAGGCCAAGAATTATCCGAAGAGGCCAAGGTTGTACAGCGTCTGCTTAAGCAGTAACCACGATGTATACGCGTGCGGTTGAAATGCCGGAAGGACTCATCTGAATATGCCTGGAAAACGTACATTATAGTTAGGCCTGGTTCTCACTATGTCTGTTTCGTAGAACCGCCAAAAATACCATACGTGGACACCGCACGGGCAGCTACCTGCCAAGGGCAGAACCAAGGTAACGCGAATTTTTCCGTGGTCTTCAGGAAAATAAAAGAATAACATATGCTTACCTTCATCAGCTCATAAGTAGGGTGTGGCTGTTTTGCCGGAGTGAGCTCGAAAGTACCGAGACAGTAGACCCCATCGACCTTCGTAAGACATTGCTTATATTCATCCACGTGAAACAATTTTGGAAACTTGATTCTATCTTCATCTGGAACCAAGACTTCATCAGTCACTATTTATCCTAGATTAATAGTTCTTAGATGGAACAGATAATGTGTCAACAGGAGAATTATATGAGAATAGAGTGGTCATATTTAAGAATATGGAGAACATACCAGGCTTAATAATCATCCTATAATGTTTCTATTCTTAGGATAAAAGCCTCCTCTCGGTGTGTAAGAGAGAGAGTGCGTAATCTACCACGCGATCACAGTGGGGGATGGTAGATGTCTCATATCTTCAAAGTTTTCGTGATGAAATAATTTACACGAAGAAAAGCGCTTGATGGGGTTCGAATATACGACTGTACGTAAGCAAATAATCCATACTAATATTATAAATGTGAAAGTAACTCTGTCTGTCTGTCTGTTGCGCTTTCCCGCTTAAACCTTTCATCCGATTTTGATGAAATTTGGTACAGACAATCTTTAGACCATGAGAAATGACATAGGCTACTTTTTATTGAAAAATTTGATATTCCGGAGGGAAATCTAAAAAGCGCGATATAACCGAATTCCACGCGGGCGAAGCCGCGGGCGGAAATCTAGCTATTCTATAAAATAAACAACTACCTTTCTATTCTCCAGTCTGGTACTAGCGCTCGCCGAAAGAGGTGTTTTATTTACCTGATTCATCACCCCCTTAATACATTCGTACACAGTAGGTACACTTACATCTGGTAACCCCGACGTGATAATTTGGTGCACCACGTTATGCTTGGGTTTCGAATATGTGTTTAGCAGTTTTAATATGTTCAGATATTTGACCAAAACATCTGCATAAGCGTCGGTCATGTTTACGGTTCGAAGTGTTGGTGTGCTTGACTTTATGAACTTTGCGTTCTTCAGAAGTCCAGTTCTATTAAACGTTTGTTTCGGATATCCACCAAAATGTTATGCTTTACTGATAAATCGGCGCCCACTATTGGTTGCGTAATGTCAGCAACTATGAAAGTCCATCGATACGGCCGTCTCAAGTTTAGATTTAACGTCACCGTTTTGTTGTCATATGTTTGTTTTTTTTCGTTGTTTACCTAAAATACCTTTATTATTACAATTAATTAAGTGTATTACAATTAATTCCTTTTAAAAAAGGGGAATAATGTACGTAAGCACATAATTATTCTATAAAATAAATGACTACCTATACATTCCCCAGTCTTGTACTAGCGCTCACCGAAACAGTCATTTTATTTTCCTGACTCTTCACCGCCTTATACATACGTACATAGTAGGTACAACTAGGCTAATTTAAATTAAAATTAGTTAATAATGAAATTTAAATTAGCTTATTTAAATCTATTTCTTAAATTCTCCTGTACAACATTGTGACAGGAGAATACACAGACAGAAGAAAAACATCAAAATCCGTTGCGTACGTTTAAAGATTTAATCATACAAAGGGAAATAAGCATTCTGAGTAAGCTTTCAGCGTACGGCATTACCCCTGGCCTGACTGGCTGGGTAAAAGACTTCCTAACTGAACGGTCCCTCGGAGTTGTTGTCGACGGTTGCTTATCTGAGCCCATGTCGACAAATGCCGGTGTTCCTCTCTGCAACTCTGTTCCTGCTGCACATTAACGATTTGCTGATGCCCGGTGTCTATGAGTATGCAGATGACAGCACAGTTGTAAAGAGATACCTACCTGCTGGATGCTCGGGCTAGTAGGGAATCAATCCGGTCCGAAAGAGAGGCTATGGTAGAGCGTACGAAGTTGCACTACAGGCAGTCTCCGAATGGGGTAAGTAATGCTAATCTTGTAGCATTCAATGCCGCCAAAACACAGGCGTGTGTTTTCACCGCCAAAAGGAACCCGTTCACCTTAGCTCCTACTTTTCGAAATGAATCCTTGGAGTATACAGACCGCCTTCAGCTTTTGGGAGTTGAGATTTCCTCGAACCTTAACTTTGGGTGGTTCATTGAGTCTAAGGCCAAGGTGGCTGGAGCCAGGAAGCTTGGCATTATCGAAAAAGTCCGGCGGTACTTCACACCAGGACAGCTTCTAATGCTGTACAAAGCACAGGTCTGTTCGTGTGTGGAATACTGCAGCCACGTTTGGGCCGGTGCTGCGAAATGTCACCTGGCCACTTTGGATTCGGTGAAGAGGCGTGCGAAGAGGCTTATTGGCGACCCGGATTTAATTCAAAACGGTCTCCAAAGCCTAGAGCACAGGCGTAGAGTAGCCAGCCTTTCGGTCTTCTATAGGATGCCTTCTGGTGAGTGTGCGAAGGAATTGTATGATTTAGTTCCCCCATCTCCGTTCCACCATCGGACGACCCGTCGCACGGCGAGTCTCCACCCTTACGTCGTTAAGACCACTACGATTCGGACGAAGCGTTTCGCTTCCTCTTTCACATCGCGTACATTGAGGGACTGGAACAATTTGCAAGCGGCGGTGTTGCCGTCGGACAACAATTTGAGTGTCTTCAAGGCTCTAGTGAATAGGCTCTTAATAAACTAGTTCGCTTTACCATCAACGATTGCGTCACTGCTTACCATCAGGCGGGATTGCGGTCAAGCGCTAGTTTATAATTTATAAAAAGAAAAAAAAAATAAGGGAAAGAGAAAGTGACTTTGTTTTATAATATGTAGGGATAATGGATTCTGTAACATAGTAACAACTAATTCTTAATTAATATTAATATCACATTAAACGTCTAATGCCCTTCATCCTCACTCCTTCTTGATCAATACTATATCCGACAGGGTCCTAACAACATGAACATATCATATAATGATTTCCTTAGCAACTGTATACACTATGTATGCAATAAAGAATTGAGAATTGAATAACCAGGTAGACCGATGACCTACTTAAGGTAGCAAGGAAAACCTAGCTGTCATTTGCTTAAACCAGGGAAGCATGGCACAAAAGGAAGGTGGTATGTGGCATAATGGTGGTTAAGGTCTTTAATCAACAGCGGGTGGAACTGACTGCCAATGATGATTGTGATGATGATACTATTTAGGTACTTGAACGGCAAAAAACTAGAAAAAGTCTTACTTACCGGTGTATTCTCGGGCTAAAACCACCACCACTAAATTTAACAATGTTATAAGTTTCATAGTTGATTCAATACTGAATGCTCAGAGGGATACGGACTGAAAGATAATTAAAATTTCGTAGTATGCGCCTACTTATTCTGTGCATATTTTACAATATATTACATTAAATTTTTATTTTTAGTTCACTCAAAATTATTTGACTTCTTCTTCGCCATTTAACAGTATAACAAAATAGTTACAAATAATGTTAGGCTTTGATTTAAAATTATATATTAAATCAAAGTGAAATTAGAGATGTGCCGATGGTTGATGGTTATGCCGACTATTCAGCCGCTTCTGTAGTCGGTAGGTAGTCAGTGGCTAGTCGGCACAAAACGCCGACTAGTCGGCGTTTTACTATGTAAGTACTATATCAGGGGAACTGAAATGAAATAAAACCTTAATTATTCATTATTATTTGGATTTTATAATCAATCTTACACATTTCGACAAGTAAAGCAAACCAATCTTTTATTCAGTAATAATTTTCTTGGCTTTAAAAGAAGACATACTTATTAGGTCTTTACATATGAAATTGGCGTTTTGTCGTACTGGCCACTTTGATCT
The DNA here is from genome assembly GCA_017933935.1 of Sesamia nonagrioides. Lineage (NCBI taxonomy): Eukaryota > Metazoa > Arthropoda > Insecta > Lepidoptera > Noctuidae > Sesamia > Sesamia nonagrioides. The sequence continues at coordinate 10,861,029 of JADWQK010000959.1, forward strand.
CAAATATCTCCTCTCTGGTTGAGAATTCCAAATTCAAATTTATACAGCTACTTACTCATCAATCTGTGTCTCGAAAACCGTATTTCTTTTTTTTTTCTTTTGGTTTTTAGGGACAATTTAAAATTTCGCGTTATTTACGAATATGAGTTCCACCGTGGCACCAGTGCTGCAGAAACGGCTCGAAGAATTAATGATGTGTATAGCAGTAGTGTCGCTAGAGAGAGCACAGTGCGTTTTTGGTTCCAACGTTTTCGTTATGGAAATTTCAACCTACAGAACAATCCCCGTGGACGGCCGGAGACCAAAGTCGACAATGAAGAATTGAAGGCTTTTGTGGAAGCGGATCCATCGCAAACTACGTCCGAATTAGCTGCAGGCTGCGATGTTAGTGATAAAATTGTTTTAATCCACTTGAAACAAATTGGGAAGATAAGAAAGCTCGAAAGGTGGGTACCCCATGAATTGAGTGAAGCAAATCGACAAACACGCGTCGACTGCTGCGTTACATTACTGAATCGGCACAATATTGAAGGGATTTTAAATCGAATCATTACCTGTGATGAAAAGTGGATACTCTACAACAATAGGAACCGCACATCGCAATTCGCAATGGCTGAACCCCGGTGAACCATCCAAATTCTGCTCCAAGAGAAAATTGTCTTGTAAAAAGTTATTGGTCAGCGTTTGGTGGACTAGGGCCGGTGTGGTGCCCTACAGCTTCCTTAAATCTGGCCAGACGATTACTGCAGATCTCTAATGTTAGCAGCTCCACATAATAATGGATAAACTAGCCGCTAAACAACCGAGACTGGTCAATTGCACAAGGCCACTACTGCTTCAGGACAACACGAGACCACACACTGCATAACAGGCTGCTACCAAATTAGAGGAGCTTCAATTGGAATGTTTAAGACATCCTCCGTAACCTTTCGGAACAATTTACATAAATGATGGCGAAAATTACACGAAGATAAACAACAATGTGGTTAATTACAAACAAAGTTACGTAGTCATCGCACAACGAGCGCGCCAACTTGCCGAATGGCGGTTGATATCACAAAACTTTTAGAAACTACCTTCTTATTTTATAATATTACTAGCTATTGCCCAAGACTTCGTCCGCGTGTTGATATAAAATAAGCGCCTGTTAAAATAATGGGAGCAATATGTACGACCGCGTTTGCTCCCGTTTTCGCAACATTTTTTGTTGCTGCTCTACTCCTAGTGGTCATAGCGGCGTGTTATATGTTATATAGCCTATGTCCTTGCTCAGGCTCTAGACTATCTGTGTACCAAATTTCATTACAATCGGTTAAGTAGTTTTGGCGAGAAAGCCGGACAGATAGACAGAGATACTTTCGCATTTATAATATTAAGTATGGATTGCCAAAATGTTAACATTGTAAGCTTTTGCTACTCCTGGACTACAAAAATGTACATAGCTAATTTAGTCATATTAAGGATTTATTTCTGTAAAGTGGTTTGTAATCTTTAGAAATAAATTAATTCAAACCGTACAATGTGGTGGTTACACAGCAGTAGCACACATGAGAATTGACATTAATCTATTTAGAACTAGCGACTTGTGTCGGCTTTTTAATGGTGGAAATTTTTCAAAACATTTTGGGATCAAAAAAGATCTTAAAAGTACAGCCTTGGCCAAAAAAGTGTTGAGCACCCATTACACCTTTCAGTTTTTTGACAGGCTCAAACCGAAATAAAATGAAACGATTCCTATATGTTTATATCATTATTTATTAATACATACATAACCAATATTTTGTGGGTCCACCTGTTGCATTAATTAGGGCAGAAATTCTTTTTGGCATCGAGTTCACGAATTTTTTACAGTCTTCAGCCGTTATAGCGTTCCACTCCATATGCAAGCAGTGTTTCATTTGTTGTTTATAGTGTGGCGCCGGACTCTGCGCTTTAATAAACCCCATAAATGCTGTGTGCGATTTAGGTCCGGGGAGTGGGCAGGTCAGTCTAGACGAGCGAAACCAAGTCATCGAGCGAGTAAACTTGTGGCAAACAAACAAAAAACTGAAACTATAGTGAAAAAACCTGAAATTTGACCGAAATCTATACAACTCTGTGGAGTCACACCGGTGGCAGCGCCGACTAAAGCATCTACAGAATTGACAGAGCTGATGAGGAGCCTCGTGGGCCGTGGCGGGCCTCAGTGAGCATAGAGAGGCACTAGACGAGTGCCAGCGGTACACAAAGGCTCTATCGGAGCAACTCCAGGTGACCCCTCACTTCGTGGTAGACCAAGGTCCAACTTTCGCGGAGATCGCCGCCGGCCGTAAGGAGAGAATCCTCTGAACAGGAGCCTATTCACTCGGTAATTGTATCATCTGTGAATGATCAAAACTCCGGTGAAGAGGTTCTTGAGAAGCTCAGAACGGTGGTGGATGCCAGAAATAATGGCACTAGGGTGGAACTTGAGAAAATACATAGGCTATAAAACATCCCGCTATGACCAATAGGAGCAGAGCAGGAACAAAAAATGTTGCGAAAACGGGAGCAAACGCGGACGTACCTATATATTGCTCCCATTAGTTTAACAGGCGCTTATTTTATATCAACTGAGCTCTTTCGGTTCGAAGCTTACGCGGATGAAACTGCGGGGCACAGCTAGTAGTCAATAAAAATATTAACCATAATTAGGTCTTATAGGAGACAGTGAATAAAATTATGATATAATTATAACTTTGGCGTAAGTTCAGCGCTGTCGGGAGAAGAATAGGGCGCCGATTCCCTTGTACACAAACTTAAGTTAACTTCATTGCATAGGTATTTTTCTTTATTTTTCAGTAACAAAAAGACAAAAGATAAAATATTAGTATAGTTCTGTCAAATTAAGATATTCCATAGATAGGTCTTGTCGGGCGCGGACTTATTTGACAGGACTAACTGCTATCTTGCGTCCTTTTCTAAATGAAACAGAAAGAAAGAGATGCATTGAACTCGAATTAGGTTTAGTTTGTGGATAACGGAATCGGGGCTAGCTTTTGTCTCAGACGGCAGCAGGTCAAGCTAACCAAATTTTTCAAATATTCCAGTCGTCACGGGTTGTTGGAGCCCTCAAAAGTCCAATAATTGGTCTAACTGCAATGCTTCGATGTCGCCTTCGGGTTGTGGAGGTTAGACGACAGTCGCTTCACCGTTCACGGAAAATGTCGAAGTAAAGCCATATCAGCAGTTGGACTGGTAAAGCGGACCCCAGACTCCAAAGATGAAAAGGCTTCGGATGCGACAGGGATTAACGCTGGGATGATGAATCTTTAGCCTTAATGCTTTAGAGATGAAGTTGAAAATCTAATAAGGAAATCTGAGATTTTAGTAGCTTGATGTGCTGTCGTTGCTACCTAATTCTTTTCTAACTTTTCGTTCACGATCTTAATCCATCTTTTATCTTCCTGTGTAGGATAGAAACACACACGACCAACGATGCTGCGCCAGAGGGAGATTGATGTGGAGACCCTCCACGACCAAACTCCCGACACAACAACATTTGACGCATCGTACCGGGCACACATCGTAACACAACTGCTCAGACCCGTCCTCCATACGGCTTCACCAGACATCATGCCGTAACACGACGAATCGCTTGGCGGCAAGACTTTCTCTGGTGATTGTGCGTCTTTGGCGCTCGTTCCGCGCTCCCGCTTGCACTCCACAGAGCGAGGTAACGCCGCATGATTCATGTTTTTCGTGCGTGCAGGCGGCTCCATTGAATTATAAGACGTCACGTCAAAAATATATAATTAACAGAAATTATTTATCATTATGGAGACTATTCCCCTTACTCATAAACGTTGCTATACAACTATAATAAACTCCATAAGCACTACGGTGTTTATTCATAAACGATGATTAAAGTTAAGTGACGTGCAAACGTCAAAAATGTATGCCGCTAATCACTAGTTAACTATAAGCAACTTTTATGAATAAGTAAGTTTGTGTCTGAAGAAACAATAAATATTGCATCGGTTTTGTAGGATTTGGTTTTAAGGATTGTAAGTTCTTCTAAAACCGGACTGTGGTACTGCCTGGGTTGGGTTAAAGTCCACTAAAACTTCTTACTATTTACTGAGTTAATTTTGACTGTGTTCCTTTTTACCGTTTTCCTTTTTATTACTTTGGAGACTCCTAAGAGGGATATTTGAGTACCTACCATCTGTCTAGCTAGCTTGCCAGCCTCTACCATGTTGGGGTTTGCTGTCAGTCTGACCGAATGCAGCTACATTCCGGTATTTTCCATGAAGCGACTGCATATCTTACCTTCACAACCAACAACTGGACAGTCAGTGGGCTTAATTCATTTTTATATTTTAATTAATTTTACATTGTGCTCACATGATAGAAGCAACATAAATATGTAACGAAGAAATGTAACCAGAATGTAACCAAAATAGTGTGAAGGATTATATTGAGGACAAAAAGGCTTGGGCTTGAGCTGCGTCCGATTTCTATACAATGATTGTTCTTTGATTTTTCCTCTTGTAGTTTTAATATGTAATTGTTTATGTTATTTATTCAAAGCCTGTATTACACACTATGTAGCCAAGCATATTGTACGTTACGGAATTGTATCGCTGACAGAGGTGTTCGGCACTTGTACAGCTGCACAGGAGTTAAACTTTCCACAGATTCGGGAACACTGTTGGAGCTGCTGAACCTTGGACAAAACTATCTTAGCATTGTGTAGATTCAATTTCTTAGTATTGTATAATTGCATGGCAAACGTGTGAGCACAATGTACGTATGTGCTGTAAGGCATTTATTTGTTGGGTTAGTCTTTTTTATTGACTTAATTGTGCTCTGGCTGTTGAGAGTATGTCATGCTCACTCAAATGTCTCGCTGATGGTGGCGTGTGTTTTGGGTCATTGGGTTCCCTTCGATATGGTTGAGCTGAATGATGCTGATCCATACGTCATGTTCGTGAACGGACGCCGTCAGAGGGGACTGGTCATCTCTTAGCTGCCACGGCGTATTTTAATTTCTGAATTGATTTTTGTGTGTTTTCCATAATGGACGCTCTCGGCGCACAATATATTTCTGCATCGTTCTCACGCGGTTGATTTCAACATGAATGATGTAATCAAATATTTGTAACAATAGCTTAAAAATTTAAAAGAGTGTCCATGGAGTTTCTTGCCCGTTCTTCTCCATAGGTACCTACTCCTTGGAATGGGCGACTAGCTTCATCTTATTGACTGACCGACCTTCTGACAATTTAAAAGTGCCTGTAACTGGTTTATTTGAAATAAATGATTTGATTTGATTTGAACCCATATATTATGATTTTAAAAGAGTGTCCATGGAGTTTCTTGCACGTTCTTCTCCATAGAGATCTACGCTTTGGAACGTGCAATTTAGCTTCATTTTTCTTGAACTGACCGACATTGACTATTCAAAAGTACCAAGTGTTTGTTAATTTGAAATAAACGATTTTGATTTGATTTGATTTGATTTGACAACAAACGAATAACTGGAGTAACATTGGTGCCGATTCAAAATCAAAAGTCATTTATTCAAATTAGGCTGAGAATCAGCGCTTTTTGAATAATACTCGCGTCAATAAATGCGAAAGTATCTCTGTCTGTCCGGCTTTCACGCCGAAACTACTGAACCGATTGTAATGAAATTTGGTACACAGATAGTCTGGAGTCTGAGAAAGGACATAGGCAATATAACATCCCGCTATGACCAATAGGAGCAGAGCAGTAACAAAAAATGTTGCGAAAACGGGAGAAAACGCGGACGTACATATTGCTCTCATTATTTAAACAGGCGCTTACTTAATATCAATTGAGCAATGATTCAAAATGTTGCCAGTGGCCGAGGTGGTTTGTTCTTTTTGGATGCTCAAAAGAAATGCCGTATTTGCATACGGCATTTCTTTCATTAGTAAAAGCAGTGAGCGCGAACGAAACAGTGTAATTTGATGTGATTGCTAGGGGTACGCCGGCAGATGAAATAAATACTTGTTTAAAAGCATCTGCATTATGGATTCATGTGAAAAAGTATTGTCAGTAGATTGGTAAAGCGAACCCCAGACTCCAAAGCTGAAGAAAGCTTCGGATGCGAATGGGATTAACCCTATGATGATGATGATGATTTTAATCTCAACATTACATCGAGTCCGGACATACTATGGTCCTTTGATTCTTGTAAGCACATGAGTGGTAGCTCACACTAGCTCCCTACTTGCGAAACACATTATTAGTCTCAATTTGAATAATTTTGAAGCATATTGCATTATAATTGGCCATAATATTATAATGTATTAATCATACTTGTAATAGTTGTTTATGATAATGAGGGGTATTCAGCACGAGTGTGAGTTTAAAAAACGAGCGAAGCGAGTTTTTTAATAGTATCACACGAGTGTTTAATACCTAATTATGTACAGTTTCATACACTACTTTATCTAATCTCAGTGCGTCTAACACCAACGCAACACAATTCCATTTATTCAGTTTCATAATTGTAATATACAAAACGTTAACACTTATGCACCCTGCATCACAGCGCATGCGCTAAAGCGTGCGCAGCCACAGATATAAAATGAAATAGTACTGTCTACATTGATATTATATTAAACAGATATGATATTTTGTACGCTTAAAGTTCAATGCGCTAGTGACTTATCTACCTTAGTTTAATATTATATCAATGAAAAAAAAATATTATAACATTATTTTGTTAGAGAAATAATGTTATAATTTAATTTTTTAATTTTCTTTCGATATACTATTGGTAAAGTACGTCAATATAAACTCCTTTTTGGTTTTATATTTTTAATTTTTTGATATGAGAGTAGATAAAATATAATAGGTATCGCTGTTGGTTACCTAAATAAATAAATAACTATTGCTAATTCGTTGCTCTATATGTTTAAAAATGTATCTGCTCAACAAAGTAAACAATGCAATGAATATTGTTGAACTTTCAAAATGAAAACCGTTTCTTGTTACGCTTTATACAGGAATAGTAAAAGTTATTATGCTTTTCCAATTTTATTTTTATTTTATACGTTTTACATTACATAAATGGCACATATCAGTAAAATATTTATACAGAGTGGTGCTGACAATACGACAATAAATCAAAACACAGACCATGCTGGTTCCTAGGAATAATCCTGAACCATAGAAAAAAACCTAGCATAAAAATAAAAAAATGAATATTTCAAACAAACTAAATCGCATAAAATTGCAAACGGAATAGAACATCCTTTAAAATATTGGTTCAATGACCTCCGATCAGCTGGCGACAGCGCGTTCATGTATCGGCTTGATTTTTCGCGCCATTATTATTAAAGTTTAGTACCGCTGGATGCGGCGGTCATCAACCTCTAAGCGCTTCCTTATCAACATGTACATCATGTAGAAAAATGTGAAAAATGAATAATATTTTCCTGTGACTAAACTAATGGATATATTTATATATTTTTTTTATGGGTAGACTGAGAATGTGTTGAGGTACACGATGTTTATTTTATTGTCGTATTATCAGCACCACTCTGTATATTCAAAAAAACACAATTAATGTAATAAACATAACTTTTTCTACTCATTGACAAAGTTTTGAAGTGTGATGTATCTTTGGTGAAACAGTTATTATTACTTGAAAAATGATTTAAAAAAAATATGGCGCCGACTCTCTTGTTCAGAAACTAAACTAATTTTAAGTTCCGTACATCTTTTTCTTTATATTTCATTAAGAAAAGGATAGAAAATAACATTTTAGTTTAATTCTGCCAAATTAAGATACTCCATAGACAGTTTAGACGCGATTATAAACAAGCCGGCCAAAAATACGCCAATTTACGCAAGCGCATGTCTGATAGCTCATACAGGAAAAATAAAAGTTATTATACAATTTAATTTATATTTATTTACACTTTACAGTAAGGCATATAACACAAAATTAATGTATGTGTGTAATAACCACAACATTTTCTACATATTAACAAAGTTGTGAGGTGTGATGGGAACTCTTTTATAAACCAGCTGTTATTTTTGTTTGAGAAATAATCTTCAGATGTTAATTTTTATTTATAAATGCCACCACCACAAATTTGCAGGAGCAAAGTAGGCGAACCTCAGGCCGCCCTCAGTAGGCCACCATTGCGTTGTATGCTGCGTTGATTTGAATGGGTTCGGGTATCGCGGTGGCTTATTCTCATACCCGTACAATGATATATCGATATTAGCTTTGAAGGAAAAATAAAACCGAATCTCGATGAAAGCAGTAGTTTTGAAGTATAAAAAACACGACATTCTGTGGACATATAAATAAAATAACAATTAATTACCTAGACACATACTTACATACAGTAGAATCTCGATTATCAGAACATCCAATTTTTTTTTTTTTCTTCATTTGGCATGACGCTGTTTGCGTATTGCCATTTTCGAGTATTTGATTTTGTTTCAGTAGATTTTTGTACAAAGGTAGGGAATCAATATTATACGATAAGGAAATTTTGCGGTAGGAAAAGGAAAATGGATCAAAACAGTTATACGGATAGGTAAAATATGATAGTTTTTAATAAAATATAGCAGAAAAAATTATACGCGGATATTATGAACATCCAATTATCTGTTCGTCTCAACTCTATTTGCCATTTTTAAAATGTTTTGACAGCGCAACGACACATGTTGTAAGCCACGCCAATAAAATAAACGAATCTAAAATGGCGTCTGCTACTTGCAGTGATAGATAGTAAGGTCAACAAAAAAGCAATATGATGGAATAGCAGCTCTCAAAAGTTTTGTAATAAATGGTTTATTTTGAATACATTTATTAAATTATTCAATACACACATACACGTGAATTGTATTTTATTGTTGATAGTCCTTCACTTCCTTTACGTGAAGACATTTTACCACTCATAACAAAATATAGTAGAACCTCGATAAGTCGAAAACCTCCAACCTCCTCCTCCTCGAGTACTATCACATCATTTGTTTGCGGTAAAATGTATGCAATAGCAAATACCATAGGTAATTAATTATTGTCAAAAACCCAGTATGATACTAGATCCCTGGTTTTATTTGATCCGGATATTAGGGATTCTACTGTACATTGGTCAATTATTCTCCAAGGGATAAGGCATGTCTTTCTTCTTTCTTTATGTTTTGGCTTCGCGCGTTTTGTACATTTAGCCAATGTCACGTAATTTTGAATTATTATTAATGTCGTGGTGGCCTAGTGGTTAAAATACCAGCCTCTCAAGTATGAGTGCGCGGGTTCGATTGTCAAACCAAGTCTGAAATCGCCAACCCGCATTGAGCAAGCGTGGTGATTACACTCAATCCTTCTCTGTATGAGAGGAGACCTGTGCCCAACAGTGGGACGATAAAAAAGGTTGATGATGATGATGATGATTCATGGCGAAAAAGACGGCCGCATGTCCGTCCTATGAGGGAGATTTGGGACAAAGTTATGATGTGGCCACTATGCTGCGATATTTCACTGTTCTTTATGAATTATTTAATAAATGCACTTTTTACTACATAAATCACGCACTTTTATTTAGTAAACAACACTATAAATTATTTTAAAAGTCCAATGATAAACGAGCCTGACACTCTGCTTGACTTTCCCGCCAACAACCAAGGCATGTCTTTTGTCATAGAAGTTCTTATTTTGAATTTGAAAGGCTATAAAGGATTATAGGGCTCAGAGTGAAACGAGGGATTCAAGCCTGCTTTAGACGAAAACACCTTTAAAGAAAAACACTCTACTTTTCTCTCCAACTGCGAAGGTACAAGAACTCAATTGGATTTTCGAATCAGTAGTTTATGAATTTTTTTTTTATTAAATATATTCACATATATACTATTTTTTTCGAAATTCGTCACCCAAGCGAAAATACTTTGTCCATAATCAGAGATTTTTTTCCGTTTAGAATTTACAAACGATTTTCTTGCTGAGGGTCCAAAATCAAATCACATTGACAAACGGTTAATAGTGTAGGTACTTCTATGACTCACTTTAGTTAGCTGGCATCATCTTCATCATCATCATTTCATCCGAAAGACGTCCACTGCCGGACATAGGCCTCCCCTAAGGATGTCCACGACGACCGGTCGAGCGCCTCCTGCATCCAGCGGTTTCCCGCGACCTTCACCAGGTCGTCGGTCTACCTTGTCGGGGGCCTACCTACGCAGCGTCTTCCGGTGCGTGGTCGCCACTCGAGAATCCATCGGCCCCATCGAACATTGGTCCTACGGCCAATATGTCCGGCCCACAGCCACTAAGATTCGTATTCCAGAAGGAAACTCAAGCATTGATCTCTGTTTAAGCATTATTTAAAACTAGTTTCAACCAATCAAATGGCTTGAAACGAGACTTAAGTAGAACTTGAGTTTTGAGTGAGGTTCTGTAATACGCACCTAAGTGCGCGTGCGAGTGCGTAAGTGTAATTCTTCTGGCTATGTCGGATACTCTAGTTCTTCTGCGGATCTCCTCCTTTCTAATATGATCACGCAGTTAGCTGGCATATTTCGCATATAATAAGAAAAATGCTAAGATCAGTCAACCTGTGTAATTACAGCATGCAAATTGGTATAGTTGGATGTTTGCTTTATTAACTTACTTTTCTCTCATCGGTCTGTCATGTCCATGATGTAATCCATGTACATCTTGATGACAGTTATGTTCTAACCATATGGCTGCATTAGACTGCCTAGATACAACGAGATCGACTACTGCGCACGCGAACTCCGCCAAGAGTGATATCATCAACTGAGAATAGAAATCATCAAAATAGACTATTAAATCGAGCCACCTAGCATAGTAAGTTTAGAGTGGTGCTGACAATACGACAATAAATTAAACATCGTGTACCTCAACACATTCTCAGTCTACCCATAAAAAATGATATAACTATATCTATTAAAATTAATTTGAATTTGCAGCCTTCTTGGTAGTTTGTATTCTTTTTTGTTATAATGTTATCTGTGGTGCTTACTCTCATATACTTTTTTTTTTTTTTTTTTTAATAATTATAAACTAGTGCTTGACTGCAATCCCGCCTGATGGTAAACAGTGATGCAATCATTGAGTGTAAAGCGCACTAGTTTTCTCGGTGGTAGGCCATAACATCGGCTGCCGGCGGAAGTTACCACCCACCAGACAAAGTCTTGCCGCCAAGCGATTCGTCGTGTTCCGGCATGATGTCTGGTGAAGCCGTACGGAGGACGGGTCTGAGCACTTGTCAGTGGTCGTGGAGAGTCTCCAGATCAATCTCCCTCTAGCACAGCATCGTTTGGTCGTGTTGGTCTTGGGTTTAACATTGCATCACCTCGCTCAACTGCCGTCATCCTTCCTATTCCTAAGTTTTTTAAGTGAATAGGCTTAATAAACTAGTGCGCTTTACTTCCCCTTTTTGTTTTTATCCATCACGCAACCACGCTCTGCTAATATATTACATTATTCTAAATCCATAATATATTTTATTTCAACAGGTTATGGGTCCAGACGCGCAGAATTTAGAATAGGGAAAAGTATTATAAAGTTCCGAGCTGAGAGTCGAAATCTCATTTTCTTTGGTTTTCATCCATCATGGCGACAAATTTGAACTTGGAGCTTCGCCGTGCGTAGTTATCTCGAACACGAGGAATTATGAAAATGTGTGGATGACAGTGAAAAATTTAGCGAATCCGAAAACACCAAGGCCAAAAGTAAAATAATCTTGCTTGTAATTTCTCACAGGTCATGGCAACTTTAAAAGTAAACTGTATTCTTTTAAACTTGTTCCTTCGCCTTTGTGTCAGTGTTCTACATCGAACTGTGAATTTGAACAGTCCGCACATCACATCTTGTGGGAGTGTATTCTTTGGCAGAATGAATGCAATATTATGTTGGATAGTGTACAAGGTACATCCGGAGTTGTTTATTATACGGACCTTGTTGAAACTAGAACTAATTTCCGTGCGTTCAGGCGCTTTTGCCATACCTATTATTGGAATCAATTGTAACAGCACATACCTACTTAGGACCCATTAACTTGATCAAATGTTATTCCGTGGTGCTTGGCAATCTGGGCTTCTCCCAGTTGCAATAATGTCCCTTTGTGCTGATTGGCCTAGTTCTATTCTGTCTCCTGCTTATTATGGAGGGAAGTGGAAAAAATATCTTTTTTCTTACTCCTCCGCTATTCTTTTCTGATTAATTTCGTTGCGGGACCCAAGACAGTTGAAACGTTTCTCCGGGACTCGTCGAGCTTCATTTCTCGGCGTTTTTCTGGCGGTCTCCACTGTTGATTCTGGCTTTCAGGAGTTGCAGTGGGTTGGGAACAGTGTGGCGGGTTTTATCTAATCTTGCTTGTAGACCCGATAAACTATGTCCACATTCAGGAGGCAAAAACGGCCAAGAAGGTATGGCAATATTTATAAAAAGCTTTTCAAGACGGTGGTATGTCAAGGAAAGTAGGATTGCTAAAAGACTTAATAAATACAACCTTAGAAAACAGCGAGAATGTCGACGCTTATGTGAGTGTCGAATTATGTCCGCAGCCCATAAGTTAAGAAACATACAGTTTCTTGTGGACGACGAATGGCTAGGAACTTTAATGTTAGCTGGTTTGCCGGATAATTACAAACTGATGATAATGGGGCTGGTGAGTTCAGGTGTAAAGATCAGTGCTGATTTGATTAAAACCAAAGAATGATGTGGGATTACAGATAGAAAGATCAGAAAATCAACTGTTTATTCATCAGAAGAATATGAATAACGGAAATTGTGTCCCAATCATAGGTATATCCCAAATATAGGTAGCACATCAGATATAATGTTTGCCGTCAGCTTTGTAAGTCGCTTTCTAAACTGTTATGATAATATTCACTAGGCAGTTGTTAAGAAGAAACTAAAATATTTAAAAGAAACTAAAGAATATGGAATATGTTATTCTAAAGTTCAGAGTAATATAGTAGAAGGATTTAGCGACTCTGACTATGCTTCAGATAGTGACACAAGAAGATCTACTTCTGGCTATGTATTTATGAAAAATGGTGCAGCCATCATTTGGGCAAGCCAGCAACAGAAGTGTATAGCATTGTCTACAACAGAGGCTGAATTTATAGCTGCATGTCATGCCACAAAGGAAGCATTGTGGATTAAAAGTTTGTTACTTGATATTAATCCATATAACCAAGATACTATTTGTATAAGTGTGGACAAGCAAAGTGCAATATCAGTGATTAAAAATGTAGACTTTCATAAGAGATGTAATCACAATGATGTAAAATCGCGTGTACAACTGAACAGTGTGCTGATATATTTACAAAAGCTCTTCCGCAAGTTAGTTTTCAATATTTGAGAAAGAAAATGGGTATAAAATTTAAAAAAGATTTCATTATTAATGTTTAATAATATATATCAGCGTACTTATTTTGGTTTAGCGTTTTTATTTCCCAAATGATGGCTGCACCATTTTTCATAAATACATAGCCAGAAGTAGATCTTCTTGTGTCACTATCTGAAGCATAGTCAGAGTCGCTAAATCCTTCTACTATATTACTCTGAACTTTAGAATAACATATTCCATATTCTTTAGTTTCTTTTAAATATTTTAGTTTCTTCTTAACAACTGCCTAGTGAATATTATCATAACAGTTTAGAAAGCGACTTACAAAGCTGACGGCAAACATTATATCTGATGTGCTACCTATATTTGGGATTTACCTATGATTGGGACACAATTTCCGTTATTCATATTCTTCTGATGAATAAACAGTTGATTTTCTGATCTTTCTATCTGTAATCCCACATCATTCTTTGGTTTTAATCAAATCAGCACTGATCTTTACACCTGAACTCACCAGCCCCATTATCATCAGTTTGTAATTATCCGGCAAACCAGCTAACATTAAAGTTCCTAGCCATTCGTCGTCCACAAGAAACTGTATGTTTCTTAACTTATGGGCTGCGGACATAATTCGACACTCACATAAGCGTCGACATTCTCGCTGTTTTCTAAGGTTGTATTTATTAAGTCTTTTAGCAATCCTACTTTCCTTGACATACCACCGTCTTGAAAAGCTTTTTATAAATATTGCCATACCTTCTTGGCCGTTTTTGCCTCCTGAATGTGGACATAGTTTATCGGGTCTACAAGCAAGATTAGATAAAACCCGCCACACTGTTCCCAACCCACTGCAACTCCTGAAAGCCAGAATCAACAGTGGAGACCGCCAGAAAAATGCCGAGAAATGAAGCTCGACGAGTCCCGGAGAAACGATTCAACTGTCTTGGGTCCCGCAACGAAATTAATCGGAAAAGAATAGCGGAGGAGTAAGAAAAAAGATATTTTTGCCACTTCCCTCCATAATAAGCAGGAGACAGAACAGAACTAGGCCAATCGGCACAAAGGGACATTATTGCAACTGGGAGAAGCCCAGATTGCCAAGCACCACGGAATAAAATTTGATTAAGTTAATGGGTCCTAAGTAGGTATGTGCTGTTACAATTGATTCCAATAATAGGTATGGCAAAAGCGCCTGAACGCACGGAAATTAGTTCTAGTTTCTACAAGGTCCGTATAATAAACAACTCCGGATGTAACTTGTACACTATCCAACATAATATTGCGTTCATTCTGCCAAAGAATACACTCCCACAAGTTGTGATGTGCGGACTATTCAAATTCACAGTTCGATGTAGAACACTGACACAAAGGCGAAGGAACAAGTTTAAAAGAATACAGTTTACTTTTAAAGTTGCCATGACCTGTGAGAAATTACAAGCAAGATTATTTTACTTTTGGCCTTGGTGTTTTCGGATTCGCTAAATTTTTCACTGTCATCCACACATTTTCATAATTCCTCGTGTTCGAGATAACTACGCACGGCGAAGCTCCAAGTTCAAATTTGTCGCCATGATGGATGAAAACCAAAGAAAATGAGATTTCGACTCTCAGCTCGGAACTTTATAATACTTTTCCCTATTCTAAATTAATCGGGCGTCTGGGCCCATAACCTGTTGAAATAAAATATATTATGGATTTAGAATAATGTAATATATTAGCAGAGCGTGGTTGCGTGATGGATAAAAACAAAAAGGGGAAGTAAAGCGCACTAGTTTATTAAGCCTATTCACTTAAAAAACTTAGGAATAGGAAGGATGACGGCAGTTGAGCGAGGTGATGCAATGTTAAACCCAAGACCAACACGACCAAACGATGCTGTGCTAGAGGGAGATTGATCTGGAGACTCTCCACGACCACTGACAAGTGCTCAGACCCGTCCTCCGTACGGCTTCACCAGACATCATGCCGGAACACGACGAATCGCTTGGCGGCAAGACTTTGTCTGGTGGGTGGTAACTTCCGCCGGCAGCCGATGTTATGGCCTACCACCGAGAAAACTAGTGCGCTTTACACTCAATGATTGCATCACTGTTTACCATCAGGCGGGATTGCAGTCAAGCACTAGTTTATAATTATTAAAAAAAAAAAAAAAAAAAGTATATGAGAGTAAGCACCACAGATAACATTATAACAAAAAAGAATACAAACTACCAAGAAGGCTGCAAATTCAAATTAATTTTAATAGATATAGTTATATCATTTTTTATGGGTAGACTGAGAATGTGTTGAGGTACACGATGTTTAATTTATTGTCGTATTGTCAGCACCACTCTAAACTTACTATGCTAGGTGGCTCGATTTAATAGTCTATTTTGATGATTTCTATTCTCAGTTGATGATATCACTCTTGGCGGAGTTCGCGTGCGCAGTAGTCGATCTCGTTGTATCTAGGCAGTCTAATGCAGCCATATGGTTAGAACATAACTGTCATCAAGATGTACATGGATTACATCATGGACATGACAGACCGATGAGAGAAAAGTAAGTTAATAAAGCAAACATCCAACTATACCAATTTGCATGCTGTAATTACACAGGTTGACTGATCTTAGCATTTTTCTTATTATATGCGAAATATGCCAGCTAACTGCGTGATCATATTAGAAAGGAGGAGATCCGCAGAAGAACTAGAGTATCCGACATAGCCAGAAGAATTACACTTACGCACTCGCACGCGCACTTAGGTGCGTATTACAGAACCTCACTCAAAACTCAAGTTCTACTTAAGTCTCGTTTCAAGCCATTTGATTGGTTGAAACTAGTTTTAAATAATGCTTAAACAGAGATCAATGCTTGAGTTTCCTTCTGGAATACGAATCTTAGTGGCTGTGGGCCGGACATATTGGCCGTAGGACCAATGTTCGATGGGGCCGATGGATTCTCGAGTGGCGACCACGCACCGGAAGACGCTGCGTAGGTAGGCCCCTGACAAGGTGGACCGACGACCTGGTGAAGGTCGCGGGAAACCGCTGGATGCAGGAGGCGCTCGACCGGTCGTCGTGGACATCCTTAGGGGAGGCCTATGTCCGGCAGTGGACGTCTTTCGGATGAAATGATGATGATGAAGATGATGCCAGCTAACTAAAGTGAGTCATAGAAGTACCTACACTATTAACCGTTTGTCAATGTGATTTGATTTTGGACCCTCAGCAAGAAAATCGTTTGTAAATTCTAAACGGAAAAAAATCTCTGATTATGGACAAAGTATTTTCGCTTGGGTGACGAATTTCGAAAAAAATAGTATATATGTGAATATATTTAATAAAAAAAAAATTCATAAACTACTGATTCGAAAATCCAATTGAGTTCTTGTACCTTCGCAGTTGGAGAGAAAAGTAGAGTGTTTTTCTTTAAAGGTGTTTTCGTCTAAAGCAGGCTTGAATCCCTCGTTTCACTCTGAGCCCTATAATCCTTTATAGCCTTTCAAATTCAAAATAAGAACTTCTATGACAAAAGACATGCCTTGGTTGTTGGCGGGAAAGTCAAGCAGAGTGTCAGGCTCGTTTATCATTGGACTTTTAAAATAATTTATAGTGTTGTTTACTAAATAAAAGTGCGTGATTTATGTAGTAAAAAGTGCATTTATTAAATAATTCATAAAGAACAGTGAAATATCGCAGCATAGTGGCCACATCATAACTTTGTCCCAAATCTCCCTCATAGGACGGACATGCGGCCGTCTTTTTCGCCATGAATCATCATCATCATCATCAACCTTTTTTATCGTCCCACTGTTGGGCACAGGTCTCCTCTCATACAGAGAAGGATTGAGTGTAATCACCACGCTTGCTCAATGCGGGTTGGCGATTTCAGACTTGGTTTGACAATCGAACCCGCGCACTCATACTTGAGAGGCTGGTATTTTAACCACTAGGCCACCACGACATTAATAATAATTCAAAATTACGTGACATTGGCTAAATGTACAAAACGCGCGAAGCCAAAACATAAAGAAAGAAGAAAGACATGCCTTATCCCTTGGAGAATAATTGACCAATGTACAGTAGAATCCCTAATATCCGGATCAAATAAAACCAGGGATCTAGTATCATACTGGGTTTTTGACAATAATTAATTACCTATGTTATTTGCTATTGCATACATTTTACCGCAAACAAATGATGTGATAGTACTCGAGGAGGAGGAGGTTGGAGGTTTTCGACTTATCGAGGTTCTACTATATTTTGTTATGAGTGGTAAAATGTCTTCACGTAAAGGAAGTGAAGGACTATCAACAATAAAATACAATTCACGTGTATGTGTGTATTGAATAATTTAATAAATGTATTCAAAATAAACCATTTATTACAAAACTTTTGAGAGCTGCTATTCCATCATATTGCTTTTTTGTTGACCTTACTATCTATCACTGCAAGTAGCAGACGCCATTTTAGATTCGTTTATTTTATTGGCGTGGCTTATAACATGTGTCGTTGCGCTGTCAAAACATTTTAAAAATGGCAAATAGAGTTGAGACGAACAGATAATTGGATGTTCATAATATCCGCGTATAATTTTTTCTGCTATATTTTATTAAAAACTATCATATTTTACCTATCCGTACAACTGTTTTGATCCATTTTCCTTTTCCTACCGCAAAATTTCCTTATCGTATCATATTGATTCCCTACCTTTGTACTAAAATCTACTGAAACAAAATCAAATACTCGAAAATGGCAATACGCAAACAGCGTCATGCCAAATGAAGAAAAAAAAAAAAAATTGGATGTTCTGATAATCGAGATTCTACTGTATGTAAGTATGTGTCTAGGTAATTAATTGTTATTTTATTTATATGTCCACAGAATGTCGTGTTTTTTATACTTCAAAACTACTGCTTTCATCGAGATTCGGTTTTATTTTTCCTTCAAAGCTAATATCGATATATCATTGTACGGGTATGAGAATAAGCCACCGCGATACCCGAACCCATTCAAATCAACGCAGCATACAACGCAATGGTGGCCTACTGAGGGCGGCCTGAGGTTCGCCTACTTTGCTCCTGCAAATTTGTGGTGGTGGCATTTATAAATAAAAATTAACATCTGAAGATTATTTCTCAAACAAAAATAACAGCTGGTTTATAAAAGAGTTCCCATCACACCTCACAACTTTGTTAATATGTAGAAAATGTTGTGGTTATTACACACATACATTAATTTTGTGTTATATGCCTTACTGTAAAGTGTAAATAAATATAAATTAAATTGTATAATAACTTTTATTTTTCCTGTATGAGCTATCAGACATGCGCTTGCGTAAATTGGCGTATTTTTGGCCGGCTTGTTTATAATCGCGTCTAAACTGTCTATGGAGTATCTTAATTTGGCAGAATTAAACTAAAATGTTATTTTCTATCCTTTTCTTAATGAAATATAAAGAAAAAGATGTACGGAACTTAAAATTAGTTTAGTTTCTGAACAAGAGAGTCGGCGCCATATTTTTTTTAAATCATTTTTCAAGTAATAATAACTGTTTCACCAAAGATACATCACACTTCACAACTTTGTCAATGAGTAGAAAAAGTTATGTTTATTACATTAATTGTGTTTTTTTGAATATACAGAGTGGTGCTGATAATACGACAATAAAATAAACATCGTGTACCTCAACACATTCTCAGTCTACCCATAAAAAAATATATAAATATATCCATTAGTTTAGTCACAGGAAAATATTTTTCATTTTTCACATTTTTCTACATGATGTACATGTTGATAAGGAAGCGCTTAGAGGTTGATGACCGCCGCATCCAGCGGTACTAAACTTTAATAATAATGGCGCGAAAAATCAAGCCGATACATGAACGCGCTGTCGCCAGCTGATCGGAGGTAATTGAACCAATATTTTAAAGGATGTTCTATTCCGTTTGCAATTTTATGCGATTTAGTTTGTTTGAAATATTCATTTTTTTATTTTTATGCTGGGTTTTTTTTCTATGGTTCAGGATTATTCCTAGGAACCAGCATGGTCTGTGTTTTGATTTATTGTCGTATTGTCAGCACCACTCTGTATAAATATTTTACTGATATGTGCCATTTATGTAATGTAAAACGTATAAAATAAAAATAAAATTGGAAAAGCATAATAACTTTTACTATTCCTGTATAAAGCGTAACAAGAAACGGTTTTCATTTTGAAAGTTCAACAATATTCATTGCATTGTTTACTTTGTTGAGCAGATACATTTTTAAACATATAGAGCAACGAATTAGCAATAGTTATTTATTTATTTAGGTAACCAACAGCGATACCTATTATATTTTATCTACTCTCATATCAAAAAATTAAAAATATAAAACCAAAAAGGAGTTTATATTGACGTACTTTACCAATAGTATATCGAAAGAAAATTAAAAAATTAAATTATAACATTATTTCTCTAACAAAATAATGTTATAATATTTTTTTTTCATTGATATAATATTAAACTAAGGTAGATAAGTCACTAGCGCATTGAACTTTAAGCGTACAAAATATCATATCTGTTTAATATAATATCAATGTAGACAGTACTATTTCATTTTATATCTGTGGCTGCGCACGCTTTAGCGCATGCGCTGTGATGCAGGGTGCATAAGTGTTAACGTTTTGTATATTACAATTATGAAACTGAATAAATGGAATTGTGTTGCGTTGGTGTTAGACGCACTGAGATTAGATAAAGTAGTGTATGAAACTGTACATAATTAGGTATTAAACACTCGTGTGATACTATTAAAAAACTCGCTTCGCTCGTTTTTTAAACTCACACTCGTGCTGAATACCCCTCATTATCATAAACAACTATTACAAGTATGATTAATACATTATAATATTATGGCCAATTATAATGCAATATGCTTCAAAATTATTCAAATTGAGACTAATAATGTGTTTCGCAAGTAGGGAGCTAGTGTGAGCTACCACTCATGTGCTTACAAGAATCAAAGGACCATAGTATGTCCGGACTCGATGTAATGTTGAGATTAAAATCATCATCATCATCATAGGGTTAATCCCATTCGCATCCGAAGCTTTCTTCAGCTTTGGAGTCTGGGGTTCGCTTTACCAGTCTACTGACAATACTTTTTCACATGAATCCATAATGCAGATGCTTTTAAACAAGTATTTATTTCATCTGCCGGCGTACCCCTAGCAATCACATCAAATTACACTGTTTCGTTCGCGCTCACTGCTTTTACTAATGAAAGAAATGCCGTATGCAAATACGGCATTTCTTTTGAGCATCCAAAAAGAACAAACCACCTCGGCCACTGGCAACATTTTGAATCATTGCTCAATTGATATTAAGTAAGCGCCTGTTTAAATAATGAGAGCAATATGTACGTCCGCGTTTTCTCCCGTTTTCGCAACATTTTTTGTTACTGCTCTGCTCCTATTGGTCATAGCGGGATGTTATATTGCCTATGTCCTTTCTCAGACTCCAGACTATCTGTGTACCAAATTTCATTACAATCGGTTCAGTAGTTTCGGCGTGAAAGCCGGACAGACAGAGATACTTTCGCATTTATTGACGCGAGTATTATTCAAAAAGCGCTGATTCTCAGCCTAATTTGAATAAATGACTTTTGATTTTGAATCGGCGCCAATGTTACTCCAGTTATTCGTTTGTTGTCAAATCAAATCAAATCAAATCAAAATCGTTTATTTCAAATTAACAATCACTTGGTACTTTTGAATAGTTAATGTCGGTCAGTTCAAGAAAAGTGAAGCTAAATTGCACGTTCCAAAGCGTAGATCTTTATGGAGAAGAACGTGCAAGAAACTCCATGGACACTCTTTTAAAATCATAATATATGGGTTCAAATCAAATCAAATCAAATCATTTATTTCAAATAAACCAGTTACAGGCACTTTTGAATTGTCAGAAGGTCGGTCAGTCAATAAGATGAAGCTAGTCGCCCATTCCAAAGAGTAGGTACCTATGGAGAAGAACGGGCAAGAAACTCCATGGACACTCTTTTAATTTTTTAAGCTATTGTTACAAATATTTGATTACATCATTCATGTTGAAATCAACCGCGTGAGAACGATGCAGAAATATATTGTGCGCCGAGAGCGTCCATTATGGAAAACACACAAAAATCAATTCAGAAATTAAAATACGCCGTGGCAGCCAAGAGATGACCAGTCCCCTCTGACGGCGTCCGTTCACGAACATGACGTATGGATCAGCATCATTCAGCTCAACCATATCGAAGGGAACCCAATGACTCAAAACACACGCCACCATCAGCGAGACATTTGAGTGAGCATGACATACTCTCAACAGCCAGAGCACAATTAAGTCAATAAAAAAGACTAACCCAACAAATAAATGCCTTACAGCACATACGTACATTGTGCTCACGTTTGCCATGCAATTATACAATACTAAGAAATTGAATCTACACAATACTAAGATAGTTTTGTCCAAGGTTCAGCAGCTCCAACAGTGTTCCCGAATCTGTGGAAAGTTTAGCTCCTGTGCAGCTGTACAAGTGCCGAACACCTCTGTCAGCGATACAATTCCGTAACGTACAATATGCTTGGCTACATATGTGTAATACAGGCTTTGAATAAATAATATAAACAATTACATATTAAAACTACAAGAGGAAAAATCAAAGAACAATCATTGTATAGAAATCGGACGCAGCTCAAGCCCAAGCCTTTTTGTCCTCAATATAATCCTTCACACTATTTTGGTTACATTCTGGTTACAGTTCTTCGTTACATATTTATGTTGCTTCTATCATGTGAGCACAATGTAAAATTAATTAAAATATAAAAATGAATTAAGCCCACTGACTGTCCAGTTGTTGGTTGCGAAGGTAAGATATGCAGTCGCTTCATGGAAAATACCGGAATGTAGCTGCATTCGGTCAGACTGACAGCAAACCCCAACATGGTAGAGGCTGGTAAGCTAGCTAGACAGATGGTAGGTACTCAAATATCCCTCTTAGGAGTCTCCAAAGTAATAAAAAGGAAAACAGTAAAAAGGAACACAGTCAAAATTAACTCAGTAAATAGTAAGAAGTTTTATTGGACTTGAACTTGTTTTTTTGAACCCAGGCAGTACCACAGTCCGGTTTTAGAAGAACTTACAATCCTTAAAACGAAATCCTACAAAACCGATGCAATATTTATTGTTTCTTCAGACACAGACTTACTTATTCATAAAAGTTGTCAGTAGACTGGTGAAGCGAACCCCAGACTCCAAAGCTGAAGAAAGCTTCGGATGCGAATGGGATTAACCCTATGATGATGATGATGATTTTAATCTCAACATTACATCGAGTCCGGACATACTATGGTCCTTTGATTCTTGTAAGCACATGAGTGGTAGCTCACACTAGCTCCCTACTTGCGAAACACATTATTAGTCTCAATTTGAATAATTTTGAAGCATATTGCATTATAATTGGCCATAATATTATAATGTATTAATCATACTTGTAATAGTTGTTTATGACAATGAGGGGTATTCAGCACGAGTGTGAGTTTAAAAAACGAGCGAAGCGAGTTTTTTAATAGTATCACACGAGTGTTTAATACCTAATTATGTACAGTTTCATACACTACTTTATCTAATCTCAGTGCGTCTAACACCAACGCAACACAATTCCATTTATTCAGTTTCATAATTGTAATATACAAAACGTTAACACTTATGCACCCTGCATCACAGCGCATGCGCTAAAGCGTGCGCAGCCACAGATATAAAATGAAATAGTACTGTCTACATTGATATTATATTAAACAGATATGATATTTTGTACGCTTAAAGTTCAATGCGCTAGTGACTTATCTACCTTAGTTTAATATTATATCAATGAAAAAAAAATATTATAACATTATTTTGTTAGAGAAATAATGTTATAATTTAATTTTTTAATTTTCTTTCGATATACTATTGGTAAAGTACGTCAATATAAACTCCTTTTTGGTTTTATATTTTTAATTTTTTGATATGAGAGTAGATAAAATATAATAGGTATCGCTGTTGGTTACCTAAATAAATAAATAACTATTGCTAATTCGTTACTCTATATGTTTAAAAATGTATCTGCTCAACAAAGTAAACAATGCAATGAATATTGTTGAACTTTCAAAATGAAAACCGTTTCTTGTTACGCTTTATACAGGAATAGTAAAAGTTATTATGCTTTTCCAATTTTATTTTTATTTTATACGTTTTACATTACATAAATGGCACATATCAGTAAAATATTTATACAGAGTGGTGCTGACAATACGACAATAAATCAAAACACAGACCATGCTGGTTCCTAGGAATAATCCTGAACCATAGAAAAAAAACCCAGCATAAAAATAAAAAAATGAATATTTCAAACAAACTAAATCGCATAAAATTGCAAACGGAATAGAACATCCTTTAAAATATTGGTTCAATTACCTCCGATCAGCTGGCGACAGCGCGTTCATGTATCGGCTTGATTTTTCGCGCCATTATTATTAAAGTTTAGTACCGCTGGATGCGGCGGTCATCAACCTCTAAGCGCTTCCTTATCAACATGTACATCATGTAGAAAAATGTGAAAAATGAAAAATATTTTCCTGTGACTAAACTAATGGATATATTTATATATTTTTTTATGGGTAGACTGAGAATGTGTTGAGGTACACGATGTTTATTTTATTGTCGTATTATCAGCACCACTCTGTATATTCAAAAAAACACAATTAATGTAATAAACATAACTTTTTCTACTCATTGACAAAGTTGTGAAGTGTGATGTATCTTTGGTGAAACAGTTATTATTACTTGAAAAATGATTTAAAAAAAATATGGCGCCGACTCTCTTGTTCAGAAACTAAACTAATTTTAAGTTCCGTACATCATTTTCTTTATATTTCATTAAGAAAAGGATAGAAAATAACATTTTAGTTTAATTCTGCCAAATTAAGATACTCCATAGACAGTTTAGACGCGATTATAAACAAGCCGGCCAAAAATACGCCAATTTACGCAAGCGCATGTCTGATAGCTCATACAGGAAAAATAAAAGTTATTATACAATTTAATTTATATTTATTTACACTTTACAGTAAGGCATATAACACAAAATTAATGTATGTGTGTAATAACCACAACATTTTCTACATATTAACAAAGTTGTGAGGTGTGATGGGAACTCTTTTATAAACCAGCTGTTATTTTTGTTTGAGAAATAATCTTCAGATGTTAATTTTTATTTATAAATGCCACCACCACAAATTTGCAGGAGCAAAGTAGGCGAACCTCAGGCCGCCCTCAGTAGGCCACCATTGCGTTGTATGCTGCGTTGATTTGAATGGGTTCGGGTATCGCGGTGGCTTATTCTCATACCCGTACAATGATATATCGATATTAGCTTTGAAGGAAAAATAAAACCGAATCTCGATGAAAGCAGTAGTTTTGAAGTATAAAAAACACGACATTCTGTGGACATATAAATAAAATAACAATTAATTACCTAGACACATACTTACATACAGTAGAATCTCGATTATCAGAACATCCAATTTTTTTTTTTTTCTTCATTTGGCATGACGCTGTTTGCGTATTGCCATTTTCGAGTATTTGATTTTGTTTCAGTAGATTTTAGTACAAAGGTAGGGAATCAATATGATACGATAAGGAAATTTTGCGGTAGGAAAAGGAAAATGGATCAAAACAGTTGTACGGATAGGTAAAATATGATAGTTTTTAATAAAATATAGCAGAAAAAATTATACGCGGATATTATGAACATCCAATTATCTGTTCGTCTCAACTCTATTTGCCATTTTTAAAATGTTTTGACAGCGCAACGACACATGTTATAAGCCACGCCAATAAAATAAACGAATCTAAAATGGCGTCTGCTACTTGCAGTGATAGATAGTAAGGTCAACAAAAAAGCAATATGATGGAATAGCAGCTCTCAAAAATTTTGTAATAAATGGTTTATTTTGAATACATTTATTAAATTATTCAATACACACATACACGTGAATTGTATTTTATTGTTGATAGTCCTTCACTTCCTTTACGTGAAGACATTTTACCACTCATAACAAAATATAGTAGAACCTCGATAAGTCGAAAACCTCCAACCTCCTCCTCCTCGAGTACTATCACATCATTTGTTTGCGGTAAAATGTATGCAATAGCAAATAACATAGGTAATTAATTATTGTCAAAAACCCAGTATGATACTAGATCCCTGGTTTTATTTGATCCGGATATTAGGGATTCTACTGTACATTGGTCAATTATTCTCCAAGGGATAAGGCATGTCTTTCTTCTTTCTTTATGTTTTGGCTTCGCGCGTTTTGTACATTTAGCCAATGTCACGTAATTTTGAATTATTATTAATGTCGTGGTGGCCTAGTGGTTAAAATACCAGCCTCTCAAGTATGAGTGCGCGGGTTCGATTGTCAAACCAAGTCTGAAATCGCCAACCCGCATTGAGCAAGCGTGGTGATTACACTCAATCCTTCTCTGTATGAGAGGAGACCTGTGCCCAACAGTGGGACGATAAAAAAGGTTGATGATGATGATGATGATTCATGGCGAAAAAGACGGCAGCATGTCCGTCCTATGAGGGAGATTTGGGACAAAGTTATGATGTGGCCACTATGCTGCGATATTTCACTGTTCTTTATGAATTATTTAATAAATGCACTTTTTACTACATGATCACCTGAGCGTGGAGTACAAGAAGCTTTTAAGTAAGGTTAAGATCATTGCCAAAGAGAAGCACTACGAGTTCGTATGGGTAAAGCACGGTAAAATTCACATACTAAAAAATGCTAATTCTAAAGTAATTATAATTCGAAAAGAATCAGATTTAAACAAGATTATATAACGTGTTTCTTATTTTATCTAAGTATTTTTTTTATTTTATTTCACTGTTTTATTTTTTCGCAATCGCTCATAGATATTTTGATATATTGTATCTTCGTACTTGTTTACCAAATGTTTAACACCTCAGTCACACTAACGAATCTGCCACCTCTCTTTTGTTTAGCTCAAAAATTCCATTACATTTCTTATCGCGCTGTTTACTTTAAAGCTCCATCGCATGTGAATACGCTTGGCTCGCTCGCACTTGCACGCACTTCGCATTATTGTTTACTTATTCGCACAATAACTTATTACTTGTTGTATGAATTTGATTCTCGCACATACTTTTTTAGAGTGTACCCTCTTAACACGTTTACAATTTTAGTATACAAGATTACACATTGTAATGAACTGAATAGAATAAACTGTTTTATTACAGTTTATTGTAATGATTCATATCCAATTATTGACTACATTCCCCATGGCGGTCCATAACTTAAAAATATATTACCAGAACGTTCGCGGTCTTCGAACTAAAACTCATTCTTTCTATCGTCAAATGATACTTAACTCGTATGACGTCATAGTGCTTACTGAGACTTGGTTATTAGATGGGATCTTAAATTCTGAGTTTTTTGATGAACGATATATCGTTTGGCGTCGTGATCGAGATTACGTACTAACCGGACAATCGCGTGGTGGGGGGGTGCTTATTGCTACTCGTAGGGAATTGTCAGTTATCAGCCAACCAAATTTTCATTCTACCGCGGAGGACCTCTGGCTATCCATACGCCTTAAAAATTCTATTACTCGGAATATTACTACCTTGCATATTTGTGTTATTTACTTATGTCAACAAAACTTAGGTCTTTCTTTTTCTTTACAGCTCTCTAATTTCCTTTCTAAATTAAACCAATCAGTAGTTAATAATACTTCTGATACCTTCCTCGTTATTGGTGACTTCAATATGAGTGATATTAACTGGGTCCCATCCGATAATAATCTGTCACTGGTTCCATCTAATCCTAAAGGTAGGGACGAAATCTTACTTTGTGACGAATTATGCACTGTTGGTTTGGATCAATATAACTTCGTGCCTAATAAACATGGTAGAATCCTAGATCTAGTGCTTTCCCAGGAATTAATAAATGTTACTGAATGTTCTACCCCATTGGTGCCTATTGATGCCTATCACCCAGCATTATTAATTAACCTGGATTTGTTCGTGACTTTACCCCTCGAATCTGCCCCTCGAACTCAATTTTTGTTTGATAAAGGAGATTATGAATCATTTAACAAAGATATTAGCGCGACTGACTGGGAAACTGAATTCTCGTTTCGGTCAGTCGATGATTCGGTGAACTTTTTTAACCATTTTATTCTTGATTTACAAAATAAATATATTCCGCAGAAACTATCTCGAAACAAACAGTATCCAACTTGGTATAGTTCCTCACTTATTAGAACAATCAAAGAAAAATATAAATACTTTAGAAAATTCAAAACGTACGGTAACAAATCTGATGAATTAACATTTAAGCTTCTTCGTGAAAGGGTGAAAGATATGGAATCTCAATGTTACCAAAGCTATATACATTTAACTGAATTATCGATTAAAAATAACCCAAAATATTTCTGGACTTTTGTAAAGAAACGTTATAGTTCGAATGCAATGCCAAGCACCCTGAACTATAACAATGATACTTTCAGAACTGGGGAATCCATTTGTCAAGCTTTTTCTGAATACTTCCACTCTACCTTTTTAAGTCCCACTGTTGGTCATCATCCTAACTCTTCTGTTCTTTTTACTGAATCTTCGAATCTATCATCAGACATCTCCGGAATTATTGTCAGTACTGAAGAAATTGTCAACTTGCTACGATCATTAGACACATCTAAAGCGCCCGGTCCTGACAATATCTCATCCAAACTTCTTGTGCGGTGTGCGCCTTCGATAGCGCAACCTATCTCAATTCTATATAAAAAGTCTTTATCGACTGGTGTTGTTCCACAAGTATGGAAGTCCGCTTTCATAACGCCTGTTCATAAAAAAGGTGCAAAAACAGAGGTTGCAAACTATAGGCCTATATCTAAATTATGCATTGTAGCAAAGGTTTTTGAAAGAATCATTTATAATCAGGTTTATAATGCCTTGAAAAATTCATTCAGCTCTTTTCAACATGGTTTTTTGAAAGGTAGGTCCACTGTCACGAACCTGATACTCCTAAATGATTTTATTACTACCGCCATGGATAACGGTGTGCAGGTAGATGTCGTTTATACAGACTATAGTAAGGCCTTTGACCGTATTGATCATAGTATCCTAATTTCAAAGTTAAATAGTATGGGAATACGCGGAGATCTACTCAGATGGTTTTCATCTTACCTTGTGAATAGGTCTCAAGCAGTGGCAGTCAATAATTACATTTCAAGCTGGGTTCCTGTTCCTAGTGGTGTGCCGCAGGGTTCATTACTTGGCCCTTTGCTTTTCATTATCTATATTAACGACATCGACTCTTGCTTGACCTCATCCAATCTACTCTGTTTCGCTGATGATATGAAGATCTATGCCACAATATCATCACAGATAGACGTAACAGCACTCCAAGATGACATACGTCGTCTTGAGAACTATTGTCAACGTAGTAATCTAGATCTCAATCCCGCAAAATGTTCGGTTATTACGTATTCTCGAAAGCGTTCCATTATCACTGCTTCATATACCCTAGGTAATCAAGTTCTACCCAGATTAGACTCCATCCGTGATCTGGGAGTTCACCACGACTCTAAGCTCAGCTTTGAATCGCACGTTGATGCAATAGTTAAGAAGGCATCCAGATCACTGGGTTTTATAATGAGGTTATCAAAGTGCTTCTCTGAAGCCAAAACTTTAAAAATTCTATACTGTACTTTTGTAAGAAGCCACCTGGAGTATGCATCTGAAATATGGAACCCATGTTATCACAAATATATTAACCGCATAGAAAATATTCAAAAAAGATTTATAAAATACTTGTGTTACCATCAAAAGATACCATATCAGTCTGAAAATTACCTTAATCTTTGCAAAAAATTTCATATATTACCCCTAGTTAGTCGTCGCGAGATCTCTGACTGCGTTTGTTTGTTAAAAATTTTCAATAGTAGTATAAACTGTTCCGAAATCTTGTCAAAATTTTATTTTAATATCCCTATGAAGTCAAAAAGATTTAATCCGCCTTTGCGTGTGCCATTATCCTCAACGAATTATCGCCAGAATTCATATATAGTGCGTGCAAGCAGAAATTTAAACAACTTGTGTAAGCAGCATGATATAGATCCATTTTTGAGTAGTGTGTCTTTGGTTAGGAGGTGCTTAAGCCGTAACTTTTTCAGTTAATCAATTATTAGTTTTTTGTTATACGCGTACCCACTTATCTAGTGTCCATAAGATGTTTTTAATAATCTGTAATTTATAAGTGAGGACTTGTTATTGGCTGTCAGTCCAACTTACTGTTTCTTAACTGATTTGTTTAGCTGTAAGTCCTCCATGCTTAATAAATAAATAAATAAATAAATAAATAAATAAATCACGCACTTTTATTTAGTAAACAACACTATAAATTATTTTAAAAGTCCAATGATAAACGAGCCTGACACTCTGCTTGACTTTCCCGCCAACAACCAAGGCATGTCTTTTGTCATAGAAGTTCTTATTTTGAATTTGAAAGGCTATAAAGGATTATAGGGCTCAGAGTGAAACGAGGGATTCAAGCCTGCTTTAGACGAAAACACCTTTAAAGAAAAACACTCTACTTTTCTCTCCAACTGCGAAGGTACAAGAACTCAATTGGATTTTCGAATCAATAGTTTATGAATTTTTTTTTTATTAAATATATTCACATATATACTATTTTTTTCGAAATTCGTCACCCAAGCGAAAATACTTTGTCCATAATCAGAGATTTTTTTTCCGTTTAGAATTTACAAACGATTTTCTTGCTGAGGGTCCAAAATCAAATCACATTGACAAACGGTTAATAGTGTAGGTACTTCTATGACTCACTTTAGTTAGCTGGCATCATCTTCATCATCATCATTTCATCCGAAAGACGTCCACTGCCGGACATAGGCCTCCCCTAAGGATGTCCACGACGACCGGTCGAGCGCCTCCTGCATCCAGCGGTTTCCCGCGACCTTCACCAGGTCGTCGGTCCACCTTGTCAGGGGCCTACCTACGCAGCGTCTTCCGGTGCGTGGTCGCCACTCGAGAATCCATCGGCCCCATCGAACATTGGTCCTACGGCCAATATGTCCGGCCCACAGCCACTAAGATTCGTATTCCAGAAGGAAACTCAAGCATTGATCTCTGTTTAAGCATTATTTAAAACTAGTTTCAACCAATCAAATGGCTTGAAACGAGACTTAAGTAGAACTTGAGTTTTGAGTGAGGTTCTGTAATACGCACCTAAGTGTTGCAATTCTTCTGGCTATGTCGGATACTCTCGTTCTTCTGCGGATCTCCTCCTTTCTGATATGATCACGCAGTTAGCTGGCATATTTCGCATATAATAAGAAAAATGCTTAAGTAAAAGATCAGTCAACCGGTGTAATTACAGCATGCAAATTGGTATAGTTGGATGTTTGCTTTATTAACTTACTTTTCTCTCATCGGTCTGTCATGTCCATGATGTAATCCATGTACATCTTGATGACAGTTATGTTCTAACCATATGGCTGCATTAGACTGCCTAGATACAACGAGATCGACTACTGCGCACGCGAACTCCGCCAAGAGTGATATCATCAACTGAGAATAGAAATCATCAAAATAGACTATTAAATCGAGCCACCTAGCATAGTAAGTTTAGAGTGGTGCTGACAATACGACAATAAATTAAACATCGTGTACCTCAACACATTCTCAGTCTACCCATAAAAAATGATATAACTATATCTATTAAAATTAATTTGAATTTGCAGCCTTCTTGGTAGTTTGTATTCTTTTTTGTTATAATGTTATCTGTGGTGCTTACTCTCATATACTTTTTTTTTTTTTTTTTTTAATAATTATAAACTAGTGCTTGACTGCAATCCCGCCTGATGGTAAACAGTGATGCAATCATTGAGTGTAAAGCGCACTAGTTTTCTCGGTGGTAGGCCATAACATCGGCTGCCGGCGGAAGTTACCACCCACCAGACAAAGTCTTGCCGCCAAGCGATTCGTCGTGTTCCGGCATGATGTCTGGTGAAGCCGTACGGAGGACGGGTCTGAGCACTTGTCAGTGGTCGTGGAGAGTCTCCAGATCAATCTCCCTCTAGCACAGCATCGTTTGGTCGTGTTGGTCTTGGGTTTAACATTGCATCACCTCGCTCAACTGCCGTCATCCTTCCTATTCCTAAGTTTTTTAAGTGAATAGGCTTAATAAACTAGTGCGCTTTACTTCCCCTTTTTGTTTTTATTCATCACGCAACCACGCTCTGCTAATATATTACATTATTCTAAATCCATAATATATTTTATTTCAACAGGTTATGGGCCCAGACGCCCGATTAATTTAGAATAGGGAAAAGTATTATAAAGTTCCGAGCTGAGAGTCGAAATCTCATTTTCTTTGGTTTTCATCCATCATGGCGACAAATTTGAACTTGGAGCTTCGCCGTGCGTAGTTATCTCGAACACGAGGAATTATGAAAATGTGTGGATGACAGTGAAAAATTTAGCGAATCCGAAAACACCAAGGCCAAAAGTAAAATAATCTTGCTTGTAATTTCTCACAGGTCATGGCAACTTTAAAAGTAAACTGTATTCTTTTAAACTTGTTCCTTCGCCTTTGTGTCAGTGTTCTACATCGAACTGTGAATTTGAACAGTCCGCACATCACAACTTGTGGGAGTGTATTCTTTGGCAGAATGAACGCAATATTATGTTGGATAGTGTACAAGTTACATCCGGAGTTGTTTATTATACGGACCTTGTAGAAACTAGAACTAATTTCCGTGCGTTCAGGCGCTTTTGCCATAACTATTATTGGAATCAATTGTAACAGCACATACCTACTTAGGACCCATTAACTTAATCAAATTTTATTCCGTGGTGCTTGGCAATCTGGGCTTCTCCCAGTTGCAATAATGTCCCTTTGTGCCGATTGGCCTAGTTCTGTTCTGTCTCCTGCTTATTATGGAGGGAAGTGACAAAAATATCTTTTTTCTTACTCTTCCGCTATTCTTTTCCGATTAATTTCGTTGCGGGACCCAAGACAGTTGAATCGTTTCTCCGGGACTCGTCGAGCTTCATTTCTCGGCATTTTTCTGGCGGTCTCCACTGTTGATTCTGGCTTTCAGGAGTTGCAGTGGGTTGGGAACAGTGTGGCGGGTTTTATCTAATCTTGCTTGTAGACCCGATAAACTACGTCCACATTCAGGAGGCAAAAACGGCCAAGAAGGTATGGCAATATTTACAAAAAGCTTTTCAAGACGGTGGTATGTCAAGGAAAGTAGGATTGCTAAAAGACTTAATAAATACAACCTTAGAAAACAGCGAGAATGTCGACGCTTATGTGAGTGTCGAATTATGTCCGCAGCCCATAAGTTAAGAAACATACAGTTTCTTGTGGACGACGAATGGCTAGGAACTTTAATGTTAGCTGGTTTGCCGGATAATTACAAACTGATGATAATGGGGCTGGTGAGTTCAGGTGTAAAGATCAGTGCTGATTTGATTAAAACCAAAGAATGATGTGGGATTACAGATAGAAAGATCAGAAAATCAACTGTTTATTCATCAGAAGAATATGAATAACGGAAATTGTGTCCCAATCATAGGTAAATCCCAAATATAGGTAGCACATCAGATATAATGTTTGCCGTCAGCTTTGTAAGTCGCTTTCTAAACTGTTATGATAATATTCACTAGGCAGTTGTTAAGAAGAAACTAAAATATTTAAAAGAAACTAAAGAATATGGAATATGTTATTCTAAAGTTCAGAGTAATATAGTAGAAGGATTTAGCGACTCTGACTATGCTTCAGATAGTGACACAAGAAGATCTACTTCTGGCTATGTATTTATGAAAAATGGTGCAGCCATCATTTGGGCAAGCCAGCAACAGAAGTGTATAGCATTGTCTACAACAGAGGCTGAATTTATAGCTGCATGTCATGCCACAAAGAAAGCATTGTGGATTAAAAGTTTGTTACTTGATATTAATCCATATAACCAAGATACTATTTGTATAAGTGTGGACAAGCAAAGTGCAATATCAGTGATTAAAAATGTAGACTTTCATAAGAGATGTAATCACAATGATGTAAAATCGCGTGTACAACTGAACAGTGTGCTGATATATTTACAAAAGCTCTTCCGCAAGTTAGTTTTCAATATTTGAGAAAGAAAATGGGTATAAAATTTAAAAAAGATTTCATTATTAATGTTTAATAATATATATCAGCGTACTTATTTTAAACAAGGATGTTTGTTATAGTTTATAGCGTTTAAGGTAGAATTGTGCATTTAGATATTTTATTTGTTGTGCATCCAATGATTGCATAGCTGAGAGTTAAAGTTAGAAGAAAGCTTCAATTTGGTGGATGTGTTAAAAGTAATTTGAATTTGCAGCCTTCTTGGTAGTTTGTATTCTTTTTTGTTATGATGTTATCTGTGGTGCTTACTCTCATATACTTCCCCTTTTTTTTATATCTATCACGCAACCACGCTCTGCTAATATATTACATTATTCTAAATCCATAACATATTTTATTTCAACAGTTGAGTCACAACTCACAGGAAATTATTTTTCATTTTTCACATTTTCTACATGATGTACAATGTTGATAAAGAAGCGCTTACAGATTGATGACCGCCGCATCAAGCGGTACCAAACTTTAATAATAATGGCGCGAAAAAGCAAGTCGATACAGGAACGCGCTGTCGCCCGCTGATCGGAGGTCATTGAAACAATATTTTAAAGGATGTTCTATTCCGTTTGCAATTTTATGCGATTTAGTTTGTTTGAAATGTTCATTTTTTTATTTTTGATGCTAGGTTTTTTTCTATGGTTCAGGATTATTCCTATAAACCAGCATGGTCTGTGTTTTCATTTATTGTCATATTGTCAGCACCAGTCTGTATATCGTCCACATCTTAATGTAAAATATATATGAAATACCAAAAAGTTTTTATGCAGCTCGCATATTTGTCGGTTAATTAATATGCTATTGGTTCTAAATTTAAATTTGAAAGAAAAACAAATGAAGAGCTGCAATTGTTTTTTTTTTAGGATATCAGAATAAAACAGGAACTCTAAATTAGAGCTTTGATTACGAAGACGGTTGGTTTAAAAAAAAATGTTTTCATTCATTTACAATCTTAGTAGTCTGTATACTCTATATTCATAAAATTGACAAATG
Organism: Sesamia nonagrioides; assembly: GCA_017933935.1. Classification (NCBI taxonomy): domain Eukaryota; kingdom Metazoa; phylum Arthropoda; class Insecta; order Lepidoptera; family Noctuidae; genus Sesamia; species Sesamia nonagrioides. The sequence goes on from JADWQK010000959.1 coordinate 10,895,627, forward strand.
TCGTTTATTATTTTTCACTTCAGTTTTGTTCTGGGGACCTTCGAAGGTCGTACAAAGCTGGTTATCATAGATGCAGGAACTGTGACTGCTGATTCGAACCGGCGACAGCAGGTCAAGCTACCCGAAATTGTTAAATATTCCCAATCAACCTTGAGATTTAGCGATAAAGTTTTTTCTTTTTTTCTTTATTGTTAATCAATAAAGAAAAAAAAAAAAACTTTAGGTTACGATGGGACTGACATACGCTACGCGTAAAAGTCCCTTTAAAGGGACTTTTACGCGTAGCGTATGTCAGTCCCATCGTAACCTAAACAATTACACTTTCACAACACGTGGGCCATGAATTTGAACAAAACTTTTGCATCGTCACCATTTGGTTGAGATAGAATTGTATGGAACATACCGACATCAGTTCTGTTTAAATTCAATGATCTCACTAAATTATTCCTACTGGACTCTTATTGGACACATTCCATCAATAGATGTTGTAGGTCCTCGATAACTCCACATTCCTCACAATTAGGGGAAACAATTTTTTTCACCATAAAGGCAAATTTTTTGCATGGAATGTGTCCAGATCTGAGTCTAAGAGCAGCAACAATCAGTTTTCTACTAACATCACTGTTCATGAACCAGGGCACACGAAGAGGCTCACACTGTATGGTTTTATACCGTAAATCCTTCTCTAATGACAGTTTATTAAAATATTCTTTCCAATAACCATAGCATATATCTTTAAATTTTGATAAAAACTGTGAATAATCTAACATAACATTTTTTTCTTTTCCATTTCTAGCCGCGATAAAGTTGAAAATCTAATAAAGACATTTGACAGGTTGCAGTAGCTTGATGTGCTGTGTCTGTATATCACTGACATTCTTGAAGAGAATGTTGTGCCATACTCGGGATGTATGGGTCAAGAATTTAAATTATATTGCCCCACACTGCGATATGCGTTAAACATTACGTCTTGTGAGAAGTGAAGTGCAGACAAAAATGTATTAAAAATGTTTTTATTATTTTACGACTACCAATAAGTAAGAAACCATCATGTCATCGAGTAACTTCATTGACAAGTTACGTTAGTAACTTGTCAATGAAGTTACTCGATGACACAATAATAGGGTAATAATATAACAGAAAAGGCGTAAACAACCACAAAGGGAGGGGGGACAACTACATCGAAAACGTCGTCGTTCCCTTCGCTAAAAACTTGCGCCGTTATTTTTTTTTTTTCGTTTTCTTTGGCTTCGCACGGTTTGTGCATTTAGCCAATGTCAAGTAATGAATTTTCATTCATGTCGAAAAAGACGGCTGCGTGAACCCTCTACGAGGGAGGTTTGACAGAAAGTCATGATGAGGCCACTATGCTATCTATATCTCTATCACTATGCACGATATCTCAATGTTCTTTATGAATTATTTACTGAATGCACTTTTTACTACATAAATCACGCACTTTTATTTAGTAAACAACACTAAAATGATTTAAAAATACAATGAAAAATGAGCGTGACACTCAGCTTAAATTTCCCGCCAAAACTCCCTTCGCGCCGATTTGATGACTTTTGACGAAAAATTGGAATGACGGCTACAGACGATGAAAGTGGTGTCGAGTTATAACTTATAACTTCTATTTTACTGTTTTGAGTACCTACGAATAAGGTGCTTTGCACAAGTAATCCAGAGTATAAATTATTGTTTGTCAAAGCTTAAAGCCTCCTTGTCGAAACAGTGTGAAATAATACTTACATAATAAAAACCTTGCACGAAGCTCTTATTGGCCAGAAGTTCTGAGCTGTCCTTAAACAAAATGTTACCTCGGGTCTCTCTTCTGCATTGTCCCTGTTTTTTGGGAATTTCAGCTTTAGCTGTAATTTGAAAGAGTACTTAATTAATTTTATTTCTGTACAGGATTAATATCCGATTTTACGAAGGACACATAGATTTCATCTAAAAATAATTTGACTATCAGAAAATAAATGTGAAGCATCTCTTCTGTTTGACCTAATGGTCAAACAATAATTATATAATCTTTATTTCAAAAACCAAATACAATATTTTCCATCTCAATCAGCCATAATAAAGAAAAAAAAACAATTAAGTACAACGCTATGCATTTTGAGACAGAGTGACCGTCTGTGTCCGTGCTAAGTAGTATAAACTGCGTTACAACAGGAGAAATGCTTCTCAATTATGTATGTGTTAAGTGTTGTTACATCTTAAATATTTTGCACTTAGAAAAAAGTCCCTTATCGAAATTACAATACTAAAACAAGAAGATTTACCATTGTACATAACAAGTTTCACCGGTGACAACCTACGCACTCCTATCTTGAATATGTTCGAGGCATCATTGTAAGGGATCTGAGTGATGACATCATTTATCCAAGGCAGGTAGTCGTGCATGTTCAGGAACCTGGTCGGAGCACCACAGCCGGGGCCTCGGACAGCGAATCCCAGCTATACGTAGAACGACAAGAAATAGGTAAGTAGTATACCTACAGAAAACTCCGTCCGACCCAAAAAGATAATAAAGGTTAGGTATACACATGACCACGACTTCACGATTGAAGTCGACTGAAGTCGTGGTGGCCTAGTGGTTAAAACACCAGCCTCTCAAGTATGAGTGCGCGGGTTCGATTCCAGGTCAGGCAAGTACCATTGTAAGAGTTATACGTACTTTCTAAGTATATCTTAGACACCAATGACTGAAGGTGAAGGAAAACATCTTGAGGAAACCTGGACTTTGAGTTTGAAATCGTCAACCCGCATTGAGCAAGCGCGGTGATTACGCTCAATCCTTCTCTGTATGAGAGGAGACCTGTGCCCAGCAGCGGGACGATAAAAAGGTTGATGATGATACACATGACCAAATAAAATATGAAATTTAACATAATCATCATAGTAACAATACTAATGAATTTTGAAATATGTAATCCTTTTTTTTCCGCGAATCAATTCCAACTTCCCCAAAATTTTGTTAATTTTAATTAGTGTCAACACCATTTTAGACAGCATTATCACACTGTGGTATTATTATGAATGATACGACCACGTGCCGCGTGCCCTGCCCCCCTTCGCCCACGCATGTTTGCCTACCGCACATGTATTAAGTTACCTCTTTTTGCGAAATAATATTTATTTTTTTAGGGGGATTTTAAGTTTAGCCCGGCTTTGTAGGCATTAGTAGAATCAGTTGTGGAAACCTAACAATACCTTCACGGATCGGAGAGGGTTTTCTTTACTTTTGTCATATGTATCATAATTAAACTTCTGCTCGAGACTATCCGCGCCCGCGTTGATTGTTGGTCCAATCCGACCTGCAGAGTCATTGCGTAGCACACTATCAGTATCAATGGGTATCATTTTGATAGTACAACAGCATTCATTGCGTTATTTATATTGTTGATCAGACACATTTTGAACATTGGATGAACTGACACAGCAATGGATTAAAAATATGCTTCAAAATGAATCCAATTGACAGTAATAGCACAGTATAAAAATCATACAGTAGGTCGACGCCTTTGATCTCGTGTAAAATGCCGACATCGTCTAGACAGTAACGCATCGGCCAGGGTTGTCACAAATAAACAATATTTATGAAATTATTTATTTATTGCAGATCAACATCGACAGCTGTATTATATTTAATTAATTTTCTATTTTTACTAAGGGAACAACTCGAGACAGATTTAAGTTATTTAGATGGCATTTTCGTAACCAGCACCCCAATCTACCTCGGAATTAACACCCATATCATATTAATATACATTTAAATTGGCGTCCGCCATCTTGGATTTCAAAAAGAGTGGCTTTTTCGTAACAAGCACCCCAATTATACTCAAAATTGACACTCATATCAAATTATAAAACAAACAAATAAAAAAACAAACACGTGTTAGCCCATAATGATAGATACCGAGTTACGAACATTGTTTTGTTCGCAGCTCGGGTGCCGCTTACCCGCGTCTCGCCCCTCACACCCCGCACGATTGCTCTGTCTAGACGTCTTCGTCGGACAACTGTATGATTTTTTAGACTGTGGTAATAGTATGTTACGCAATTAAGGTGCTGCACCCTAATTGCAATACAAACCTACCATCAGTCTCAATATGAATAATTTTGATGGATATTGCTATATCATTGCTTCGTGTGTTTGAAAAATAGACCTAATCAGTATAAAAACATTTGATCATAGCAGTTCATCGGTATCGGGAATAGGGTCCAAGCTACCGGTGGTCAGGACCCAAATAGAGGAATTTCCTAACAATGTGAGCCGTGTCCAGAAGTACCGCTCTCTGAATCAAGCCCCTGATCCAACTGCCCAAAGAGAACCTCCTGGGGTGTTGGTCGAAGCTCTTGGTTATTAAGCCATTGGTTGTCATGACTATCGGTACAATGATCGCTTATTCCACCTCTCTCATCCGAGTCAAGATACTTGATTCGTTTATCTTTCTGGGCTTTCACGAGCGCTTCATTACGAGACTCGATCATCGATATCGAGCGCGTTTGACTCATCGATTGGCCCGCTTCAAAGTTGTAAGAAATCTCAACCAATGAGAGCGCCAAACGCGCTTGATATTGACGATGGAGTCTCGTAATGAAAACTCATACTACGCCTACTGATCGGGAAGACGCAGCGTAGGGAGGTCCCCAACAAGGTGGAGCGATGACCTGGTGAAGGTCGCGGGAAGCCGATGGATATGGGCAGCACAAGACCGGTCATCGTGGAAAACCTTGGGGGAGGCCTTTGTCAGCAGTGGACATCTATAGGCTGATGGAGAACGAGCGCTCTGATCGATCCACCAACACTATATCAGTCGCCCTGGTCTCCTATTACAATAGTGTCAGAATGGTTGATCAGTGATTTTAACAAGTTTCGTAATCTACTAACAAAATGGCGTCATTATGTCTTTCCAGTGGTCAATCACTGACACTCCACTCTATATTAATAAATGTTCAAATAACTCGTTTTCAGAAAATTATTTCTACTAACGGGTTTTATTTTTGTCAATATTGTCAATACGACAATGCCATTCTATCACCATTCCATTACGAGACGACTGACTGAATTGATCGATCATTATGAGTTTAGCAGATTAGGAAATTTTTAGCGCAATGACAATGGAATCGTGTTAGAATGACCTAAAAATAACAGTCTAGGTCCTCAGGTTTATTGGCAACAATAGACTTGACAGCAGCCATTTTCGAAAACTGGGTCGGCCATGTACCTGTAGTACGACACCTCCGATTCTACGAGGTTGTATTTCAGAGCGAATTGCTAATGAATTATATTGGCTACAAGGTTTCGATGATTGATTGGTGTCTATGTAAGTAGTCTTCATTAACCAGAGGAGAACAGCCGGAGATAATATGCTTAATTGATTCCCCCAGCCAGTTATTATCGATTATGTTCTTTTTTTAATTATTTTATTATAAACTGGTCTTTGACCGCGATCCCGCCTGATGGTAAGCAGGGAAGCAGTCTTTGATGGTAAAGCGTACTAGTTTATAAAGAGCCTTAAAGACACTTAAATTGTAATCGGATGGCAAAGCCGCCGCATGCAAATTGTTCCGGTCCTTCGACGTACGATGTTCGATGTATGAAAGTAAACAACCAAAACTAATCTATGGAGCGATATCCAACCATTTTACATCACCCAATGACAATGCTGATCGCAGTAAGACCAACATGCTAACTCTAATGTCTCACTTATGTAACGTCATAACGTCATGTATGTACTTAATGTTCCCTTCAAAGTGGTTGAGCTAAATAGTGCTGATCCCTACTTCATGTTCGTGAACTGGAGCCGACAGTTGGGACTAAGTATGTCTAAGCTGCCAAATTTAATTTAATGTTCTTTTATTTTTTAAGTTTTCAGTAGCGGACATTCTTGGAGTGCACCTCTTTCTGCATCGTTCGCTCGTGTATAAATTCAACGTGAATGATTTAATCGAATATTCTCTCTCGCCCGTTAGTCTCCACAGCTACCTAGGCTTTGGAATAGGCAACTAGCTTCATCTTACTGACTGGGTTTATTTGGAATCAATGCTTTGATTTGTGGCCGTTTGAGCACAAATATCTATCACTATCCAATATGAGAGACAAGAAGAAACTTATTTTTCAAGTAAGTATACTTATATCTGTGAAAAAACACCACACCATAGAGAGTCTAAAACAATCCCAAGGCTAGTCTTGGTCATCGAACTCCCGGCCACCGTAGGCACGGACTTTCGCCGCCCGGTAAGGGCCAGCCTCGGGTCGACGGACGGCGCGTTGTGTTTCACGCGCGCTCAAAGAGATGTCAGCATATCGTAACGTGATCCAAGAAGACCGCTGCCTCCTGTATTAGGGTTGCGGTTTGGTTAAAAAGAAACCGTGGCCCTGGCGCACAGCCAAGTGAAGAAACACGGGTAGGTTGTAGTCAGTAAAAGCCTGATACGCCCTTCTGCTCCGCAGAGAGCGGGAGAGGTCATTTGAAGATTTCCCATGCAGAAAAAAAAATAAGCTAGTCTTGTAGGTTACCTACTTATGGTGCGTAGTATAAAATATAGATTAACCTCAAGCAAACCACTTTTTTTTTTCGGGGTGGAAATCCTCATAGGATGTCCGCCGCCCTAGGGTGGGCGACGGGGTCTGTCAGACTTTTACTAACTAAAACCACCCCGGTGTCTCTTCTATCACAAGCGCGCGTGGGGCCGCGGGAGTCTAAATTCTTCCGCAGCCCCACACTCTCGTGCTGGCCCGGTCTGTCCGGGCCTCGTCTCCGGCACGGGGTAGTGGGGTGTTAAGCTACCCCGTGCATCGCCTCAGAGGCGCGCGCTGGCACAGCTTAACCTCAAGCAAACCACGCGTCTAGCTCGAGAACTAACTCACCAGTTTCCAGTATCCCCACGATTGTCTGGTGATCAGGGCGGTACCGCTGTCCCAAACGCAAGGGATTTTAGCAAACTCCGATACTGCACACAAGGGGTTCACCGGGTTCATTTTGCTAAATGTCAACTGTAAGGGAAAAACATTGCTTACATTATAAACAATTTTAAAATGTTTCTAACCCCTGTGAACAAATCGCTGTGACTTTTAAACGACGTGTACCGACGACAGCAGGTCGAGGTACCCGAAAACTGCCCTAATGACTAAACAATGTATAAAAGAGGACTTATCTTTAACTTTTAAATAGGTAAACCACGCAGTAGACCCTAACAAAATGTACGGTGAAATTACCAAAAAACCGCGTGCGACTATAGGCCACAAAGATAACCCATTCTAAAAATTTGACTTGACAAAATCCGAAAAAAAGGCAATATTGTACAAAAAATCTTCATTTCATTTAAAAAATAATCAAAATCAAATCTCATATGGGTTAGGTTTGGGGTAGGGTGTGTCATGGCCAAATCAGCTAGGATTTATGAAAACTAAAACCTCTTAAAGGATCTAGGACCTAGATCCTTTAAATTAGGATCCGTTAAGTCGACCTAGATTCTAGGTCGACTTAACCTATAACACTGTAAAAAAGATATCTTAACATTATATGACATTAAAGAACATCTGGGACATTAAACCGTGCAGATGAGTCCTCTCTTATTTCTAGACAGAAACATCAGGCGGGATCGCGTTGGAGAACTAGGTATGTATGTAGCTTATAACATAAAAAAAAACATTTATTCCATTTACTAAAACGTTCCATACAATATATTTTGAGGAACAGAGCAAAGAAAAATGCATTGATTTTATGAAAGATGATTATGACTTTGAAGGAATTTAAGACTGAAAGAACGGCTGATGGTAGGATAATGGTGATATTTGGACAATGTAGGGACATATACAAAGAGCTATGGCAATAGAAGTATCCGCGCTACACCGACACCAACTTACTAAGCATAAGGGCAGGATAACTTACTTGGTTTTTATAGTAAAACTCTTCGCAAACTTGATTTTCCACATAATTCATTTTTGTGATCTCTTTTTCCATCGTGCCTTGCCCTGTGATAGAAAGAGAATAAATACTGATACAAACTAACTAATGCTAAGTTTAATAAGAGTTTAAAAAGCATAATAGAGCAAGCACGATCGCACGGACGATCGCATGTCAAGCTACCCGACTCTGTCAAATATTTTTACTCAACCTTGAGCCTTAAGAGGGAACTCTAGGTGCTTTCTCTGTACATACGTATTCCCCTTTTTTTTCGTGGATAATACTTTTCGAGTAATTATTTTTTTTTCTAAAATTTTACATCGTGATTTATACGTGCCCCTATCATTTGATTTTTTTCGAAACTTAATTAATAAAAGAAATACGATACTTCAAAATCGCGAAAAATAACCCGTTTTTACCGTGATAAGTTTTGACAAAAAAGAAATAATAGAAACATAGATATACTTTTTCTCTAAATTTTGATATAGAAATAATTGAGATCTGTCGTGTTTTGAACAAGAAAACAGCGGAATACGAAACGTCTTTTGGTCAACGTTTTTGTAGGTAAAATCAGCCTGAGCTGCAACTGTCCTTTTCGCACTTTACCGGAAGAGGTTAGAAGCAGCGCGACGGCAATAGTTTCTTCAAATACCTATTTTCCAAATTCCTCGACACTAGAGTCCTCTCTTAATTCTTTAGCCAAGAAATTTAACAGATTGTAGTAGTTTGATGTGCTGTCGTCTGTATATTTCTGCACCCAAATTGCGTAACTCACTATTACTAGATATCACTTGGAATAATTTTGCAGCATATTGTGAATTCATTGCTCCGTGTTTTAGAAAATGAGTTTGCTTAGCAACGTAAATAGCGCAATGAATGTTGTTGAACTGTCAAAATTAAACCCGTTACTACTGATAGTGTGATACGCAATTACCCTGCTGTTAAGTATAATTATTATGAATGCATTATAGAAGCTGACCACACTGAGGTGGATCTTGTGCGGAACGTGATTTTACTCGTTGCTTGTTATCTAGGAAGGAAGTCGCGCGACTATTCGTGCTGGTTTGCGGCGGGTATCACATTTAGGTCCGTATTCCAGAAGGAAACTCAAGCATTGATCTCTGCTTAAACATTACTTAAAACTAGTTTCAACCAATCAAATGGCTTGAAAGGAGACTTAAGTAGAGCTTAAGGCAGTTCCAGAGGAAAAACACACCGCAGGCCGTTTTTATGTAGTTTTTCGGAGCTATCTACTCTTTATCCAAAAGAAATATCAACTTATTAAAAATACATAAATTTTCTCCATAATCTTGGCTCCAAAATAGTAGATTTTTTTTTTTTTTACTAAGCATAATGTTTAAATAATTCCTTCACAACGAAACCTCTGACAAGAGAAATAATGATCAAAAACGTGCATCTCCTCAAAAAGTAAGCATTATTTAGATTTGGTTCTTACACTAATAGATAGGCAATTTCATGACGAACATTATTGTAGAAATATTTTTTTAAAACGACCTAAACAAAAATTTTATTCAACAATCTAAGCGTATTCCCCATCATTTCTCTTGCCCGAGCTATTGAGATTCAGTATGCCACAAGCTCTCGAAGGGGGAACCCGTGTCGTTCGTCATCGCGCGGTCCGCTAGCATAGCGGGCGGCGCGTGAGCGAGAAAGCATCTGCTTGCTCGCTCACGCACCGCATGTCGCATAGAGTATAATACTATCATAAAGTGTCTCTGTTATTGATGTTCATTTTGGTGTTCGTTTTTTTAACCGATTTCAAAAGGGAGGAGGTTATATGTTTTTTTATGTTTGTTTGCGGATAACTTTACTATAATATAAATAATAGGGTATTTGACTAAAAAAAACTAATTAATCCGTCATTCAGATTATAGAAAAATATTGGATAGGTTTATTATATACGTCTTACATTTCGTATATTTTGTTTTATCAAATGAATAAAAATTGACAAATATAATAGGCATCAAAGATCAGGAGTGATGGCTGGTGACGTCACTGGCCGCTAAAAAGTGTAGCGTGCAGTGACGTCACACGAGTTTTTAAAAGCACTGTGTCGTGTTCATTTTTTTTATATGAAAAAAGAAAAAAATATGTGTCTAGTATTTTTTGGGTAGGCCCCCGACAAGGTGGACCGACGACCTGGTGAAGGTCGCAGGAAACCGCTGGATGCGGGAGGCGCAGGACCGGTCGTCGTGGAGAACCTTGGGGGAGGCCTATATCCAGCAGTGGACGTCTTTCGGCTGAAATGATGATGATGAGTATTTTTTGGAAATCTGACTGACGGACTAATTAGGTTTTTTTAGTCAAATACCCTATTGCATAAGTTGATAAAAAAATGCTATGCAATAGCTTTACCGTGGCAGTTCCCGAGTGCCACATGTTTTTTTTTTAATTAGAAAGATTATATCTTAAAGGTAGTCTCATGTTAAGGAAATTAGGGTCTGATGATGGAAGACTAAGGAAACCTAGGAGAAATTTAAAAAATCATAGGGGCGCCTAGGGCATTTCTATGTTTTTTTCATTAAGTGTTTTAACGCACTACAATTTAGTAAAGTTCGGAGTTGATGATGGATCCGGGAGACAGCCGAGGGATCTCCTTAACAATTCACATCAGCTGCCTCGTGTTTGTGCTTAATAAATTTATATTGATAAGAACTTTACACCTAAATGAGTTGTGATTGTCATTAAAGCTCTGATGATGAAGACAAAGGCCAGTTAAGGGAACTCCTCAAAGGTTTACAATAGTTACCTTGTGTTTGGACTTAATTCATTTATATTGATAAAACTTTACACCCATATAGGTTTAAATGAAGGCCTGCAATAGATCTGATGATGAGTCGAGGGAATTCCTCAACAATTTACAACACCGTACTTTAACATAGTACAAACACTACCTACTCGTCATGCATAAGCAAAAATTAATTAAAATCAAGAGACGGAATTTAAGTTGTGTTATTTCATTGTGTTATTTCTAGAAATGCTCATACTTTCATTGTGGTCTTATAGGAATTAAAGCAAACGAAATACGTCGTTTGCTTGCAGGCCTTTTCCAATTATGCTGCCGTCAGCGTCCAGTCTGACCGGATATTGTATAAGTCAGATGTTTATTATTTTTCTGCAAAAGGAAGCTTTGTGTAAATAATATTATAGTATATGTACTTGTTTTTTTTTATACGATAGTTTTATTTTTTACAATTTATGTATTTGTTTTATTAAACGAGAATATAATAATATTTCAGTCTTGCCTGAGCCCAAAAAAAACATCAAATCTTTTTTTTATGTAGGTTTCCTGTCTGCAGAAATTTATTTGAACCTGATTACGTTTTCCCTTAAAATAATAAATAATGATAAATTAACCTTTATTATATTATTTTTCTATCCCTTTGACCATCTGACTTAGCTAACTTTCAATCTACAAAACTAACTTCCAACCCTGAAGTTACAGTCATAACATATTTAGTTGTAAAGGTCTAATCAATACAAATTAAGTAAGCCCAAACACATGACAGTTGCTTCCGATGTGGATTCCCTTGATTCTCTGTCATCTCCATCATCAGGTCAGGCCCAAATCTTCACGGTTTTATAGTATCATCCGATATAAATACGAGTATCAAGTTTTCACCCGAAGCGTGCCTACAATTTTCGATAATTGGCCTAAATTTCTTAGAATTTCCATTATCGACACTGACGTGGTAACAATGAGATTACATAGGCAGCATACTCTTTCATATAAAAAAAGAATGGTCAAAATCGGTTCATTAACGATAAAGTTATCAGCGAGCACACATAAATCGAATTGAGAACCACACTTTTGGGAAGTCGGTTAAAAAATAAAATACGCAAAATTTTTATTATGAAGTATCGTCAACATTTGTTTCAGTCTATAATAACCAAAAGTATTTGGGCGCACCAATAAACAAAAATAAAAGTGCCATGTCTGTTACTTCTGTGGTCTATGAATTTAACTTGTATTTGTAAGTACTTCGTCCGCCAGACGGCGCTAGTAATATTTTGCGAAGTATTGTAGAGGTGGGGCGCGGTGAAGAGGGAGCAAATGCTCGAGGTCATTTGGTGAGGGTACGACCTTAAGTTTTGAGTGACGTTCTGTAATACGGACCTTAGACCGCGAAAACAGCAAACCGCATTAGTTCCATCATAGTTTGTTTCTTATACGGCAAGCGAAAAAGAAGAGGAACTGGCCTTCATTACCTTTTCCCAAATACTTTTTTTTTTGTTGTATTGTGGCACTAGTTATGACTTTGTGCCAATTTCAAGTAAAATAAAAATCTTCAAAAGTTCTTCTTTCTTTCTCTTATGGCTTCGCACGGTTTGTGCATTTAGCCAATGTCACGTAATGAATTATTCATGTCGAAAAAGACGGCCGCGGGTACCGAACACTCAAGAGGAAGTTTTGGTACAAAGCCATGATGTGGCCACTATGCTACAATATTTCACTGTTCTTTATGAATTATTCACTGAATGCACTTTTTACTACATAAATCACGCGTTTTTATTTAGTAAACGACACTATAAATAATTTAAAAGTCCAATGAAAAATGAGCGTGGCACTCATCTTAGCTTCCCGCCAAAAACCTCCCCAAATACTTCTCCGTAGGAACCTAAACAATAAACTATCTATGGTATTTCCTTATTAGAACATATTCGAAATACGATAGAGACTGATTGAGGACGATAAAAGACTATTTATGTAAATGTGTAAAATAAAAACTGTCAAATAAATAAATTTGGGTCAATGACGGCTATGGTGCCGATTCCCTTCTTCACAAACTAAACTAATTTTAAGTTTAGTCCATCTTTGTCTTACTATTTCATTAAGAAAAGGACAGAAGATAAAATATTAGTTTAGCCTTGTCAAATTAAGATATTTCATGGACAGTTTAGACGTCATTAAACAAACACAAGGCGTCCAAAAATATGGCAAAATACATCAGGAATTGACAAATTTGACTGAACTAACTAGGACTAAACTAATATTGAATATTTAATATTAGTTTTTTTTTTTTTTCAATATTTTTCCTTCTCATTGTGAATTAGAAAGAATAAGTTGCACTAAACTTAAATTTAGTTTGGTTGGGAAGAAGAAACTTGGAGCCCTTGTTTAGTAACATTTCTTAGCAGAATCTGTTAAGCGGTTTCCCCATTATTATTTTCGAGATCAATAAGTATTAATTCTCCATAAGAGTTTGCTGACACCATCGGCATGAGCAACTTTCGTCCCGCATCCCGCGCGGTATTCAGCAGGACAATTGCCACACTATCAATAGCAATGGATGTGCTTCATTTTGACAGTTCAACAACATTTATTTTGTTATGTATGGACAACAGCAGGTCATGTTACCTGAAACTGCCAAATATTCCCAATCAACCACGACAAAGTCGAAAATCGAATAAAAAAATCTGACAGATTGTAGCAGCTTGATGTGCTGTTGTCTGTAAGATATAAGCAGACATATTTTTTCGAAATTATTGCAACAATGGATTAGCCTAACCTTGCCCCGCTCTAGAAACTCCTATCGATATCAATAGTGCGTTACGTAATTAGGGTGCAGTTTAGCATAGCTAAATATATTCTTCTCTCTTTTTCTTTTTATAAATTATAAACTAGCGCTTGACTGCAATCCCGCCTAATGGTAAGCAGTGACGCAATCATTGATGGTAAAGCGCACTAGTTTATTAAGAGCCTATTCACTCTAGCCTTGAAGACACTCAAATTGTAGTGAGACGGAAACACCGCCGCTGGCAAATTGTTCCAGTCCCGCGATGTACGCGGTATAAAGGAGGAGGCGAAACACTTCGTCCGGATCGTAGTGGTGTTAACAACGTAAGGGTGGAAACTAGCCGTACGACGGTTCGTCCGATGGTGGAACGGAGATGGGGGAATTAAATCATGCAATTCCCTCGCACACTCCCCAAAATGCACATACAAATAAAAAACAAACATGCAAATATTCTTACTGTCACTCATTTTAACTGCGTAAATTTTGTTTTCGAACGTCCCGTGCCCCTTGACCGGTAAGCAAATTGGTAGTACCGGCGCTGCATACAGATAAATAATGTTGATTAGTATAGGTATGTATATGTACATGTATAATAGGGATGTTTCCTGGGTAAAAAAAAATGATTCTATTTAGTCCGTCATTCAGATTATAGAAAAATATTGGATACGTATATCTTGTTTTATCAAATCAATAAAAATTGACAAATATAAAAGGCATCAAAGATCTGGCTGGTGACGTCACTGGACGATAAAAAGTGTAGCGTGCAGTGACGTCACACGAGTTTTCAACGCGCTGTGTCGTCTTAATTTTTTGTTTATATGAAAAAACAAAAAATACGTGTCTAGTATTTTTTAGACGGACTAATTAGTTTTTTTTAGTCAAATACCCTATTAATGATAAATGCTTAATACAAGTACCTTCGTGGTTATTGGTTATATTTGAAAATCTCTTTTAATATAAACTTAGATAATCATCATCAACTTTTTTATCGTTCCACCGCTGGGCACAGGTCTCCTCTAATACAGAGAAGAATTGAGCGCAATCACCACGCTTGCTCAATGCGGGTTTTGACGATTTCAGACTTAATGTCCAGGTTTCCTCAAGATGTTTTCCTTCAGCTTGTAATCAGTCATTGGTGTCCAAGATATACCTACTTAGAAAGTACATATTATAACTTAGTCATCCTTGAGAGGCTGGTGTTTTAACCACTAGGCCACCACGACTATACGACACACCATGACCATAGACAATGCTGTGCAATTCTGTAAGAATTTCCCCGACACGTAACGATTTGAAAACGTAGGTTTTGTGAGCGAGGAGTTAGTAATAATTCCAACTAATCGCAGGGAATGGACACCAATAACAGCTCACTCTAAGCTTTCACTAGACTTTAAACCGTGAAAGGAGGTGTTTCACTTTGGGCCACCACAAAATACTACTAAATTAATTTGAATAAAAATACAAGTATATATAATTAATTATTTGAAACGTTTTTTAGTGAGATAACCCTTTATTAAGGTAGCCATGACAGTGGTTATGACGTTAGATTGGCGACTTTGACAATTCTATTTTCCCGTTGTGTTCGTGTCGAGTGTTGATTGTGTTTATTTAATGAACCGTATGTTCGGAATTCATGTTTTGTTTTTTTAGCAGTCCTATGGTAGATAATATAGATACGATAGCTTTAGATATCAAATGCCAATGTATCAAAAGCATGCCAATCAAATGTCACTGTTAAAATCTTATTTCGCTTATTGCTGACCACCATATTTATTAGTAGTTGTATTGCACTCCTTGGCCGAGTTAAATTGAATCTGTATAAAAACAAAGCCAAAATATAGGAAATAAACATTAAAAACAGTCAACTATAGTGTAACTATACCTAGCATTAAATGTACAATGTGCTGGCCCAGGCTCCATACATTTCTGAAACGTCTCCTTTTTGCAGAATCAACCGGCTGTTCAAAATAAATATAAAATATACCACCTTTCCATTCGTTCATTTGAGATTCACCCCATGCGATGAGGTCCAGTAGAGCTATGGTGGCAAACGTTACTTTATCATGGTACTCCGGATGTAAGATATAATCCTTTACTTCTAACGCGTATTTATGTGACGTTTTGCCCCAAAGTATTAACTTGGTGTTGTTCCTGGAAATAAACCAGCAATTAAGTAAAAAACAAAACAAGAGTAAGGCCTAAATTCTACCCAGCGAGATATAGAATAATAAAGAATGTAAGAACGAAAAGAGGAGGAAATATACTTTTTCTATCTTTCCACCTTACTTTTCTTTTCTCCCTGTCTCACCCTTTTCCATAATAAGCAGATTAAGACTATGCAAGCAAAATTACCAAAATAATGCAGTGTCTCAATACAAAGGTCTTCGACCAGTGTGTGTTGGCAGTGATGACTTATGGAATTGAGACGTGGTCGCTAACAATGGGCCTTATAAGAAGGCTCAAAGTCACTCAAAGGGCAATGGAGAGGGCTATGCTTGGGGTTTCACTGCGCGATTGAATCAGGAATGAGGAGATCCGCAGAAGAACGAGAGTAACCGACATAGCCCGAAGAATTGCAACACTAAAGTGGCAGTGGGCTGGACGAATGGCCCGATGAGGACGACGGGTTCTCGAGTGGCGACTACGCACCGGAAGACGTAGCGTGGGTAGGCCCCCAACAAGGTGGACCGACGACCTGGTGAAGGTCACAGGAAACCGCTGGATGCGGGAGGCGCAAGACCGGTCGTCGTGGAGAATCTTGGGGGAGGCCTATGTCCAGCAGTGGACGTCATTCGGCTGAAATGATGATGATGATGATGATGAAGTAAAATTAGGAAATAATTAGAGTACGTAAGTAAGTATTATATATATGGTAGAGTTTGACAACGTCACCGATTCTTTGTACACAAACTAAATTTAAGTTCAGCGCATCTATTTTCATCTATTTCATCATAAAAAGAACTGAAGATAAGAATTAGTTTAGTCCTGTCAAATTAATCAATGGCGCCGATGCTGTTGTTCACAAACTAAACTATCAAATTAAGATACTCCATAGACAGTTTAGACGCGTTTACAAACATGGCGACTAAAGATACGCCAGTTTACGTCAAGAGCGCACTAATTTGACAGGTCTAAGCTGACATTTTATCTTCTGTCCTTTTCTTGATGAAGGAATAAGATGCACTGGACTTAAATTTAATTTAGTTTGTGAATAAGGGAATCGGGGCCAGTGTCTGACTTAAATTGACGTATGTTTAGTATCCATGTTTTTTTTTAATTGCGTCTATACTGTCTATGGTGTATCTTAATTTGAGAGAACTAAACTAGTATTTTATTTTCTGTCCTTTTCGTATTGAAATAGTAAGTATATATTTTGGTCATAGCATGTATGTGTATATGGCTTATTTAAGTATTAATTTAAATAGTGTTGAAGAGTATGTTTTCATTATAATGTTTTCAATTAAAGCACCTGCTACTAATCTCTTCACCACCTATGGTTGACCGGTAGAGAATGCCTAAGGCGTTAAGTCAGCCTCTACATTTCTTTTTTGTGCGAAAGAATAAATAAATAAATAAAGGAAAAAATGCACTGAACTTAAATTAGTTAGGTTTGTGAACGAAAGAATCAAAGCCATAACACCGCAATATTTTTTAATGCTGACAACATTGTTGTTTCGTACGGTCTTCTTCGAGCAGCGCTGAACTTACCCAAATATGTCTTTATTATACAATATGATTTTGTATAATAAGGATTGTATTAAAATAGACGTGCCTAGTGTTATTGAATAATACTTACACGAGCTGGTCCACGTTTATCTTTGCGATGTCTTCAGCTGAAGCTATAGCGAAAGCAGGGTGAATTAGTACCGCCCCGGTGACCGCGTAGTGAGCCTTGCCGGCTATGTCTAAAAAAGTATATTAATTGCTTGTATTAAACATTCACCAGCGACCCCTGTTAAATAACCATGTACCTAATGTATTAATAAATAATAATAAATGCCTTACATGGTGGCTTATATCTTAGCAATCAAACAAATAGGCATGATAATGTAAAGCTATCTAGTAAAAAGTTGCACAATATCGCGCCGACGTCACAACGACATACAAAATTCTGCATTCTAAGTAGTTTTAGCTGACCTCGCATTGTTTGGTTTTTCGAGCAATGACAAATCAGCTTTTATTGGAACTATATTGTACCTATATCTCTCTATAGTCTATAAATAAAAACCTCATTACTTGTGCAAATAAACGCGATTTATTTAATACTAACAGAAGGTGTGTTGTACAATGCCCAGCCAGGGGAACCGTCCTATGTTGTCCACGGGGCCTTCGGGCATCTCCTGTGTAGGATCAGTTGAGCAGTGCAAGCGGTCCCACGGCACACACACTATGTTATGTACTAGAAAGAAATACATAAATAAAGATGATTAAAAAATTTAGCGCATCTGCAACGGAAGAAACAAGGAAAAACCCAGAAAGTTATGGAGAGATGAACGAAGGAATAGAGGCCCAGCACCCTTGCTGTCTAATTATTAACAATTTTGATCATTTTGAAGCCAATTAATAATCCATTGCTCAATATGATCGAAAAACGTTTCTGCTCAACACCGAGAGCTGATATTATAGTTAATTGAAATCTTGAAGTATTTTCTTGAGAAAATCAGGGTTTTCATATAATTAACAACATTTAAAAGCTAGCAGAATTTCATCTTAGTGACAATCAGTGCCTGAAAAAGTTGACACTGATATTAGAAAGCGCTCGTTCTTCACGGAATAGCCAATATTTTGAGTTTTGAAAGGCGAAGCTGTTTACTGTAACGCCCCAAATAATTCATAGCATACGGGGATGGAGATCACACGAGCGTGAGTTGTGAGTTGTTTTGTGACTTAGGTCCGTATTACAGAACGTCACTCAAAACTCATGCATTACCTACTTAAATCTCGTTTCAAGCCATTTGATTGGTTGAAACTAGTTTTAAATAATGTTTAAACAGAGATCAATGCTTGAGTTTCCCTCTGGACTACGCACCTAAATGTTTTTCCTGTGACAGATGCATTCGGTTTCATATTAATCACACGATAAGAGGACGACGCAAAATGAGTTCATATTCTGTGGAATTTCATTTTAACGTGGGTCAAATAAACCGTCCCGGGAAGCCGTTGGGTGCGGGCAGCACAAATCCTTGGAGCCTTGAAAACCTTGGAGGAGGCCTTTGTCCAGCAGTGGACCATTATAGGCTGAAGAAGAAGTGGGTCAAATTAATCTACTGATTTTGCGCTACCATAATTAGCGGCTTACGGTGATTAATTAAGTCGACATTGCATGACATTTCTCGACCTCTCTCGACATCACTAGCGACTCGTGCCTCAGATTTAATTGTCCCCTAGTGAGCTAGGCTTTTACGACAAAAAAATATATTTTGAAATAATACTTAATATAACACCGGCACAGTTCTTCGAGTCGCTAAAATTAAGTGGCAGTGAGCAGGGCACATTGCTCCTAGAACCGATGGCCGATGGGGCAGTAAGGTTCTGGAGTGACGGCCACGTACCGGAAGATGGGGATACCGTAGGGAGGCCCCTCGACAAGGTGGACCGATGACCTGGTGAAGGTCGCGGAAAGCGTATGGATGCGGGCAGCACAAGACCGGTCATTGTGGAAAACCTTGGAGGAGGCCTTTGTCCAACACCTCTATAGGCTGAAAAAGCAGAAGAATACGATAACTTTGTACATACCATGAATTATGGTTAAAAATAATATTATGTGACGTCTAAAATCCGCCATCTTCGTTTGCGAAGATATCACGTGTATAATTGCACCATGCCTTGATAGATATTGTCGGTATACTGATAGAACTAAACAGAACTTACGTAAGAGAGCACCGACTATATATTGATTCCAACTGTTTACGTTGCCTTCGTGTTTACGGTAGAACTGATAATTTTCCCACCGATTTGTGTATTGTGCTTTGATAATGCCTTGATTACACGTACCGAGTACTAACTCATCAATATTAAAACTTGTGATAGGTAAATGTATAGAGGGAAAGAGGACCCCCATTTCTTCATGCATTCATAGGTAGTTACGCTAGCTTTTGTAGAGAAAATGTGTTCTAAGTACACTTTATTATTATAATATTTACCTATCTGTTACATTTATGATCAGTATATCTATCATAACTAAGATTTTATATATTATGCACTTTTTTTCTTACCTAAGTATATGTTGGAGGCTTGTTATTAGGTGTTTTTTTATACAGACTGTTAGTGCAAACACCGGTGCTCATGAAATCAGTGGTTTGGTTTCACTTTCAGAACGTAAATTCAATGAAAAAAGAAAACTGTTTTTTTAGTTAAGTGTCCCTTTTTTCACGAACTTATTTTCACACTAGCCGCTAGCAGATCATATGTTTCGTGAGCGCTAGGGTGAACGACCGCGCCTCGCTCAGTTCGGCGCAGCCACGATTTGGGAAGGACATGCGCACTGCGCTTGCTCGCAGCGCAGCGCTCGCAACGCGAAGTCCGAAGTCTGCCCGCCACCGCTCATTTGTCGTGCAAAGTGTGTCTAATGTGTGTCGTGTATTTATATGTGTTATGTAGTGTAATATTTTGGCGTACACAAAACGTTAGTGGACCGCAATGGTTCGGGTTTACGCCGTGCCTAGCGTTAACCTGAACGAGGCCCGAAGAATTAACGTATTAACTATGTTCATAATGAACATTACGGGAGCCAGGTAAATCACATACGGCACGAACGAAATTAAATAAAAAAATGAATACGGCAAAACAGTTACCACCATCGTTTTTCTTCGTCTTTTGAGGCTAATGTAAGTGTACATTATTCAATCGATGTAAATTTAACAAGTAATTTTTAATGAAACTGTAGATAAAAGTGTGATTAACTTTTAAATACCAAAGCCAGGGAAAGTTACATCACAGGTTATGTGTATTTTGTTTTTATTAGAATTTAGTTAGTTAAAACTTACGTAGGTAGAAGTTAGAACGGACAGTGCAAGAGGTCTACGCCCTTTGCACTGATACGTAACTCGGGCGCATTGTATCTATGAGTTTACGGCCGGTATCGGACAGAAACTATTTAAAATTTTTGAAAGGTTTATTTATTTTTCAATTCAGATAAACCTTTTTATAATTAAGAAAACTACCTATGGTTTTAGTGTCAATGGTTTTTACCCTTCCAGGCTGTATTGTATTATTTATATCATTGGATCGTTAGTCTATAAGCATTCTTTAAAATAATTAAAAAGAAATTTATTTAGATCAAATTAATCTTAAAAAAATAGTCCCTTATAAGCATATTTTTCGTCCACTATAAAGTTATTCTGTGGGCACATCTTGGCCTTACCTAACAGAGAAAAGTGGCTTGATGTTAGGACCAACCCGCACTGGGCCAGCGTGGTACATTACTGCCCACTCCCTCCCTCTCATCGAGAGGAGGCCTGGGTACCAAAAGTGGGAATAATATAGGTTAATTATAGGTTAGGTCGTGTGAGTAAAACACAGAATCATTGACATAACGTAACAGATCTATTTATTTATTTAAACTTTATGCACAACATTGCACAATGGCGGACTTAATGCCTTAGGCATTTTCTACCAGCCTACCATAAGATGATGCAGAAACAAAATATGGTAGGTGCAAATAAATTAAAGTAAAAAGGGAAAAATATTATATTAAATACATACATACAAAATATAAACAGTAGGGAGAGATAAAAAATTATAGATAGAGAAAAAGAATAAATTACACGTGGGATGAAACTGCCAATTTCTTGCGTAAGTATTCCCGAGCTTTAACATTAAATGTGTACCGACTGGTCAACGTCCTGATATTCTGAGGAAGATAGAAGATGAGGATGAAAACCGCCTGGACTAGAAAGGAAGACTTAAGAAAACCAGTGCGGTGTGGAAGACATTGTAAAAGACAATTATTGGAAGAACGGTTTAGTCTATTCTGCCTGACTAGTGAATGACATCGCCAAGTGTGAGCAAGGCGTTAGATGTTGCATCTTAGTCTAGTTAGAGTGAATAATGTAATGTTACTCTTCCCTTGTTTCCTTTTACAATACTTGTTTTTGTTTACTATTGCTTGGCTTGTCTGGCGTATAACGCCGACAGTCAAAATTGTTTAGGTTTCGTGGGAACATTCTGTAGCCTGGCGGTGTACCTACCTGTGTTCCTGTAAAGGAGGGATACACAGTAATAAAAAAGGAATCTAACACAAAATTGTGGAAATATTTTTTTTTCTGGATGGAAAATCATCAAATGACCTCTCGCGCTCGGACGGAGCGGAAGGGCGTGTTAGACTTTTACTGACTTAAACTCACCCACCAACCACCCAACTTGGACTTGGACCCTGGACTTGGGCCCAAATTTGGACCCTGGACTTGGCCCCTGGACTTGTACCCTGGACTTGGATTTGACCTTGGACTTGTACCTTGGATTTGGACCCTGGACTTGGACCCTGTACTTGTACCCTAGACTTGGACCTTGGTCTTGGACCCTGGACTTGGACTTGACCTTGGACTTCGACCATGGCCTTTTTTTTAGTAATGACAGGAGTTGGAAATCCTCATGGACGCCCAGACTGCTTTACTAGTGGACCAGTCAGGGCAGTGGCGTACTCTTACCGGCTAAAATCCACTCCTACCCTTGCTCAATGTCCCTCTGATATGATCAGAGACCTTTTTTTTTGCGTAAATAGTTTCTGGTTCCAATGTGACGTTTTAAGTTTTGAGAAGTCCCATAAGGGG
Source organism: Sesamia nonagrioides (assembly GCA_017933935.1). Classification (NCBI taxonomy): domain Eukaryota; kingdom Metazoa; phylum Arthropoda; class Insecta; order Lepidoptera; family Noctuidae; genus Sesamia; species Sesamia nonagrioides. The sequence continues at coordinate 10,917,860 of JADWQK010000959.1, forward strand.
ATGTACGGAATCCCGGAAGCAGGCTTCTTTCTAATTATAGAAAGAAGCCTGCTTCCGGGAATCCGTTCATTATTCATTATTCCTACACTAAGATTTTATTTAACTGACCATTAACAAATTTTAACTAAAACAATAAAAAAAAAACGGTTTAGAAGTATACATTTATACATACAATATGTAAAGAAAACCCTGTCCGACCCATAAGGATAATAAAGGTTACATAATCATCATAGTAACAATAGTAATGAATTTTGAAATAATCCTTTTTTCCCGGGAATTAATTTCAATTTCCCCGAAATCTGGTAATTTAAAAAAAAGTGACAACACCGATATTATTATAAGCGAATAGCGACGCGACCACGTCACAGGTGCCGCGTGCCCTGCCCCCCGCCGCCCGCGGAAGAGGTTACTTACAGCACATGTATTAAGTTACCTCTTTTTGCGAAATAATATTTATTTTTTAGGGGGATATTTTTTTAAGTTTTGCCTGTCTTTGTGGGCATTATTAGAATCAGTTATCGATACCTAACAATACCTTCACGGATCGGACAGGGTTTTCTTTACATATTGTGTGACTGATATAAACTGTAGCCGACATAGGCAGCTAGCGACCTCTGTTGTCGAAGGGAGGCGACAGCTTCAATGAACGTAGTACGCACAATATTAGTAGTACCGCTTTTCGACACTGGAGGCGCTGTATTATGAATGAAGGCGGTCGCCATATTGATCTTGAGAACTGTAGTACCGCTATTGGCCGCCAGATGTGCTGGGTTTATGAATGAATCACGATTATTTGTCAATGAAAGTTGTAGTTTAAACCCGCCTCTCGACACCTGGGGGCGGTGAGATAAATACGTTTAGAATGTTCTAGAAACTCTCATTGCCGGAAGTTAGAAAATATCGGTTTCTTCCGCCCACATACTGTGGTAACGGCCCCTTTCTGTTCCGAGACGTCGTAGAGTGCGGGTGTGTTAGTTTAGTCTCGTAAAATGTAATCGTGTTTTAGATTTTAAGACTACACCGTGTCTTTACTTGACTGAATCTAGAGATTGTATACTTTAAAACCTGTGGAAATACCGATAATAAATCTGGTAGTAGCATCCGCCTGTTTTTCATTACTATCCAGTACTTATTTTTATTTTACATTAAGAGTAGGTCCGCTTCTGTGCTCAATATTGGTCCATTCGAGCCGGATGCTCCAGTATTCTTCCTAAGATAATCGGATTCGGTCAGGTAGGGCTTCGGTGTAGTTTTACACAGAAAGTGGTAGTGGTGTGTGTGCCGTCGACATGGTGAAAACACGCGGTATGCAAGAAGCCGTCACAGGAGCCACGGATGGGGACTCCACGGAATTGGCGACAGCGGTGGGACCAGCAGACCCGCCCAACTATTCCGTCACAGAGTCGGACGAGACCCAGCCTCACAGCCCTGTGGCGACCACACCCCCACACAGACAACCACGTGGCGAGACGAAAGCCGACAGGAAGTCGTTGGCCCGAGCGAGATTGGAACTCGCTGCCGCTAGATTGGCACTCTTAGAGGCAGAATCGGCAGACGAAGAACTGCTAGAGGAGAGCTCTGCTGCGACATCGAAACGTCGGACGGAAGCCGCAGACAGACTCAGTGAACACGGCGGCCACATCAGCCCACCGCATTCACAACTCGTGTCGCCTCACAGGGATTCACCCACTCAGCCGCGACACGACGACACGCGGAGGACGAGGGCAGACGACATGGCGCCGTTGCCACTGCAGCAACATAGCGATGAAGGGAGCCTGCTGCAAGGACTGACTCAGGCATTGTTAGAGGTAGCGCGGGGCAAACCCGCTGCCAGCAGGTATGAATTTGATTTACCTATTTATAGTGGCCTCCCAGGCGAATGGCTGCATTTTAAAGCAGCGTATAATGAGTCCGCGTCGACTCACACAGAGGCGGGAAATTTGGCCCGTCTCAGAAGGTCCCTGAGAGGGCCCGCGTTCGAGGCAGTTAAATGCCTATTCCTAGGATCCTCGGCCGTTCAAATTATGCAAAGGTTGGAATCTCGATTTGGACGACCTAACGCATTAATAACTTACGAATTAAATAAAGTACGTCAGTTACCTAGGGTATCAGATAACCCTACAGATATATGTGTGTTTGCATCAAAGGTCACAAACGCTATTGCCGCGGTACAAGCTCTGAAAAGAACAGAATATTTATATAGTCCGGAGATGATTTCTGCAATTTCAGAAAAGTTGTCAGTTACGTTAAGGAGCCGCTGGTACGATTATGAGATGGCGGCAGGTGACACAGAGCCCGGCCTAGTAGTATTGGGGCGATTTCTCGATAGAGAGGCCGATCTTAATGCGCGTCACGCCACAGTAGAGGTGGAACATAAACGAGACCTTCCACGACGACCGGCTCATAAGACATTTAAAATAGGGACTGATAAAACACCTTGCATGATTTGCAACGGTGACTGTAGTAGAGTGACTATCTGTTCTAACTTTAAGAAAATGTCGATAAATGATAGATGGGAAACTGCACGTAAAAATAAATTATGTTTCAGATGCCTAAACCGACGAACGTGGAAGCATAGATGCCAAGGCAAGCAGTGTGAAGTGCAAGGCTGCGAGTATTATCATCACAGGCTACTGCACAGCGACAGAGGGCAGGGAGCACGCGCTGCAAACGACTCGGAAGAGCGTCTTCGTGTGACAGCAACCGAGCACGTAGCGTCGCGCAACGATACGGCGCCAAGCGGTGACAGCGCGCCACACGCCGTCATCAACAACGCGAGCACGCCGCGCGCTTACAATCAAGTCCTGCTGAAAGTAGTACCCGTAACACTATCGGGACCAAACGGTAAAGTAGATACATTTGCTTTGTTGGACGATGGGTCGACAATAACCCTTCTTGCCGCTGATATGGCGCAACGGATAGGCGCAAAAGGCCCAAATGATCCATTTTACATCGAGGCCGTAGCAGGCGCGCGTATTGACGCCACGAACTCGCAACGAGTCAAGGTAAATATACGAGGCAAGTACACATCTGAAGGCATAGACATCGAAGCCAGAACCATTGACAGACTTAAATTATCAGGCCAGTCGATACGGGCAAAGGACTTGATGGGTTTCGAACACCTGACACCAATAGCCGAGCAGCTAGCATACGATATGGGCGTGCCAACTGTTTTGATAGGCCAAGACAATTGGGCACTGCTGCTCGCCTCTGAAGCACGAGTAGGCACAAAGAACCAGCCGGTAGCGTCACGTACACCACTCGGCTGGATTTTACATGGCAAGACCTGCGACCTGACAAAGGTACATGTATTACCACAGATTGGAGAACGCTGCGGTCACGTAAGTACAGAGGAATCTATTGAAAAGCTCATACAAGAACATTTTAGCCTGGAGTCGTTAGGAGTGCAGCCACGTCGGCCGCAAGCAGACCCGGAGACGAGAGCACTGAAAATATTAAAGGAAACTACGCGTGCTCTGCCGGAAGGTGGCTATGAGACTGGGTTATTATGGAAGAATGAAAATAGGTCGTTCCCAGATAACTACGCCACCGCGCTCAGTCGACTACACAGCACTGAATCCCGTTTACGTAAAGACCCAAATTTGAAACAAAAATACTTAGAGCAGATGAAGACGCTGATATCAAAGGGGTATGCAGAACTAGCGCCATCGACGCCATCTGGCGGACGTAAGTGGTACTTGCCGCATTTCCCTGTAATTAATCCATATAAACCAGGTAAGGTCAGAATTGTGTATGACGCAGCGGCACGCACGCAGGGAGTGTGCCTCAATGACTATCTTCTGACGGGTCCCGATCTCCTACAGTCACTCCTTGGCGTGTTGATGAGATTTAGACAAAAACCTGTTGCCGTTTCAGCAGACATAAAAGACATGTTTCTGTGCATAACGGTGAGAAGGGAAGACAGAGATGCGCTCCGTTTTCTATGGCGCGATGATGCGACCTTAAAACCCATCGAATATAGAATGAAAGCGGTGTTGTTTGGTGCAACCTCTTCCCCAAGCACTGCGATTTATGTTAAAAATCTCAACGCACAAGTTCATGAGGTCGACTACCCCGAAGCTGTTAACCCTATAGTACGGAATCACTATATGGATGATTTTTTACAGAGCTTCGACAACGCAGAAGAAGCAAACCAAGTGTCTACAGCAGTCGACGTTGTACATCGACGAGGAAATTTTGTGCTGCAAAAGTGGGCGTCCAACGAGCCGGCCGCTGTTGCTGGCCTCTCGACCGAGCCGGCAGAGGAGGATACTCTGCTCAACAAGGAAGAGAAAATTCTCGGTCTTATTTGGCGACACCAGGGTGACACTTTAGGATTTAACTTCAGGAAAGTAGACCCTTCTTATTTGAGCATGCGGGTCACTAAACGACAGTTATTAAAAACAACAATGTCTTTGTATGATCCGCTGGGTCTAGCCGCACCGTTTACGACACAGGCAAAGTGCCTATTGCAAGACGCTTGGCGTTTAAAAATCGGTTGGGACGAACGCCTACCTAAAAATCTAGAACGTAAATGGTGCGACTGGATAAATGCTCTGCAAATTCTGAAAGGCGTGCATATTCCACGTTGTCACCCGGGTTATAATGACTCGACTGGGTTAGAATTGCACGTTTTCGTGGACGCGAGCGAACGAGCCTATGCTGCAGCAGCATATTGGCGTTCAGTGAATGACACAGGTCATGTAGATGTGTCGCTCGCGGCAGCGAAAGGGCGCGTTGCGCCCCTTAAGGTCACATCTATACCTAGACTTGAATTACAGGCTGCCGTGCTCGGCGGGCGCCTGGCGCGCTGCGTGGAAGGAGAGCACGATCGTCGCGCCGACCGCCGAGTCTTCTGGTCCGACTCGCGCACTGTGCTGGCGTGGCTGCGCGCGGGCGCGCGCACTTTCAAGCCGTTCGTCGCACACAGAGTAGCAGAATTAGAAGAAATCACAGAACGGAACGAGTGGCGCTGGGTGCCCACCGCTCACAATGTCGCCGACGACTCAACTCGCGATACACCGACTGACTTCACGGCGAGCCACCGTTGGTACATTGGCCCTTCATTTCTCTATGACAACGAAAAGGGTTGGCCACAGGAAACAGACTCACACCTCTATATCGACACGGGCGAGGAGCGTGTTGCCATCACTGCTGCTCACGGTCAGTCTATTTTAATGAAGGCGTTACCTGATGTTACGCGTTTCTCTTCCTGGCTGCGACTCATCCGGGCAACGGCCCGCATTCTTCAATTTATCGACAGACTTCGAGTTCATACCGCAGCAGCTGTCCGCAAACGCAATAAAAACATCAGCATTGAAGACCCGAACTGGATGGAGAAGCAACGGGAAGGTACGAGAAAGCGGTGCAGAGAGCAGAACCGCAACCCCCGCGTTACTCCAACGGTCTACATATCCCTTGGTACACAGTACATACGTCGGGCAGAGATTCTTTGGACACGCGCTATACAGGAAGAAAGTTTCGCAAATGAGTTACGTCACGTCACCGGCGGGAGAACGGTACCGATTGACAGTCGGTTGAAGCGACTATCGCTGACAATCGACGAACACAAGATAATGAGAATACGCTCGCGAATCGCGGCAGCAGTCGATATATCACGCGAAACACAGTCACCAGCAGTATTAGACGGTAACCACCGTTACTGCCGCTTGTATATAGACTGGATACATCGAAAGTTACACCATAGTGGCGTGGAATGCGTCGTGAATGAGGTACGGCAACACTACTGGATTCTACGCTTGAGACCATCCGTCCGTGCAGTTATCAAGCTATGTCAACCCTGCAGGCTCCGTCGAGCTGTACCACCAGAGCCGTTGACAGGTGAATTACCACCCTGTCGACTGGCACACCATCAACGTCCATTCACACACACAGGACTAGACTACTTCGGGCCACTCTCTGTCACAGTGGCGAGACATCATGAGAAGCGCTACGTGGCATTGTTCACATGTCTCACTACGCGTGCTGTACATTTAGAAGTCGCCGCCTCGCTGTCAACGGATGCGGCTATACTCGCATTGAGACGTATGATGGCTCGTCGTGGATGCCCTGAAGTCATTTGGAGTGATAACGGCACCAATTTCCATGGGGCAGACGCTGAGCTCCGTAAGGCCGCCCTAGAATCGCTTCAACACGAAGCAGAGGTACGTCACATAGACTGGCGCTACATTCCGCCAGGAGCGCCGTTCATGGGCGGAGCTTGGGAAAGATTGGTACGCACGGTAAAGGCTGCATTGAATGCTACACTTGTTGATCGGCATCCGTATGAAGACGTGCTGCATACACTCTTGACAGAGATAGAACACACGGTCAATTCCCGACCCTTGACCCATGTGTCGGTTAACCCTGACGACGAAGAAGCTTTGACACCTAACCACTTTCTGCTTGGAGCTCCTTCTAAAGTCCCTTTGCCAGGGACTTTCACGAGGCAAGATGAACTACGCCGTTCGCATTGGAGAGCGTCGCAACGACTAGCGGATTTGTTCTGGCGACGGTGGGTACACGAAGTATTGCCTACGCTTCAAAACCGGCGGGAGCCGCATGGACGCGGCGATTCGATTAAGGTGGGCGATTTGGTTGTCATAGTGGACCCAAACTTACCAAGAAACATATGGCCAAAGGGAAGAGTCGAACGCACGTACCCAGGCGCAGATGGTATCATAAGAGTCGTCGACGTCAAAACCAAGAGTGGTGTGATGCGTCGTCCTGTTAAACGTCTCGTCGTTATACCAGTAGAAGTTTAGTTATTGTCATGAATAATTGTTTGTCTTGTATTTGTAGACGCTAGTGTAGAGTAGAATAAGTTCTTACATTATGTGTCTCCTTGATAGAATAAGTTCTTACGTTATGTGTCTCCTTGATGGCGTCGCTCCAGAATTCTGCTACAAGCAGGAGTTTGTTTTTAGTTAAAGCTGAACTAATATATAGCAGAGCAGGATTTCTGGGGTGGTTACCCTTAACTTAAATTGTTATGTTATATAGTTGCTTGAATTGTTCATTTCATTGTTAATGTCGTGTAGTATATACCAGTCACTGGTGATATTTATGTACACTGCATGTACACGGCGGGAGAAATGTGACTGATATAAACTGTAGCCGACATAGGCAGCTAGCGACCTCTGTTGTCGAAGGGAGGCGACAGCTTCAATGAACGTAGTACGCACAATATTAGTAGTACCGCTTTTCGACACTGGAGGCGCTGTATTATGAATGAAGGCGGTCGCCATATTGATCTTGAGAACTGTAGTACCGCTATTGGCCGCCAGATGTGCTGGGTTTATGAATGAATCACGATTATTTGTCAATGAAAGTTGTAGTTTTGAACCCGCCTCTCGACACCTGGGGGCGGTGAGATAAATACGTTTAGAATGTTCTAGAAACTCTCATTGCCGGAAGTTAGAAAATATCGGTTTCTTCCGCCCACATACTGTGGTAACGGCCCCTTTCTGTTCCGAGACGTCGTAGAGTGCGGGTGTGTTAGTTTAGTCTCGTAAAATGTAATCGTGTTTTAGATTTTAAGACTACACCGTGTCTTTACTTGACTGAATCTAGAGATTGTATACTTTAAAACCTGTGGAAATACCGATAATAAATCTGGTAGTAGCATCCGCCTGTTTTTCATTACTATCCAGTACTTATTTTTATTTTACATTAAGAGTAGGTCCGCTTCTGTGCTCAATATATTGTATAATTGGTTTTTAAGTTGCCTAATTTCAGACTTTGTATTTAAGTACGTTTAGGTGTTTGAGTCTACTTATATGCTAATTACAGTAGGTATTATATTTTACCTTAACTTTTTCTGCATTAAACTTTATGCTATTCTAATATACCTACATATATGCAATATATCACAAAGACATAATATGTCTTATTCTAATTTCTTTTATTTACCTTTATCCAATGAATTACTTCTAATGTTTTTCATTAACTGCTCTGCGATTATGTACAGACAATTTTGGTAGACTCACGGCTGCACCATTTTTCAAACCACAACGGGACGAACTTTCTGGGAATAAGGTTGACAGCTATTAATTTCCCACGAAATTATCCCAATTAATAGCGACACTGGTTTTTTTTTTAATTTCTGGTGACTCTGGTGGCACTTTAAGAGTATGCCACCGACAGACATGCCAGTTCGTCCCAATTGACACGCACCGGGCAATCGCTGTCGAAGGCATTATGGTCGGTATTAACCATTTTGGATGCCAGGTAGTTGCGACACCGCGGTGTCTCTACTGCCAAACGCGATGGACATTCAGCCCGCAAGTGGGGTTCGCCGCAGTGTGTACAGAGGACGGCTGGCCGCGTTTCCGACTGTAGCCGAAACTCAAACAGCGAGTGCACTGCACTAATGGTGACTGGTCCGCCACTCACATTCGCTGCAGGTCAATGTGCGCGCGACCCGCCAACGTCAGCCTTTGCCACACAAGAGGGGACACCTGCAGGATCACGTGGCACATATGAGGGTTCTTCGTTCTGCAAAGGTACTTTACCCCAACCTCAGATCCCCTGCAGATATAGCCCAATCAGGTTGACGTTTTACTGCTGCAAGTAATCTAGAAGCTCTCGGATGACGACAAGAAAGCTCCATATGAATGGACTTTAAAACACCAAGGTTTCGACTGCAGAAGTTTGGTCAAATGTCGCATGGTCAGACGAATCAAACTTTGAGGTAAGTTAGTTAATTTAACGTCCTTAGAATATTTAATAAGCAGTTTGAAAAAAAAATGTCTCGTTAAAGTTATTTTAATTTTCCGGGACTCAATATTTTTCTCGCTGTTGCAGATCTTTGGGACACCTAGTATAACCTTTGTGCATCGCCGGGTAGGTGAAGAATTTAAACCAGAGGGTGTACTACCAACTGTAAAACACAGTGGCGGCAGCACAATGTTTTGGGGCTGCATGACTGATTGTGGAGTTGACGAATTGGTCATGAGGGCCGCATGAACTCTGAAAGGTACATAAAATATGTACTAGAATCTGCGTATTGCCATCATTCACCACACTTTTTGGAGACACGAATATGGATGGCGTTAAATTCCAGCAGAATAACACGTCGTGCCACAAGTTTGCTCGCTCGATGTCATGGTTTCGCGAAAATTCCATAGAACCTCTAGACTGGCCTGCCCAGTGCCCACTCCCCGGACCTAAATCCCATAGAGCATTTATGAGGTTTATTAAAGTGCAGAGTCCGGCGCCACACTATAAACAACAAATGAAACACTGCTTGCGTCTGGAGTGGAACGCGATAACGGCTGCAGACTGTAAAACACGCGAACTCGATACCAAAAAGAATTTCTACTGTAATTAATGCAAAAGGTGATCCCACAAAATATTGATTATGTGTGTATTAATAAATAATGATACAAACATATAGGTATCGTTTTATTTTATTTCGGTTTGAGCCTGTCAAAAAACTGAAAGGTGTCATGGGTGCTCAATACTTTTTTGGCCAAGGCTGCACATAAAAGATCTTTATTTATCCCAAAATGTCCACCATTAAAAAGCCGACACAAGTCGCTAGTTCTAAATAAATTAGTGTCGTTTCTCATGTGTGCTACTGTTGTGTAACATCATTGTTGTTTCTTCTTCAGCCTATAGATGTCCACTGCTGGACAAAGGCCTCCCCCAAGGCTTTCGATGCTGACCGGTCTTGTGTTGCCCGCATCCATCGGCTTCCCGCGACCTCCACCAGATCATCGGTCCACCTTGTTGGGGGCCTCCCTACGCTGCGTCTTCCAGTACGTGTCCGCCACTCCAGAACCTTACTGCCCCATCGGCCATCGGTTCTACGAGCAATGTGCCCTACCCACTGCCACTTAAGTTTAGCGACTCGCAGAGCTATGTCGGTGACTTTGGTTCTTCTGCGGATCTCCTCATTTCTGATTCGATCACGCAGAGAAACTCCTAGCATAGCTCTTTCCATTGCCCTTTGTGTGACTCTGAGCCTTCGTATGAGGCCCATTGTGAGCGACCAAGTTTCAGTTCCGTAAGTCATCACTGGCAACACACACTGGTCAAAGACTTTAGTCTTGAGACACTGTGGTATCTTGGACGACGAGAAGATGTAGCGTAGCTTCCCGAACGCTTCCCAACCGAGCTGGATTCGCCGAGACACCTCTTTCTCTAAGTTGGACCTACCTAGTTGGACTATTTGTCCCAGGTATACATACTCGTCAACAACTTCGAGTGCAGAGCAACCAACTACAATTGGAGTGGGTGCGACATGAGAGTTCGACATGATCTTCGTCTTATCCATGTTCATTTTTAGACCCAGTTGTTGGGAAGCTCTGCTGAGGTCATTGAGCATTTTGCCTAAGTCTTCCAGGGTCTCAGCCATGACCACGATATCATCTGCGAAACGGAGATTAGTGATGTACTCGCTCTCGTTGATGCCAAGTCCTTTCCAGTCTGAGCTTAGAGACATCTTCCAACTCAGCAGTGAACAATTTAGGAGATATGACATCTCCTTGTCTCACTCCACGCTGCAGTTGGATCGGTTTCGAGACTGGTGGATGGACTGACATGGTGGCGTTTTTGTACAAACACTTTATCACCTCAATGTATCGATGGTCAATTTCGCACCGCTGGAGAGACTGTAGCACCGCCCAAGTCTCAATCGAATCGAAGGCCTTCTCATAGTCCACAAACGCCAAGCATAGTGGTTTGTTATACTCCTCGGACTTCTGTATAACTTGCCGCAGCGTATGAATGTGGTCTATGGTGCTAAAGCCTTTTCGGAAGCCTGCTTGTTCGGGAGGCTGGAAGTCGTCGAACCTGCGAGCGAGACGATTCGTGATGACCCTAGAAAACAGCTTGTAGACATGGCTCAGGTTTTTTTATCTTCGTGTAATTTTCGCCATCATTAATGTAAATTGTTCCGAAATGTTTATGTGCATATTTTACTCTAATATAATAAAATCTTGATGTCTGTGCGAGTCAGAGACGGACCATTATTTTAGCTTGTCAATTAAAACGTTATAAAATACAGTTGGAACATTGGACGCTAAAATTTTTTTAATCAAACTAACATTATTTGTAACTGCTTTGTTATGCTGTTAAATGACGCAGAAGTCAAATAACTTTGAGTGAACTAAAAATAAAAATACATTGTAATATATTGTAAAATATGCACAGAATAAGTAGTGGCATACTACGAAATTTTAATTATCCTTCAGTCCATCTCTGAGCACTCAGTATTGAATCAACTATGAAACTTATAACATTGTTAAATTTAGTCGTGGTGGTTTTAGCCCGAGAATACACCGGTAAGAAAGACTTTTTCTAGTTTTTTGCTGTTCAAACCTAAATATCATCATCACAAACATTATTAGCAGTCAGTTCCACCTGCTGTTGATTAAAGGCCACCACGCCATCTCCCTCTTGTGCTATGCTTCCCTGGTTTAAACGAGTCACAGCTAGGTCTTCCCTGCGACTTTCAGTAGGTCTTCGGTCTACCTGGCTATTCGATTCTTAATTCTTTATTGCGTACATAATGTATACAGTTGATAGGGAAATCATTATAGGTAATTATGATATGTCCATGTTGTTATGACCCTGTCGGGTATAATATTGATTAAATAGGAGTGAGGAGGAAGGGCATTAGACGTTTAATGTGATATTAATATTAAATTAAAAAGTAGTTGTTACTATGTTTCAGAATCCATAATCACTACATATTATAAAACAAAGTCACTTTTTCTTTCCCTACGTCCATTTGTATAATTATCCATTTCGTCCTTAACGTCCATTTGTAGCTTTAAATGTACGCAACGGATTTTGATGCGGTTTTTTTAATAGACAGAGTGATTAAAGAGGAAGCTTTATATGTATAACAACATCCATTAAGTTGTGGAGAAATACTATTATTTTTAAGGTTTCTAATGTGATGCCGTAAATAATTATTTTTTTATATATAAAATAATGTACTAAATGTTGTACAAAATGAAAAGGTCTACAAAAAAGTCCGCGTCTGTTTATGTCTGTCATATGTCTATCTCTTATGAATATCCCACAATAATATTTTTAGTCATTGACTTTTTACGACAAATACCGGCTAATTTTTGAAGAGATTTTAACCAATACAGCATTAATCCTTATTCAATTTAATACTATAAATACACTTTTGATTTAATATAGATCTATATCGCACTTTACAGAATATGATTTACATCAATATTTTAGATAAGTTCGAATCAGCCATCGTACATTACACGCGCACATCTACATAGATCACGACTGTAAGGCGTACAAAGTACACGATCAGCCTTGAAAGACTGTACTCATTTACACATTCTTAGATTGTTCGTTACGAGTTAGTTAAATAATCAATAAAGCATCATATTTGGCTATCCGTGACTATTATACAAGTTATTTTTTTTTTCTTGTTAAGGTGTGTGCGAATCATTCAGCAGCGCATACAGAACATATTACAGATTTAAAAATTCGGGGGTGTCGCTTTTGCGGCGGTACACGGCGCGGTGTTCGCGGCGGTTTTTTATACAACCTTCACAGTTTTTCTGTAGTGTATGTATTTAGTATCAGCATTGCACCCGTGCGAAGCCGGGACGGTTCGCTAGTCTAATATATCTTCTTCCTTGCTTTAGGGGAACGGAACGCGCTCCGTAGCTGTTAAGTACTGTACAAAATTTTTATATCTTCAAAATTTGATATTAGTGGATTATTCCCTTATATTTTCGTAAAAACCCAAGTTTTATAAGCGACAATCATTTAGTGCAGTGCGCGAAAAATAATCCAGTGTTTTAAAGACAATTAACCAACAATATTAATATTGTTCAAAAGTGCCGTATCAGTGACTGTTTAACAAGTGCACGGAATTCTCGCAATTAACTGTACGGCATAAACAGCAAAGTCCTCTGCGCACATTCCTCGCTGTACTGTCAGTGCTACCAACATACTGACAACGCACTTGGCACAAACGTTCCGTTCCAAGTAACAAAAACGATGCGTTCCAGCTACTAATAAATAATTACCTAGATTATGACTAGTAGCGCCACCCCGACCACAATACATGATGTCGTTGCGTCAGTACCTCCTAAGTAATCAGTCCCTACTTTATCACTTGCTGTGTAAGGCAATATCTTCAATTGTTAATTATGTCAGTTAAACGCTCGCCAATGAAGCCTACTTCTGATATCCGTCCGTTCCTGCAGTCTGAATCTTCTCCAGACCTCTCTACCTTGGTACAAGACTATAATATAACAAACCGTAAGCGTAAGCATGGCGGTTGTGATTGTATAGACCGTCTGGATGAAATTCTTGCATTATTGTCGGAATCTTCCGCTAAGTCTGAAGAGAAGCTTGCAGCTTTAAAGGCATCTATCTCTGAAATTAGTGCTCAAAATACAGAAATACAGAAGTCCATGGAGTTTATTTCAAACGACTATGACGACTTAAAGGTAGAACTCGGTAACTTAGAGTCAGAACGTGTAATGAACCGCCGCCGTATCTCTGAGCTGGAAAGAAAAGTAGACTTATTAGAACAACAACTGTTCTCTACCAAGATTGAGATACGAAATGTGCCCGAAAAACAGAATGAGAATAAGGAAAGTCTTCGTGCCATGGTAACCGAGGCTGCCAACGTACTTGGCATACCGATAAACAGTAATGGAATAAAAAATGTATTCCGTACAAGGAACAAAAATAACAATTCTACTATTACTGTCGATTTCATAAGTGCAATCACAAAGGACAATATTATCAAGAGGCTTCGCCAATTTAATAGCGCAATTATAAACAAAACAAGCAATCAACAACCCACTTAAAATTTGACGGACCCAGGCAACCTATATACATTTCCGAAAAACTTACACCTAAGACTCAACGTCTGTATTTTCTGGCCCGAGGACGCTTTGCTATAGAAAATGTACATAAATACTGCTGGACTTCCTATGATAAAGTTATGCTGCGAAAGATGGACAGTGACCAACATATCGTTGTTAAAAATGAGGCTGACTTCGACAGCCTCCGGCTAAATGTCCAGTCACTCAAATGATACACACATATGTAGCAGAAATTAATCAACACACAAACACACACATACTTATCAGAAGATCAACACTACATTAACTCCACGCACACTTTCTTACCAGGCTCTGAATTTTACTCTCTAAAACCTAATTTTACCTTCACATACTTACCTTTAATTAAATGATCGTGACATATGTTCTCTACTAGTAGTATTTAGTGCTGACTTACATCTTCGAGCTTAGGTTCCAACTAGCTGTGATACAATTATTCAAACTTTTTAAAAATGATGAACATTGATCAAATATCGCAGGAAATAGATAATGTTTCTATAGCTGATTCTTTTACATGCACTCCGGAATCATGTCAAGACTATGTAGAAGAGCGCGATTGGGGTTTTCGAATCATTCAAATAAATATTAGGAGTATAAAAAAGAATCTAGATCAATTTGTTGCCATGTTAACACTTACAAAGGTTGAATTTGATTTTATTATATTAACGGAATGCTGGTTGCACGTTGCGGGTTACATCTAGGGTTACCAGATGGTCGGGAATCGTCTGGATTCGCCCGACTTTTTTAGTGATCTCCAGACTCCCGACAAATCTCAAAATCTCCCGAAAAACGAATATTTCTAAAATTTTCTACATAAAATAATTCAAAAATTGAAAGATACTAACGATCATCTAATTATGGCAAATTGTAATTGCTATGTTATAAACAATTGCGTCAAGTATGCCCTAAAAGCTTTCTCAGTAGACATAGAAAGCATCGTCATTAAGATATAGAATGAATTTAGCTTCCTCTACGAGAACTGAAAAATTAAAAGAATGTTTCGTATTTGCTAGTATCGAGTATAAAAATCTTCTTCGGCATGTTCCAACAAGATGGCTATTTCTTATGCCCCCTATAGATCGTTTACTGCATTGCTGCAAGTATTTTTTGTTGAAATGTGAAGTTGCATGTCGAAAAGAGTTACGGGAGTTTATAGCCAAAAGTCTTAGCCTTTTTGATAATAGTGATGAGGCTGAAGAATGCAAACATGAAGGTATTTCCGAAGCGTATTTAAACTTCATGCACAATATGTATAATGTTGGAGTTCCAAACAGCAATTTTAGCATTGTAACGTGATGCATGAACTGTCTTAGAAATAAACAGTGTAATGAGGAAACTAATGAGTCATCTCAAAAATAGGTTGGATGATAAATTCTTTGGTAGTAAAAACAGAACTATATTAAATAATGTTTCCGATAGGGAAAAAAACAATTTTGTAGCTGCTTTGAAGCTGAGCAGTTCCTAAAAAGAGCTTCAATACCTACTTGCAAGAACGCTATACATTAATACTTAGCTTGCTAGTGCATTAATACTTCCATGGTCTATGGTCTGTGGCCCTGGCTTTGACATCAAATCAACTTTGTCTAATAAATAGTTTGGCAGTTTTGCATGATTGGAATAAGAGACTTTTGGTGATATTATTTTATTATTATTATTTTTTTTGTATTTTGTTTGTAATTGTAATTTTATGGTATTTAGTTGTAAGGTGCGTTTTGTCTGTGCGGAATAAAGAATTTTTCTTTCTTTCTTTCTATGATTTTTCTGAGACCTTAATCAAAACATATCTGTTCTGTCTTTACAGAACAGATATTTTTTGAATAAAGAGGTCTCCCCATGTAAATAAATGTTCCCTTTTTAAAGTAAAGGGGAAAATTTATTTACATGGGAAGACTATATATATCCGTATATTTATACATATACTGACAGCCTCCGTGGCGTAGCGGTAGCGGACGCAGCCGCTGCGCAAGGTGGCGCAGGTTTGATCCCCGCACATTGCGACTGTGTAGACTGTGGGCAGGTTGCTGATAATGTTAAATAGTCGTCAGAGTGACGATCATTGTTTCTTGGCCTGATATCAATATTAGTATCACCAATGAGGATGATGTTGTTTTGTGATTTAACAGAAGTTATTATGTCATTTAAACTACATAAGAAGTTAGTTGGGTTTAGATAAGATTGAGACCGGTAAACTGCTATTATAGCTGTGTTATTGTAGCATGTTACTAGACAGTTGGCATCTTTGACAGCCTCAAGGAGGCGCGGGCTCGATCCCCGCGCGGTGCAGATATTTGTATGCATGAATATGAATATTTGCAGGTCGCGCCTCGGAAAGCACGTTATGCCGTTGGTCCCGGTTGCCATACGAATATGTAGTGGCAGTCTGGCTGTCGTTACGGGTTGTTGGAGCCCTCAAAAATCCAACAGTTGGTCTAACTGCAATGCTTCGATGTCGCCTTCGGGTTGTGGAGGTCAGACGGCAGTCGCTTCACGGAAAATGCCGAAGTTTAGCCATATCAGCAGTTGGACTGGTAAAGCGGACCCCAGACTCCAAAGCTGAAAAGGCTTCGGATGCGACTGGGATTAACGCTGGGATGATGATGATGATGATTTATACGTATTGCCCGACAACCTTAATATTTCAAACGATATTGACCAAGATTCCTCATATACAGATTATTGTTGCGTTACAGAAATATTTTTATATATCTTCCAAAAGAAAAACACATGTCTAATGACAAGATCAGGGCATGTTTTTTTAAAGAATGAACTCAAATATTTAAAAAATATTGTTTCGATTGTGTTGTCAATTCCTGCAAGCAACGCTTACTGTGAAAGGGTGTTCAGTTTGCTAAATAATTTATATGCATATATATACCTACCGAAGACCGAAATCGCATGGATTTAGATTTAATTAAAGCTGAGTTAGTGATAAGGCTAAATTATTTATATAGATGTCATCTTTCATTAATAAAATTAGATAATTATTAGTAATTGTACAATAAGTAGAGACAAACACCAATCAAAATTGCATGCCTTCAGGCGGATTATGGAGATGCCAAACTATTTTATGTATCGATGTTTATAGTTTTCGCAATAAATGAGTTTGAGTTTCTTATTAATATTTTATTTCTCCCAACAAAAATCCCAAAATCCCGACTTTTCTAATCTTTTTCCAGATATTTTGATATTCTTATCTGGCAACCCTAGTTACATCCCTGTATTGCAGGGCTATACTTCGCACTCCACCACCAACAACCCTATAAAAAACGATGGCGTCGTAATTTACGTCAAAGACACAATTAACTGTTCCACACATGAACCGATATTTTCAGATGCCAACTGTCTAGTCTCATCATCATCATCTCAGCGTTAATCCCAGTCGCATCCGAAGCTTTTCAGCTTTGGAGTCTGGGGTCCGCTTTACCAGTCCTAACTGCTGATTTTCGATATTTCCCGTGAAGCGACTACCGTCTGACCTCCACAACCCCAAGGCGATATCGAAGCATTGCAGTTAGACCAATTGTTGGACTCCAACAACCCGTGACGACTGCCATTAGATGTTCGTATGGCAACCGGGACCAACGGCTTAACGTGCTCTCCGAAACACGACCACACCAGTGCAAATATTCATATTCATGCATACAAATATTTGCACCGCGCGGGGATCGGCCCGCGCCTCCTTGAGGCTGTCAAAGATGCCAACTGTCTAGTAACATGCTACAATAACACAGCTATAATAGCAGTTTACCGGTCTCAATCTTATCTAAACCCAACTAACTTCTTATATAGTTTAAATGACATAATAACTTCTGTTAAATCACAAAACAACATCATCCTCATTGGTGATACTAATATTGATATCAGGCCAAGAAACAATGATCGTCACTCTGACGACTATTTAACATTATCAGCAACCTGCCCACAGTCTACCGACAAGGATAAATAGTTGCCTAGATCATGTCATGATGAAGACTAAATCGCCTGCCAAGGTTCTTGTACTGGACACCAATGTTACTGATCACCTTCCTGTTGTTGTTTTCCTAGGAACTAGTAAAACAACTACAGCCCCTCCAAAAAAAACCTCTATCCGATATGACTATGACGAAATAAATAAAAAAATATTATTTAAAAACAAAAAACCCACCTGCATGAAAATCTAAAGAACTGAAAAGGCAGAAACAAGTTGAACAATCGTAGTTGGGGGACTGTTCTATGGAACACTTATTTATATAGCTGAGAGGTCCCCCAACTGCGATTGTTCAACTTGTTTCTGCCTTTTCAGGTCGTTAGATTTTTATGTAGGCGGGTTTTTTGTTTTTAAATAATATTTTTTTATTTCTATCTTTTTAGTTTTGACAAATAAGTTCATAATGTTGCAAAAATAAAAAAAAAATATGAATTATTTTTCATTGTTCCATTTAACATGAAAATTGCAAGTTATTTTAGAATTAGTTATTTATATTTAGAATAAGTGTTTAAAATTCTTCGTTTTGATACCCAACTCGATATGCCTGGTAGAATTTTTTTTTTACCTCGTAATGTGGCGTCAGGCATATTATGGCCACCTACCGCTATTTTGGCCACCTGTCTAAGACAAATGTAATGATATCTCAAATGTGAAAATCCATTTAGCGGTACTCATATACATATAAATCGAAAAGTGAGGTTGTTTGTTCCGCTTTCACGCCGTAACTATTGAACCGATTGCTTTGAAATTTTGCAGACGTAAAGTTAGAAATCCGGGTTAAATAATAGGGTACTTTTTATTGCGAAACAATTTTATATTCCCGAGGGAAATATAAAAAGTGTGATAAAACCGAATTACACGCAGGCAAAGCCTCGGGCGGACAGCTATTTCTGTTTATAGTCTAGGCATTAGGAGAGTGCCTTTGTTGATTGCTGTTTGTGATTGGTTTGATAATTTTCCACGTGGCTTTTCATAAGTAAGCTTTAGTTTTTTAAGAAGGGAATTACAAAAAATGCAGTACCGCGTATATGTTGTTTTTAAAATTATATTATTGGGAGACTTACTGACCTGTCGGTGCATTTTGTCACGATTACGGAGACATCGTACTAAGCCAGCAGTCATCCAAGGTTTTTTATTTTTCTATTGGGAGTCTGAACAATCTTGGTATGTTTTATGTTGCATGTTGCAACACTTCGAACCGTAAACTAATGTTTGTGTGTGCTGACATTTTGGTCAAATATCCGAACATATCAATTAGCTAGACACATATTCGAAATCCAAGCAAAACGGGGTGCATCTAATCATCACGTCGGGGTCACCAGATGTAAGTGTACCTACTATGTACGTATGTATAAGGGGGTGATGAGTTAACTAAATAAAACGACTGTTTTGGCGAGCGCTAGTACAAGACCGGGGGATAGGTAGTCGTTTATTTTATAGAATAACTAGCTGTTGCCCGCGACTCCATCCGCGTGGGCTTTAGTTTACAGCGCGCGGTGGTTCCCGTTTCCGTGGGAATGCCAAGATAAATGCCTACATTACTGCAAGATTTCCTCAAAATTCACTCAGTAGTGTTTTCGTGAGGAACAAAAAAACATCCTCACAAATTTTCGCGCAATTTCAATTATAATATTAGTAGGATTTAATTTTACCGGGTTTAAAGGTTGGCAAAGGAAAGAAACATCAAATATCAGACTTTTAATTATTTTGCATTGATTGGTGTTTTGGTGTTATGAAAATTATATTATGAAAATAAGGGTTAAAAAGTATTACACTTGATAAAATATGAGCACATTTAAGTAAGTACGGTTTTATAAACAACGTTTTATATTTTGCTATCTTTTGCCAAAACATAAAGGTTTTCTGGATTTGATTCTACACGTGAGCATGCGACATAGAGTTGCGCATGAGAAAAACATGTTGTTTCTAAAAGAACTCCTGCAACTTTAAGCGTCTGACCTTGGGCTTTGTTGATTGTTATAGCAAATGCTGCTAGTTCAGAGGGAACTGTACTCTTTTAAATTGAAATAGCAAATCAGTCGGGATGGGAATACAGGGAATCAAAACAGTTTGTCCTTTTGTCATTCCAGTCATGATTGTAGCCCTTACAGTGTTGTGACCCAAATCTGTTATTTGTAGCCGAGTAACATTACACAGCGTTGGAGCGTCAAGATTCCGCATTAATAGGACAGGAACACCAACTTTTTGTATCAACTTATGGGATGGCACTCCTGATAATTCTAAAGAGTTGAAATTCTATAGGGTATGATGTAACTTGTTCAGTGTCCATAATATTGTCCACTGAGAGGTATCCGACAATATTTCCCTTAACATTTAACATGATTTGTTCATTTATTTTATTAACTATTTTATTAGTCGGCGCCAAAATTGCCCTTTCGCATAGCCATTCTCGGTTGGCCATATTTGTTTGAAGATCCCGATAGACATTATTTGATAAGTCATCAGAGCTATCCACAATTTGACAGAACTCATGACTCAGTATAATCATACCGTTCCTGTTAGTTGGCATACGATCTTCTCCGAATTTTAGAAGAGTAGCTGCATATAGCCCGGCTTGAGAATCGTGGTGAAGTTGTACTCGCATATTCGTTGTGAGACAATATTTTTTTACGTGCACCCATAATGCAGATACTTTTAAACAGGCATTTATTTCATCTGCCGGCGTACCCCTAGTAATCACAAGAAATTACACTGGTGTAACATTCTTACGCGCTCACTGCTTTTACTAATGTTGCATTTCTTCATAAGCTAAGTTCAATGGTAACTTTAGAACTGAGTGCGCTGTTCGTCCCCCACTAAGTAATGTAGCAGCTATTCCCGAAGAAGCAACTGCAACAGCAACTCTTTTATCTTAAAATATAGGTTTTGCGTGTACCTCCTGGAAAATCCAAAAAGAACAAACCACCTCGGCCACTGGCAACATTTTGAATTATTGCTCAGTTGATATTAAGTAAGCGCCTGTTAAAATATTGAGAGCAATATGCACGTCCGCGTTATCTCCCGTTTTCGCAACATTTTTTGTTACTGCTCTTCTCCTATTAGTCATAGCGAGATGTTATATAGCCTATGTCCTTTCTCAGACTCTAGACTATCTGTGTATCAAATTTCATTACAATCGGTTCAGTAGTTTTGTCTTGAAAGCCGGACAGACAGACAGAGATACTTTCGCATTTATAATATTAGTATGGATTATATTTGCTTACGTACAGCAGTATGTTCGAACCCCATCAGGCGCTTTACTTTGTGTAAATTATTTCATCACCACTGAATCGAAATCGGCATATCCTGGAACCAAAACTTTGAAGATATATGACATCTACCAAACCCTACTGTGATCGCGTGGTAGATTACGCACTCTCTAGAGGCTTGTGTCCTTAAGGGTAGGAACATTATAGGCTGATTATTACGCCTGGTATGTTCTCGATATTCTCAAATATGACCATGACCACCCTATTCCCATACAATAGGGATGTATCCATGGTATGAAAATAAAAAATAAAAAAATTACTCCGTCTTATAGATAATAAAAAAAATTAAGATCCGTATTTTTTATTTTGTCGAAATTTCCAAAAGCTACTGAGATATAGCGTATTAAAGTTACGGAGTGGGGGCTAATTACGTCACGCCGTGGTATAGTTTGTATCACGGCGTGACGTAATGCGACATTTCAGATCAATATACCTTCCTAAGTATTTGAATGAAAAAAAAATACTAAAAAATACTTGTTCAATATTTTTTATAAATGTATCTGATGGACATTAAATTATTTTTTAGGATAGAACCGAAAATGTGTCAATAGCATAATTGGGTTGTAACCCAATTATGCTATTGACACATTTTCGGTTCCATCTCAGGAGAACTAAAAATCTGTGATATATAGTGAATGATGATGTCTTGATTCCAGATGAAGACAGAATCAAGTTTCCAAAATTGTTCTACCTGGACGAATATAAGCAATGTCTTACGAAGGTCGATGGGGTCTACTGTCTCGGTACTTTCGAGCTCACTCCGGCAAAACAACCACACCCTACTTATGAGCTGATGAAGGTAAGTATATGCTATTCTTTTATTTTCCTGGAGACCACGGAAAAAGTCGCGTTACCTTGGTTTAAAGCTGCCCGTGCGGTTTCCACGTATGATATTTTTGGCGGTTCTACGAAACAGACATAGCGAGAACCAGGGCTAACTATAATGTACGTTTTCCAGGCATATTCAGATGAATCGTTCCGGCATTTCAACCGCACGCGAATACATCGTGGTTACTGCTTAAGCACACGCTGTATAACCTTAGACTCTTCGGATAGTTCCTGGCCTGCCTTAAAAACTAATGCTTCGCACTGGTTTGAACGCTGTGCTGATCACTACGCACAACGAAGCGAACTCCGTGCCTCTCTTCACACTCTCAACTATTGCCGCACACACGCTGATTACGTCACTGTACAACCCCCAACGACAGCTGAACAAATATTTAAGCTAGTTATTTATTCTTTGGTTGTCGTAACTATGCTGAAGATGCTAATAGTAAGTCAAAAACTTCTTCCAATTTTCTCGTGTGTCATTTAGTTTTATGATTAAGAATGGCGGCACTAAACTTCAAAAGAGCGCTGCTCGCTGTGTAATACCCGATGACACCTAGTATATTTGTAGCTGGGAAGCGAGTCGCCTCGTGTTTTGGACCGCACCATTCAAATACAAATTATTTATTTTGCAGAAAACACTGTTAAAATTGTGTTAGGTCTAAAATTTATAAGTTTCAATGATTCTACCCGTAATGCATAAAGTTTGAATCGAGCTGTAGAGAAAATGCAATGCAATGAACGCACGACGAAAATCAGTGAACTTTCACGCGTGTTCTCTCAATCACACCTTACTCATACCATAGTTTGGTTTAAAAAAAAATGTTACTGCGCCGCCTTCTGCTCGAACCTCGGACCGGCCATGGCTCATCGGCCGTATTGTAAGTGCCTTTTCTCTTCCAGAAAACAAGTTGCTAACTGCCTTCTCAATATCAGCCAACTGGCGCCGGTTGAAATTCATTCCTAAAGGTGGTGACCCTCGGCAGATTGCCCTGGACCCTATCGAAGGTTACAGGTATTATATTTCATGTTTCCAATCCTCGCCTTGAACACCGCATGTATGAACAAACACGCGAGTCAATAAACAGATATGCTGAATAATTATGGATATTTCGTAATTTCAGGGTCGTAGCACTGGGTTTCAGAACGTTTGCTCACGCTAGTGCGTTTCCTTTTCTGGCCTACACGATAAATCCAGAATATTTAGAACAGGTATCTATCTCTATGTGTTAAAATAAAATTCAAATTCCACTGTCTGGCCGATACTTCAACGCACTGCTAAACCACATAGAAATGTGAAATTTGGGGGATGTTGATGTTCGTGAAGAGTGGCTATTCACTGAGAATACTCGCATATCACATATATATCACTTAAACTTATATGTATAATACACGCAAATCCTGCATCTCGCAAACAGAGGTCACCCTGCAACTTGTGTACCTATACCTAGTATCAATTCCAGTCATCAACCATAGAGCAAGAGCCCGCCAGACACATCACCCATCTGGCCAGATATCCTCTCTAGTCCATAATTTTTCGCTAACGAGCGAGATGGCCCGTGAGTGAAAGCAGTCTGCGTCCATTAGCACGTATGGGATCACCGGAGACCCGTAACACCGGAAACTTAACAGAAATCATGCCTTTATCAGCCATCATGCTTTTTGGCATGCTTGCTTGCTTCCGTGCTGCATGTTTGCAGACCTTCCACAGACAAACCATGGCAAACATAGCTTAACCTGCCCCCTAATCGGCGAACACATTTTTGTCAAATGATTGCGACTAGTTGGGATCGTTTGGACCGAACTGTTAGACGGGAAGACGTCGGAGAGGTTTTGAAAAAAAATACGTTTTTAATTAAAACACTATATTTAGCACTTGAATACAGACAGGACGAATTGGTACGTCTAAGAGATATGCTCGCGATAAGGATTGAACGCACACTGAATGAATGACGAATTAGGGCTGTGCTCGTGACAAAAGTGCTGATTAAGCACTTTTGTGCTTTATTGCTAATTTTTAAGTATTTTGATTATTTATGCATTTTAGGGTGTATTTGGCAATCGTAACAAAAGGAAGCAATGGGCAGTCCAAACGTTCCCAACTAGTCGTAATCATTAGACAAAAATGTGTTCGCCGATTAGGGGGCTGTTCGATCAACCCGTGCGGCTGTTATTAACTTAGTCACCCATTGCCGAAACTCTTTTAACGAATAAATCTTCGTCCATGCAGATTACGGAAAGAATCGACGGAATTTATTTAGCACATGGGACGTCGCTAATCCAGTGTTTCGTGATGATGACCTGCTTCCTTACCTGCTACAACCTCCTGATATACTCTCAAAAACAGGAGCTCGGCTTGCATTTGCTGCCGCTATGTATCATTAAAAGGGTTGTAAGGTACGTAGACGGTCTTTGACCAGTACTCTTTTTGGAGTGGGACATTTTCGATAGAGGTATGTAGTAATTGACAGCCCTTAGACACGTCTCGACCGTTGCAGTTGACATATGCTGTCGACGCGTCCTACATATACAAACATTTTTTTTTTTTTTGCGAAACCCGGAACAAGTGTCCTGTATTTTTAAGTAAAGCGTCGGCGTTGTCTTGCTGTGCGCCTCTATAGTACAGTCAATATGTCGAAAAAAAAGCCGTGCGCTCCGAAAAATGACAAACCGGAATTTGACTCGATGAATCGTTAGAGGGGCAAGTAATAAACTTAATGTTAGATTTCCGAAGTCCCTCCTCCTGCTGTTTTTGAGAAAATCCAAAAATATTTTGAAATTGATTTATCTCAGCAACTATAAGGGCTAGCGACCTTTTTTTTTTAAACTGTTAAGGACACTTAGGACTACATTTTCTTTCATTGAAGTGACATCATCCGACTTAAACTGCAAAAGCTAGATGGCGCTAAAGTTTGAAAAAATTGGTTTTTTGCCATTTTCATTATGAAATAACAATTTTTTGCAATAATGTAAATGAGAAAGTTGTTTGTCACAAAATTAGCTACAACTTTTGTTTAAAACATTTTTTCGTAAAACTTACCGTTTCCGAGCTGAAGCTTGTTGAAGTGTACAAATCGTACATTATGTGCCTTGCTGTAGGGTGTTTGTCATACAATTCATGGATAGATCAGTGAATTGAAATGTTTACATAATTTTCAATTTTTAAACTTTTTTAAACAATGGATTTTATGGATTTAAAAAAAAAAAAAAAAAAAAAATCCATAAAATCCATTGTTTAAAAAAGTTTAAAAATTGAAAATTATGTAAACATTTCAATTCACTGATCTATCCATGAATTGTATGACAAACACCCTACAGCAAGGCACATAATGTACGATTTGTACACTTCAACAAGCTTCAGCTCGGAAACGGTAAGTTTTACGAAAAAATGTTTTAAACAAAAGTTGTAGCTAATTTTGTGACAAACAACTTTCTCATTTACATTATTGCAAAAAATTGTTATTTCATAATGAAAATGGCAAAAAACCAATTTTTTCAAACTTTAGCGCCATCTAGCTTTTGCAGTTTAAGTCGGATGATGTCACTTCAATGAAAGAAAATGTAGTCCTAAGTGTCCTTAACAGTTTAAAAAAAAAAGGTCGCTAGCCCTTATAGTTGCTGAGATAAATCAATTTCAAAATATTTTTGGATTTTCTCAAAAACAGCAGGAGGAGGGACTTCGGAAATCTAACATTAAGTTTATTACTTGCCCCTCTAACGATTCATCGAGTCAAATTCCGGTTTGTCATTTTTCGGAGCTCAAATTGCAGATTGACTGTACTACTACACAGTTCTGTTTATCGCTTCATGTCTGCTGACTGCCGTCGTTGTCAATGATTACAAAGGACTGATAAACCTCACTTCGCCTGAGGGAGTAATGACATAGCCTGCATGTTAATTGCGTAACACACCATCTCAAACTTAATCATTTTAAAGAATATTGCTAAACCATTGCTTCATATTTTTCAAAAATATTTCTGTTCAACAATGTAAGTAACGCAATGATTCTTGTTGAACTGCCAAAATGAAAGCCATTCCTACTATATTAGTGTGTTACGCAATGACCCCACTGGTTTCGCCGGAGGTATTGGCAGAGGTTATAGCTATAGCATCCTATACATATATCCACATAGTGTACTGAGTATACAAAGTTTTTTTTTTTTATAATATGTGAAACCCGAAACACGTGTCCAGTATTTTTAAAAAAAGAATCTATGTACAAAATTTCAAAAAGATATCATGAAAAACCACAAAGTAATGAGCTTGTTATCCTACTTGGCTGTCCCAACAAAAATATGATCCACGCTCCGCTCAGGCCGGCAAGCAGGGCGTTGACCTCTGGCGTCAGCTGTGCGCAACACTATGATCTACCGTGCGCTCTGTAACCACAGTGCAACAATTTCAAAATGTCTTTGGGGAAAAATATAACATAGTGTAAAAATCATTGGAATCGATTCAGTTGCTTGTTCTGAACAAACTATATTCAGGTTTCGGCTGCACTTCAAACTTGATAGATTTCCAATTTGAACTGACCTCGCATTGTATAGGTTTTTAGGGTTCCGTAGCCAAATGGCAAAAACGGAACCCTTATAGATTCGTCATGTCTGTCTGTCCGTCCGCATGTCACAGATTTTTTTTTCCGAAACTATAAGAGCTATACTGTTGAAACTTGGTAGGTAGATGTATTCTGTGAACCACGTTAAGATTTTGATGCAAAACATAAAACAAATATTGGGGCTCCCCATACTTAGAACTGAAACTCAAAATGTTTTTTTTTTTCATCAAACCTATTCGTATGGGGTATCTATGGATAGGTCTGCAAAAATGATATCGAGGTTTCTCAAATATTTTTTTTCTAAACCGAATAGTTTGCGTGACAGACGCTTCCAAAGTGGAAAAAAGTTGGTACCCCCTCCCCCCTCTAACTTCTAAAATAAGACAATGAAAAAGCTAAAAAAAACATATGATGTACATTACTACAAAAACTACCAACGAAAATTGTTTTGAACGTGATCTAGTAAGTAGTTTTTTTTTCATAACTCGTAAATCGTAAACCGCTTAATTCCGCGTAATCTTTCATACAAATAACTTAAATCCTTTAATTTCATAAATCAATAGTACGGAACCCTTTGTGCGTGAGTCCGACACGCACTTGGCCGGTTTTTCATACAATCTAAAATCTACTTACACTGGTTATGTTATACCTTGATGTGTAGCAGTGCGTACCTACTTATGAGCTGAGCCTGATTCAATTGGCGGGGTTATTACTGTCTTCGCCGATTAGGGGGTGTTTCATTTTGATAATTCAACAATATTCATTGCGTTATTTATGTTGTAAATTAGACAAATTTTTCGAACGTATAAAGCAATGCATTAGTAATATCCTTCAAAATGATTCAAATCGAGACCAATAGTGTGTTACTCAATTAAGATACAGGGGGGTACTTCAAAGATGACTCCAGAACACCTTCTGATTAGCTACTTATAAATATAGATGGCATATGTGTGGATGATAGCAGGTCAAGCTACCCAAACCTGTCAGATATTCTCAATCAACCTTGGCTATAAAGTTAAAGATCCAATAAAGAAATTTGAGAGATTGTAGTAGCTTGATGTGCTGTCATCTGTAGGTACCTATAACCACTTACTAAACTTTTCTTCTAGGGTTACTCCGGTTCATCTTCTAATCGTGGGCTACGGAGCGACCTGGTGGATGAACTCCAGGGATGGCCCTCTTGTCCCCACCACTATAGGCTTGGAGAGCGAAGCCTGTAAGACGAAGTTCTGGTCTCATTTTTTCTTCGTAAACAACATTGTGGAGCCCGACCAATACTGCGTGATTCCAACCTGCTGAGAAAACACGAATTTACATTAAAGGGCACTGTTAAGTACGCCTTCGAGGGATTTAAACAAAAGTTTTGGACTGTATAAAAATATATTATGACAACTAGGAGATACAATTACTTTCTTCGACGATTCAAAAAAAAAACGGTCTTCTATGCCCGTCCACTTTATATACAGGTCGACGACCAATCCGCGGCCGCACATGGGCCACGGCCCCTCTTGCGTCTTGCTCGCCCCCTTGGCCCGGGCTGGAACTTGATGCGCCCGCGCACGACCGCGGACAGGCACTGTTGGAATCCTTTGTTTACGTACGCAATTGATGCCCGCAGGATTATATTGCTAAGCTTCCTCCATATAGGTGACCTTCACATAATAACCGTAAGATGTAAGAGACAGCTGTTAACAACAGAATACAAATTACTTATCAAAGACCTATTTCTTAGTTAATAGGCTATTTGACAGATTTATAATTTCTTTCTTGAATTACTTGGTTACGGTTAAGAAGTTCACCGAAAGTATTTTTTTTTATTTTAAATACGTATTTCGTAAGAAACATGCAAATAAAAATTCAAAATTCAAATAAGGCGCCGAAACGCTTTATTCAACAATATGGCGGTGTGCCTAGTAAGTGACGTCATAAGCTTTTATAAACGATTTTTGGTTCCGCAGTGGTGTTTGTATTTATCTGTTATTTGTTGTTGTTTATCTAATAAAATGGTTTACAAGTGGTGTGCTGTACCAGCTTGTACAAATACATCGATAAAACACCCGAGAACACAGAACAACCACAAGTGCTGACGCGCGTATGACGTCATCGTGACATTAGCGAATCCAAATCGTTTCACAATATGTGGCGCGAGATACAAAAAGTCAAACATATTTTGGTGTTTTTGGATATATTAATTATTATTATTTTTATTAAAACTCATGTAATTGACATAAAGAACCCTCATTTTATGCATTTAAAGCAAATAATCACAAAAAAAAACATACTGTCAAATAGCCTATTGTAAAAGGAATGTAAACTAACCGTAAAAATATCCATGTATCGCGTGTACTATCAATTCAACGATTTCTTTTTTAACCAACAAGCAACCCTGCAATGTGATCCTTAATGATAAAGCGATAAAGTCTAAAATCTAATAAATAAATATGACAGTTTGTAGTAGCCTGATATCATAGTATAAAAATCATACAGTAGGTCGGCACCTTTGATCTCGTGTAAAATGCCGACATCGCATCGTCTAGACAGTAACGCATCGGCCAGGGTTGTCACAAATAAACAATATTTATGAAATTATTTATTTATTGGAGATCAACATCGATAGCTGTATTTTATTTAATTAATTTGTTATTTTTAACTCGAGACAGATTTAAGTTATTTAGATGGCATTTTCGTAACCAGCACCCCAATCCACCTCGGAATTATTAACACCCATATCATATTAATATACATTTAAATTGGCGTCCGCCATCTTGGATTTCAAAAAGGGTAGCTTTTTCGTAACAAGCACTACAATTATACTCAAAATTGACACTCATATCAAATTATAAAAAAAATTATGTCCGCCATTTTGGATGTCAAAAAGGATGGCTTTTTCGTAACAAGCACCCCAATTATACTCAAAATTGACACTCATATCAAATTATAAAACAAACAAATAAAAAAACAAACACGCTTTAGCCCTTAATGATAGATACCGAGCTACGAACAAACTTTTGTTCGCAGCTCGGGTGCCGTTTACACGCGTCTCGTCCCTCACACCCCGCACGATTGCTCTGTCTAGACGTCTTCGTCGGACGACTGTATGATTTTTAGACTGTGCTATTGCTAAGCTTACTCCATATAGATGACCTTCACATAATAACCGTAAGATGTAAGAGACAGTTAACAACAGAATACTGACTTATTTTTAGACTGTGTTGATATGCTGTCATCTACACATAAGCTAACAAAATCCTCAGCTAATGTAATTTGTTTTAATAGTACATTATTTTGTAAACCACAGGTTCCTGCCCGTGAACATGCATATGTACATCCTGGCATGTACCTTCACCCTTCTGCTCTGGCGTCGGCGTTGTCTTGCTGTGCGCCTCTACACAGTTCTGTTCATCGCTTCATGTCTGCTGACTGCCGTCGTTGTGTATATCAATGATTACAAAGGATTGATAAACCTCACTTCGCCTGAGTGAGTAATGAGATAACCTGCATGTTAATTGCATAATAGACCATCACAAACTGAATAATTTTAATAGTACTGTAACGCTTTAAAAAAAAAAAGGGGTGTCTTACTCCACCCTTACCCGGCAGTTACAGTAAATTTAATCATGTAAATAAATACTTGGTAGCTAGGAGCATTAAATAAAACAATAAATGGTTACAATTACAAATTTATTTTTATAATTACCCTGTGTCATAAATATATGACAAAACAAACTCCTAACTTACCTAGCCGATTTCCTGACTCACTCCGTCTTGGGTCGGAGTGGGGCAGGGAATCCACATGAGACAATTCAGCGAGCTCAGGGTCGCTTGATGAGGATTCGTGAGGTGAACCGTTGTGATCACGGCTCAGTCGTTACCAAAGTATCTCAGGTTATGCACACAATATCAAGCCAATAGCCTACTTAAATGCCACCTGTCGGAAACCCACTCTCAATCACTAGATACATCAAAACAAAGAAACAAGGACAGGGAGTCTATGTTTCAGATTAGCTCTCCTGCCTAACGCCTCTGGATTACGCCTCCAGATTACACTTCTAGATTACGTTACTGGATTACTCTTCTAGATTACGGTACAAAGACCCTTGGCTTCACTAACTGACGGGTGTCAGATTAATGCACGGTTGAACGCGGCCTGCGGGATTGGGTATCTCGGGAACACCAGGAGCAAAATAATCATGACAGCTTATACCTGTCTAGTCGTCGTCGAAAGAGAACTTGATGTGCCGTACCATCAGGGTCCAGCCACATCCACTCCAACAAGCCTGATCCAATGGGAATCAAGGCCACCAAAGATAAATTAACGCGACGCCTCCCAAAACGGGTTCCCACCCTAGGCCCGCCAATAGAGCCAAATCTAGAACAACATTTAACCTAATTCAGTACCTACTACAGAACAAGAAAACACGTGGAGAAAATATTCCGGGTACAGAAATGAATACTCACAGAGAGATGAGCCAGACTTCATATGCACCGCCCCATGGGGCTTATTGCACCAAACGCCAGCCTTGGGTACCGGCTATTTCCACAAAAGAACTCGCGACACCACGCAAGCTTCGGTCGCTCTTTTCTTCTGGAAGTTTCTCTCTATTCCGACCGACCTCTCACCATTGTCTTTTCCTGAACCATAGACTCGTGCGTTCCGCGACTTATATTTTTAACTCAGACTCATGAGTTGGTTCTTAATTTTTTAATATCTTTATTTTAAGTCCTTCTTTTATATTATATTATTTAACCCGGTCGTTCTTTATTTAAATTTATTTATTATATTAACGACCGTCCTTTCGCGCAACGCCATCTCTCGGCTCGATGTAAAATATGTGACCCGAGTTCAGCCCTAGTCCACGAGATGTCGCCTGCTGCTATAATTTGCTACGTGACAGTACATTATAGTACTAGTGTGTAACATTGGTGATTACCTCCGAGGCGCTATTGAGATCCGAGCTGTAGGCGAGGGTCTTGAGACAACAAGCTCATAACTTTGTGACTTTTCATGACATCTTTTTGAAATTGTGTACATAGATTCTTCATTTAAAAATACTGGACACGTGTTTCGGGTTCAGTCGTTCTGGGTGGTGATTTGAACGGTCATGTGGGTAAGAGGTGCGACGGGTTTGAGCGTGTTCACGGTGGCTTTGGGTACGGTAGCCGCAACGCGGAAGTGGACAACATTCTCCGAACGTGTATGGCCACTGATCTTGCAATTGTGAACACTTATTTCCAAAAGAAACCGGAGCACCTTGTTACCTACCGAAGCGGATGAAGCGCTACCCAGATCGACTTCCTATTAACTAGGAGACTCCACATCGGTAATGTAGCCAACTGCAAAGTCATACCCGGTGAGAGTCTCACTGCACAACACCGTCTCCTTGTTTTGAATCTCTGCGTAAAGGCCCAAAGTACACGTGTAGAGCGCTGCCGGCGTTGGGTCCGGTGGTGGCTGCTTGATGAAAATAACTCCCAGGAGTTCGCATCGGCTATCGGTAACAAGTGCGCTGGTACCGTTGGCGAAACTGACCACTGGGACAGGATCCAGGCAGCCATTGCTGGGGCGCCGCGGGTAGTGCTCGGCGTCTCTAAGGGAGGTCGCAAAAGTGACAAAGAGACCTGGTGGTGGGACGACACAGTCCAGAGAGAGACTAGGGTGAAGAAAGCCCTCTTCAAAACGTGTCAGGCAACCAGATCTCCTGAAGATCGCGACGCATATAAGGTTGCCAAAAGTGCCACTAAAAGGGCTGTAGCTAGAGCCAGACGAGACCACATGCAACCGCTCTACAAGAAGTTGGAATCGTCTGAGGGGCAGAAGCTCATTTATAAGTTGGCACGTTCCAGGGTCAAAGTGGCACAGGATATATCCAAGTGTCCTTATGTAAAAGACCCTACTGGCAACCTGCTATGCGAGAACTTCGGGGTGACGTAGCGATGGCGCTCGTACTTCCACGAGCTGCTGAATAAGCAGCACCAAGAGGTGCAGAAACCGGAACTCCCTCCAAATCGTGGATTAGTGCCCCCGATGACGCCCGAGGAAGTCCAAACGGCTCTTCGCCGCATGGCGAATCGGAGAGCTGGCGGACCTGACGGAGTCCCCATCGAGGCCTGGAAGGCGATGGGTCCTCGCGATGTGGGCATGTTAACAAACCTTCTAAACCGCGTGCTTCTGACCGAAAAAATCCCGAGCCAATGGAGACTGAGTATTATTACCCCAGTATTCAAAGGCAAGGGCTCGGTACAGGAGTGTGGTAACTATCGCGGTATAAAAGTCATGGTCCCACACCATGAGGATCTTCGAGAGAATTATAGACTCTCGGATCCGGCAGGAGTTGATGTCTCAGAGTGTCAATATGGGTTTCGTCCAGGGTACGGAACCATGGATCCTATCTTCGCACTAAGGATCACCATGGAGAGATACAGATCGAAGAACACACCTCTGCATATGCTCTTTCTAGATATGCAGAAGGCCTTCGACTGTGTCCCTCGTGGGGTGATCTTGTGGGCACTGAGGTCCAAAGGGGTACCAGAAGCCTATGTTGACATTATTCGAGATATGTACCTCAATTCTGATTCCGTCGTTAGGACCGCTGTTGGCGACACTAAACCCTACCCCATCACCGTCGGAGTCCACCAGGCATCCGATCTTAGTTCGTTTCTGTTCAGCGTGATATTGGTCCTCTTATTGGACAGCATCAAGGATTCACATGAGCAACCTCCCTGGTTTGAGCAACCGTATTTGAGCAACGTAACGTATGCTGACGATATCGCGCTGGCGAACGCGGTCAGGGAACGGTTGGTGCGGAGTGTAAATTCGTGAAAGGACTCGCTCGGGAGGTCTGAAACTCAATGTGGCGAAGACCGTGTAGATTGCCAGCAACACGACAAACCTCATGTCTGTGCGTATAGGCGGAGATATGGTCGAGTGCACAGACCAGTTTAAATATTTGGAGTCTGTGCTTCACGCGTCCGGTGGGCGGTGACATTGATTGCGACGTCAGGGCACGCATTTCCGCAGTTTGGGCAAAATGGCGTGAGGTGACAGGTGTCATTTCTGACCCCAAAATGACAGTTAAGCTTAAGGGACAAGTTTATAAGACCATCATCAGACTTGTCCTTCTGTATGGCAGTGAGGTGTGGACTGTGCTTGAACGACACAAGCAGGAGCTGCATGTCACGGATTTGAATATGCTGCGGTGGTAGTGTGGAGTTACGCGGAACGACCGTATCAGGAACTCCCGCATCCGGGGCAGTCTTCGTGTCTATGATATAGCAGACAAACTGCAGGAGGGTCGCCTACGCTGGTGCAGCCACGTCTTACGAAAACCGGCACGTTACTTTGGTGACAAACACAGAAATCGTAATAATGTTATTACGATTTCTGTGGTGACAAATGTTTTAGCATGGTGCTTCCGCCGGGCCGGAATAAGCGGGGTAGACCAAAGAAGTGCTGGCTTGACGTTGTAAGAGATGACATGCGTGCCAACAATCTCTCACCATAGGACACTAAAGATCGCACGAAATGGAGGAGAATTTGCTCCTGCACATTAAAAAAACTTTTTTACAAAAAACAACCGACTTCCAAAAACCACTACAAAGTGAAAAATAACTAATTTCGGAAGTCGGTGTCTTTGGTTTTGTATATTAATTTTTGACACCGACTTCCGAAATTAGTTATTTTTCACTTTGTAGTGGTTGTTGGAAGTCGGTTGTTTTTTTGTAAAAATGTTTTTATTTTACACTTTTCTCGGTGGTAGGCCATAACATCGGCTGCCGGCGGAAGTTACCACCCACCAGACAAAGTCTTGCCGCCAAGCGATTCGTCGTGTTCCGGCATGATGTCTGGTGAAGCCGTACGGAGGACAGGTCTGAGCAGTTGTGTTGCGATGTGTGGCGGGTACGATGCGCCAAATGTTGTTGTCTCGGGAATTTGGTCGTGGAGAGTCTCCAGATCAATCTCCCTCAAGCGCAGCATCGTTTGTTCGTTTTGGTCTTGGGTTTAACATTGCATCACCTCGCTCAACTGCCGTCATCCTTCCTATTCCTAAGTTTTTTAAGTGAATAGGCTTAATAAACTAGTGCGCTTTACACTCAACGATTGCATCACTGCTTACCATCAACACTTTTTAGTTGTTAAAAGTACTATGTATTCAGTTGCATTCGGTCAGACTGGAAGCTGACGCAAATATAGTTGGGAAACGACGTAATTTTGTTTACTTTAATTTTTACCCGTAAGTATTCCCTCAACTGCCTATGGCCTGCCTATCATCGAATTTAGTGCAGACCATTATTTTAACCCAATGGGTGCAAAGGTCTCATCAATATAAATGAATTGAGTCCAAATACAAGGTAGCTACTGTAAATGGTTTAGGAGTTCCCTGAACTGACCTTTGTTATCATTATCAGCTCCCCAGTCACCACCTATCTAGATGTAAGGTTCTTGTCAATACAAATTATTCAAGCACAAACATAAGGTAGCTGCTGTGAATTTTTGAGAAGTTCCTTCGACTGTCCCCCAGCTCCATCATCAGATGTACTCCAAACCTTTATCAAATTGTAGTGCTTTAAAATACTTAATGAAAATGCTAAGAAATGCACTAGTCGCCCCTGCAATTTTTGAAAGTTCCCCTTGTTTTCTCTGGTCTTTCACCATCAATCCCTGATATCCTTATCATGGGACCACCTTGGGAACGTCTTATTTCCAACAGAAAAAGAATGATCAAAATCGGTTCATAAACGACGAAGTTATGCGCGAACAAACATAAAAAAAAGCATATATACGGTCGAATTGAATAACCTCCTCCTTTTTGAAGTTGGTTAAAAATCACGCAAATTGTTTCACCATATCCCTTAAACATTGGCCCAAACTTCAAAATTGTCAATTTTCAATTTTTCTATAACCTAAGTTTTCATCATCCCCCCTTCAGGAGGACGGTTGCCCCCCTCGTCCCCCCTCCCCCCTTTCAAAAAAACCCTCAAATTCAGCGGTCCATAAAGTAAAGTTTAACCATCTACTACTCGCACGAGTTAACTGTGCACCTCGCTGAAATGCGACCCCTCTGCCGCGTCCCCGCGCGGCGCCTCGAATTCGCCGTAAGCACGGAGTAGCGATAGCAACTTTGTTACCATTGTCTAAATACAGTTTAAATCCTCTATTGTTTCAGAATAGTACGTAGGCTATTTCGAGGAATTCCTTCATTTGGATTCTACACATCGGCCTGGGGGGCTCTACCTGCTTGCTTTTTAGGTATGATACTGGCTCATATACAATTTGAGCTAGACGAGAAGAAAATCAAGCTTTCCGAGTATAAAGTAAGTCAACCTCACTGTTACTTGGTGAAAGTGTACCTACTTGTAGTGGACTGTAGTTAATTTCGTGGGTTGTGGTGCTCTTCAATAAAACACCTTCGTACTCTTCGATCTTTATTGACCCTTCACAATATCTCCATAGGTGGCTTGCTCACTGGTTGACTCGGTATCCTTCTTGTTTAGGAGACTATTCCGATCACTGATCACTTTTGACTACGATTTTTGTGAGCAACCCACCTTCTTAAGTATATTTCTACCTGGGTACAAGTTGTGCTAGGGGCGCGACATGGAGCTTTTTGATCAGCCAATCCTGATTCGGCTTTGATCACGCGATGTTTTTATCCCTTTCTAGTCCTTGTCGCACCTCTTTACAGCCAATCACAATACGTTTTATCTACCAATTAAATTAGAGTTTACATTTTAATACTTATTCTACTTATTCAATCTACTTATTGGTATTTTACATGTTTTTATTTAATCAACGCGATGTCGTCCGTAACAGTTCTCCCCCCGGCGTAGCTCGCGAAGCCTCTTCTTCTTTCACGCGGACGACGAGCTTACTCGCTGGTCGCCGGAAGAGTCCCGTCTTGGTTCGCACCTCCACTACGCGGGTGCTGCCATCTGCTGCAGGATACGTGCGCTCTACAATCCCCATTGGCCATGTGTTCCGGGGTAGCGTGCTGTCCACTATTAAAACCACGTCGCCGGCCTGCAGTGGCCGCGCGCTGTTCTTCGGTTCGCCCCGTGGCGCCAAGGTCGGCAAGTATTCCCGCGGCCAACGCCGCCAGAAATGATCGGCGAGCGCTTGGCTTGCTCTCCAGGTCCTTCTATCGTCCTGGCTGCAGGGCCCCGTTGTGGGCATACCGTCCGAGGACCCCAACAAGAAATGATTTGGAGTCAGGGCCTCTGGGTCTCGAGGGTCCACACTCACGTGCGTCAGGGGTCGTGCGTTCACGGCGAACTCTGTCTCTGTGAGGAGCGTGCTTAGTATTTCCTCTGCAGGCGCCTTCTCCTTCAATGTTGCTGCCAGCGCCGTTTTGACGGAACGCACCATTCTCTCCCACGCACCGCCCTGATTGGGTGCGCCTATGAAGTTCCACTTCATACGATGTCGTAGGCCTTCGTCGCCTAATGCAGGCAACCATTCGACGTAGGCGGCTCGGAGCTCCTGATCGGCTCCCCGGAAGTTGGTCGCGTTGTCGGAGTACATCACGGCCGGCCAACCTCTACGTGCTGCCATTCTTCTCATTGCCATTATGGCGGAGTCCGTCGACAGGGATGAGACTAGTTCCAGGTGTATGGCGCGTGACGTGAGGCAGGTAAATAGGGCCCCCCATCTCTTCTCGCGCCGACGCCCTATCTTGACTGTCATCGGCCCGAAGTAATCCACCCCGCAGTTTGTGAACGGGCGATGGAACGGGTCCAGGCGGGCGCGCGGTAGGTCTCCTGTAGCGGGTACTTGCGGCGTCCCTTTCCTCCTCTTGCAGTACGCGCAGCTTCGTTCAATAGCACGTACCGTAGGCCGCAGGTGTATTACCCAATACCGCTGCCGTAGGTCATTGGTGACGCGCTCACGGTTTGCATGTCCCGCGGCGCAGTGCTCTCTTAGCACTAAGAGCTTGGTGATCCTGTGTCGACCGTCCAATATAATCGGTCGCTTTATTTCACCGGGTGCTGTCGCTGCTTCAATGCGACCTCGCACTCTCACGAGTCCGTCCTCCAATACGGGGTCCAACCCGTATAGACGGCTCGTCTTCGAGAGGGGACGAGAGGACTGTATCTTCTTCATGTCTTCTCCGAAACTTTCCTGCTGCGCTCGTCGCAGGAGCTCCCTCTCGGCTCGTATCACATGTCGGTGCTCGACTCTTACTGCTGCGCGCCGGCACATATCAATGAAGGCCAGCACTCTTGCCGCCGCTCGCACCAGTGTCTCGTACTTGGAGAAGCGGGCAGGGTCGGGTAGCCAGCTTTCTCCCTCTTTCTTCGTTATGTGGAGGACTTCAAGTTCCTCGTCTTCACAAGGCGTAGTTGTCCCAGGCCATTGCTCCTGTGGCAGGTACAGGAAGCTAGGCCCCTGGAACCACCGATTATTTTTGTCGATCGGTGTATCGGTCAGCCGGGTGGCGTCGTCCGCGACGTTGTGCCCTGTTGGCAGCCAGCGCCACTCTTCTTTCGAGGTGAGCTCGGCGATCTCCCCCAGTCGATGCGCGACGAACGGTGTGTATCGCCGGGTGTCGTGTTTCACCCAGTGTACAACGGTAGAGGAGTCCGTCCAGTATGTTGTCTTGCTGACCTCTAGCCGGTGTTCCTTCTTTATCGTGTCAGCGGGCCTGGCTCCTAGAACCGCCGCTTGCAGTTCCAGTCTTGGGATGGTCTGCGCCTTCCGTGGTGCCACCTTAGCCTTGGCGGCGCTCAGCACCACGTTCACGGTGCCGTCATGGTTCACCACCCTCCAGTAAGCCACTGTCGCGTAGGCTTGCTCGCTGGCGTCGCATAGCACGTGTAACTCCACGTCCTCGTGTCTCTTCACTGTGTAGCTCCTGGGTAGTCGGAGCTGTGCGACGTCCGTGAGTTGGGCGAGCCACGCAGCGAAGTGCTCGTTCTCTTGCTCTGGTATCGGCTCGTCCCACGATAACTGCAGTCGCCACAAACTCTGCAGTATAATCTTGGCCCTTATTGTGTAATGGCTCAACAGCCCTAAGGGATCATATATGGACATAACTGCGCTGAGTGCTTCTCTTTTTGTCGGAGCACGTCTTCTATCTCGTACTGGAACGGGTACTCGGCTCATTGTAGTATTAAAGCCGAGCTCGTCTCGTTCTGCGTCCCAGTACAGCCCCAATATTTTGTTCGCGGGCATCTCACCCCCCAGTTGTGTGGGTGTCGTGGCGCGCAGCTCTTGCGGTATGTCGCGTAGCACCGTCTCGTTGTTGGTGCTCCATCCACGCAGCGTGAATCCAGCGACTGCGTGCACCTGTCTTATTTGTTCAATGGCTTGCAGAGCTTCTTCCTGGTCATCATAACTGACCACCAAGTCGTCCATGTAGTGGCTGTTCTTGATTGCATCCAGCGCCAGCGGGTATTCTTGTCCGTGCATGTCTGCGTTGTGGTTCCGTACATGATGCGCCATATACGGGGAGCTGGCGGCACCAAAGATCATGCTGGTCATCTTGTAGTGCCGTGGAGGTCCCGTCCGATCGCTGCCTCTCCACAGGAACTGTTGTGCCGGCTGGTCCTCTGGTCGGATTTTAATGCGCAGGAACATCTCTTGAATGTCTGCTGTTACCGCTATGGCTTTCTCCCGGAAACGGAATATAATCCCGGGTAGCGATAACAGCAGATCTGGCCCTTCTAGGAGTCCGTCATTTAGACTCACGCCATAGCTCTTTGCAGCCGCGTCGAATACCAGCCTCTGCTTGCCGGGCTTGTTTGGGTTCTGCACGGCAAAGTGAGGCAGGTACCAGCAGACAGCACTCTTACTCTCGGTGCCGTCACATGGCACCGCGTATCCCTTCTGGAATAAGTTGTTCATTTGTGCACTGTACTGCTCGGCAAAGTCTGAATTTGCGTCCATTTTTATTTCAAGTTTCTTCAGTCGGCGAAGCGCTGCCCCGTAGCTTGGCGGCATATTTATATCGTCGCGTCGCCATGGTAGTCCGACTTCGTAGCCCCCGTCGATCTTCTTTGTGGTGCCTTCCACGATTGCTATCGCGCGCTGGTTGGCTTCACTTACGCGCGGTTCTCGCGCTACGCCTAGCGCTTCGATCTTAAAGTGGGCTTCTACTTGGTCATGAAGTCTCTGACAGTCGTGTTGCTGCTTGTCAGTTTCGTACACGTGTAGTACGTTGTCTTCACTCACGATGACGCTCCGTGGCGCGGTTCCGTGGATCACCCAGCCGAGCCGCGTTAGGGATGCGGCCGGTTGGTCGGGAGCGCCGACTCGGAGTCTTCTAGATACGATGCATTCCCAGTGATCTGTGCCCACTAGGATGCCAGGTCGTGTCGGTTCGTAACACACCTCTTCGGTCGGTAGGTCACGTAAGTGCTCGTACTCCAGCAGGGTCTCTGGTATAGACTGCTGGTGAAGCTTCAGATCCTTCACGGTTCTGGCCCTGAGCTTGTGCGGTGCGCTGGTCTGGCTGACACCACTCACTTTCACAGTGACGAGCTTGCTATCCTGCACTTGTGATGACATGTTCACACCACAGATGTGTAGTGGCTGCGTCGTTCCCTCCGCTCCGATCTTCGCGGCCAGGTCCGCGTCAATGAGGGTAATGGTGGCCCCTTCATCCAGGAGCGCGTGCGTTCTCACCTCCCCCCGTGGACCGGTGACGACGACAGGACACATCTTCAAAAGCACTGTTCTCGGGCCGGCGGCTGGTCGGGTAGCCACCGACATGACTGCTTCTTCTGTCGGTTCTTCTGTAACATGCTGCTCAGTCGCGTGTTTTATGTCGGGCGACTCTCTGGGTTCCCTGTGCAGTGTAGCATGGTGTGGCCGGCGGCACTGATTAACTCCGCACGACCTTGCCTTGCACGTGGCGCGCCTGTGCTTCTTCTGTGCGCACTTGAAGCACAGCTTGTGCTGCTTCACCATCTCCCAGCGCTGATCGATGGTCATCGCTCTGAACTGCGGGCACTTGGTTAGCACGTGACACTGTTTACAGCTGGGACACTGGTCTTCGTCGGCGTCTTCCGTAGCATACACTGCGTTACGCTTTCTATTCAGGGTCACGGCCGGTCTTATTTCCTTCTTCACGGCCGTGGCACTTGTCGGTGGGGCGTATGTGTACCGTAACGCCCTATCCGCTTCACGCATTAGAAAGCGAGATAACATCACTAACTCAGGTTCCGGTGAACCTTCGTTATCACTCGCGAAGTCACACCACCGCGATCGTAGGTGGGGACTCAATTTGTCCAACACTTCACGGGTCAGCAAGGGATTATATAAGTACCCCTTGCGATCGATTGTCTTTAACACACACACTGTGTTCTGGATCTTAATCGCAAAACTGTTCAAGTCACTAGCACTAGCACTGGGTTTCGGCATCCTCTTCAAATCTTCTAGCGTCTTATCTATTATAACTTCTAGTCGCCCGAAGCATTGTTCCAGAGTCTTCATTATGACGTCTGGGTCGGTGGCCGTATGTAGTAAGGCCACTACGACGTCTCGTGCTTCGTTCCTGAGGCAACTTCTAAGCCGCTGGAGGTTCTCTGCCGGTGACACGTTGTACATGCTGGTCGTGTCGTAGTACGATGCCTTGAAGGGTAACCACTCGCTGACTGCGCCGGAGAAAACGGGTAGATCCGTGTGTCGTAGTCTTGGTCTCGCCATCTTTTCCAGCGTCGCAGCCAATTGTTCGATGCTGTTTCTGGCTTTCGTTGGCGTCGGTGACCGACCACGTGGCACCTGTTTTCTATCTTCTCTCGCATCTGTGCCTCTACCCTCCTCCCCCCGTAGGTCGTTGGGGTTGTTGCGCAACCACTGATCCACTTTCTGGTGTGGGTGTCCTTCCGCATCTTCGTGGACGCTCTCCTGTTCGTCCTGGATTATTGACGTCTCGGCGGCTAATCTTTTCCTTACTAGATCCGCCTCTATTTCTAATTCTTTTCTTCTAATTGCTGCTAGCCTTTCAGCTGCTTCTAGCTCCGCTAGCTTAATCCGCGTCGTCGCACTCGTCGTTGATCTCACTGACCGCGGCGGTGATACCATCTGTCTGCGTTCTGACGATGGCCCCGCGGTCGCGACGTCCGCTGTGGTAGCGCGTCCCTCCACTTGAGGTGACGCTGGAGGATCCAATGACAGTCTCCTTGCCCGTTCTTGCTCGATGATTTCCAACTCCCGGCGCCGTCCCGCCGTCTCTGCTGCGTCGATCTGGCTACGTGTCACGACCATGGCTGAGCCTCTTGTGGCACCTCGACGTATCAGGCGATCCGGTTTCGTAGGATTCAACGATGTAATCCGGCTTCTGAAGGACCAGACGATGTAATCCGGCTCTCGAAGGACCAGACGATGTAGCGGACTGTAGTTAATTTCGTGGGTTGTGGTGCTCTTCAATAAAACACCTTCGTACTCTTCGATCTTTATTGACCCTTCACAATATCTCCATAGGTGGCTTGCTCACTGGTTGACTCGGTATCCTTCTTGTTTAGGAGACTATTCCGATCACTGATCACTTTTGACTACGATTTTTGTGAGCAACCCACCTTCTTAAGTATATTTCTACCTGGATACAAGTTGTGCTAGGGGCGCGACATGGAGCTTTTTGATCAGCCAATCCTGATTCGGCTTTGATCACGCGATGTTTTTATCCCTTTCTAGTCCTTGTCGCACCTCTTTACAGCCAATCACGATACGTTTTATTTACCAATTAAATCAGAGTTTACATTTTAATACTTATTCTACTTATTCAATCTACTTATTGGTATTTTACATGTTTTTATTTAATCAACGCGATGTCGTCCGTAACACTACTGATAATGCAGAATAAATACGATGCCTCTAATAATAACCCGACAGTGAAGTCGATGTTTCTTTCTTTTTCATTAAGAATAATACAGAAGTTAAAATTTCAGTTTAGTCCTGTTCCAGAGACAGTCTAGACGCGATTCAAAATATGACGCCTAAAAATAAGTTAATTTACGTCAAGCGTTGACTAATTTGACAGGACTAAACGAATATTTATCTGCTGTCCTTTTCTTAATGAAATAAAAAGATACAGTGCACTAAGGAACCGGGGCCCATGGCAATGTTATGGCTGAGTCTTTCAGCCATACTAATAGC
Source organism: Sesamia nonagrioides (assembly GCA_017933935.1). Classification (NCBI taxonomy): domain Eukaryota; kingdom Metazoa; phylum Arthropoda; class Insecta; order Lepidoptera; family Noctuidae; genus Sesamia; species Sesamia nonagrioides. Next base: position 10,960,413 of record JADWQK010000959.1, read on the forward strand.
ACAGTCTAAAAATCATACAGTCGTCCAACGAAGACGTCTAGACAGAGCAATCGTGCGGGGTGTGAGGGACGAGACGACGGTAAGCGGCACCCGAGCTGCGAACAAAACGATGTTCGTAGCTCAGTATCTATCATTAAGGGCTAACGCGTGTTTGTTTTTTTATTTGTTTGTTTTATAATTTGACATGAGTGTCAATTTTGAGTATAATTGGGGTGCTTGTTACGAAAAAGCCATCTTTTTTAACATCCAAAATGGCGGACGTAATTTTTTTTATTATTTGATATGAGTGTCAATTTTGAGTATAATTGGGGTGCTTGTAACGAAAAAAGCCACTCTTTTCCAATCCAAGATGGCGGACGTCAATTTAAATATGTATTAATATGATATGGGTGTTAATTCCGAGGCGGATTGGGATGCTGGTTACAAAAATGCCATCTAAATAACTTAAATCTGTGTCGAGTTGTTCCCTTATTAAAAATAGCAAATGAATTAAATATTAAACAGCTATCGATGTTGATCTGCAATAAATAAATAATTTCATAAATATTGTTTATTTGTGACAACCCTGGCCGATGCGTTACTGTCTAGACGATGTCGGCATTTTACACGAGATCAAAGGCGTCGACCTACTGTATGATTTTTATACTGTGCTAATAGGTTCCCTTTGTCGTTGCGTTGCAAGGTTTATTTTGTTTGTGTGGAATAAACTTTATTTTCACTTTACTTATTAAGAAGGGAGTCGCCGTCGATACAGGGTGGCAGAAAAATCGACATGCATGCTGCAGGGTAATTGCGTAACACACTATAAGCAGCAATGGGTTTCACTTTGACAGTTCAATCACATTCATTGCGTTATTTACGTTATTGAGCTAAAACATTATTCGAATTCAGCAATGGATTAGCAATATCTTTCAGAATTATTCAAATTGAAAATAAATTGTGTCTTACACAATTGGGTTGATGGATTTAATTATGATTCTAAAAGTGTTGAATTCAATTCATTGATATTTTTCATTGGTTATTAAAATCGATGCCATTACCGTTCAAAAGAAATATATTGTATTTTTTTTTATGTATTTATTGTTATATCGGCAACAGAAATACATTATTAAAACTGTCTATCTGTCACGGTTCATGAGATACAACATGGTGACAGACAGACACGGACGAGAAGACACTACGGAGCTTCCCGAACGCCGAGGCGGGTCCGTCGAAACACCTCGTCCTTGAAGCCGGAACTATCGATCTTGATCAGCTGTCCTAGACATACATACTGATCTACAGCTTCAAGGATGGAGCTCCCGACATAAACCGGTGATGGCGTAACATAGACATTCGACATGACCTTCGTTTTGTCCATGTTCATTTTAAAGCCCACCTGTTGAAAACCCCATTGAGTTCGTTGAGCATGATACTCAAGTCCTCCAGCGACTCAGCCATAATGACAACATCGTCGGCAAATCAAACGTGAGTGATATACTAGATGTTCATATTGATGCTCAACCCTTTCCATTCCAGGAGCTTGAAGGCATCTTTCAGTACAGCGGTGAACAGTTTCGGAAATATGACGTCTCCCTGCCTCACACCTCTCTGTTGTGGAATAGCCTACGTACTCTATTCCTGTACTCGGATTGTCATAGTGGCGTTGCTGTATAAGCACTTCAACACTTTGATATACCGATGGACTGGAATGGCACAGCCCAAGTTTCATGCAATCAAAAGCCTTCTTTCTCATAGTCCACAAACGCCAACCAAAGTGGCCGATTATACTCATTGGTCTTCTGTATAATCTGCCGCAGCTTATGTATGTGGTTCATTGTGCTATAGCCTTTACGGAACCCGGCTTGTTCGGAAGGTTGAAAGAGATCGAGCTTGTTTGCAAGATGATTCGTAATCACCCTCGAAAACAGCTTATAGTCGTCATTCAAGAGCGTGATCGGCCTGTATTCTTATCGTTTTTAAAGAGCAGGACCACCACGCCACTGTTTCATTCCTCAGGCGTCTCGGGATAAACTTTAGTTGGTGGACCGCTAAAGTGAGCGGCAAGACTTCTAGGACTGAAAGACCTTGGCCTAAGACACCTCTATGTAAAATTTCGAATGACGAAAACTTATAGTGTCCGAAAAATTAATTCACAAAAATCATGTTAAATTCACAATTTTAGGTTATGAATCGGGTCTTTTTGTTGTCATTGCGTTCCGTTATACTTGTTGTTGAAGACCTGTCAAATTATTTATTTGAAATTATTAAGTATTATATATATCTTAATAGTAATAATTAGTCTAAAATCATATTATTTTAACAAAAACATGTGAAATATTAAATTACTAAGAATTATTATGTAATTTGTCGGAAATCGTAGACAATATTATTGTGCATAACGAAACGAAAAATGACACGACAGTAATCGTTTAGGTTAGGTTAGAACTGTGACCAAAACAGCGCGCGAGCCGAGCGAGCGAAGCGAGCGTGCCGCGGCAGCGGCCGGCGAAGCGCCAGAAAACGAAACATGAAATGACACGTCAGTCATCTCATGTCCACCCATAGGTTAGGTTAGGTTAGAACTGTGACCAAAACAGCGCGCGAGCCGAGCGAGCGAAGCGAGCGTGCCGCAACAGCGGCCGGCGCAGCGCCAGAAAAACAAAACGGTTGTATTTATTTCGTATTAAAATCTACTCAGAATAAATAAATCTACCATAGTCAATTAAAAATCACGCAAATTGTTTCGCCATATCCCTTAATCGTTGGTCCTAACCTAAAATATTAAATAACTAACAATTATTATTTCATTTGTCGGAAATCGTAGACAATATCATTGTGCACAACGAAACGAAAAATGACACGACAGTAATCGTTTGTCCACCCATAGGTTAGAACTGTGACCAAAAAAGCGCGAGCCGAAGCGAGCGTGCCGCGGCAGCGGCCGGCGAAGCGCTAGAAAACGAAACATGAAATGACACGTCAGTCATCTCATATCCACCCATAGGTTAGGTTAGGTTAGAACTGTGACCAAAACAGCGCGCGAGCCGAGCGAGCGAAGCGAGCGTGCCGCAACAGCGGCCGGCGCAGCGCCAGAAAAACAAAACGTTTGTATTTATTTCGTATTAAAATCTACTCAGAATAAATAAATCTACCATAGTCAATTAAAAATCACGCAAATTGTTTCGCCATATCCCTTAATCGTTGGATCTAACCTAAAATATTAAATAACTAACAATTATTATTTCATTTGTCGGAAATCGTAGACAATATCATTGTGCACAACGAAACGAAAAATGACACGACAGTAATCGTTTGTCCACCCATAGGTTAGGTTAGGTTAGAACTGTGACCAAAAAAGCGCGAGCCGAGCGAGCGAAGCGAGCGTGCCGCGGCAGCGGCCGGCGCAGCGCCAGAAAAACAAAATGTTTGTATTTATTTCTTATTAAAATCTACTTGGAATAAATAAATCTACCATAGTAAATTAAAAATCACGCAAATTGTTTCGCCATATCCCTTAATCGTTGGACCTAACCTCAAAATTTTCAATTTTCAATTTCTCTATAACCATAAGTTTTCATCATCTCCCTTTCAGGGGGAGGGTTCCCCTCCTCTTACGATACATGAAAATAAATTTTGACAACAAAGGTCACAAGGGTTGACTGCGCCTGCCTTAGGTCAATTTGAATTGATGTAAGTGCTTGACTTTGGATCAACGTCACTGAACTCGCATAAATATAGAAAGTAAAATGGGATCCTAAATCTATGGTAATAATAATTAAATTAAGTAGAAGTAAACAAAACAGATTCATGATATTGTTTTTTGATAACTCCTGTTGGAACTTATCATTTCAGTATTTAGACAGTAACATTTATTTCACTTCAGCACCCTAATTGCCTAAGACACAATTCCTATCAATTGGAATCACTTTGAAGCATATTATTACTAATCCATTGCCCCATGTGTTCGAAAGTGTGTCTGCTCAACACGATAAATAACGCAATGAATGTTGTTGAAAATGAAACCCATTGTTTCTAATAGTGTGTGTATCGGCTGCCGGCAGAAGTTACCACCCACCAGACAAGTTCTTGCCGCCAAGCGATTCATCGTGTTCCGGCATGATGTCTGGTGAAGCCGTACGGAGGACGGGTCTGAGCAGTTGTATTGCGATGTGTGCCGAGTACGATGCGCCAAATGTTGTTGTGTCGGGGGTTTGGTCGTGGAGGGTCTCCAGATCAATCTCCCTCTGGCGCAGCATCGTTGGTGGTGTTGGTCTTGGGTTTAACATTGCATCACCTCGCTCAACTGCCATCATCCTTTCTATTCCTAAGTTTTTTAAACTAGTACGCTTTTCCATCAACGATTGCATCACTGCTTATTATCAGGCGGGATTGCAGTCAAGCCCTAATTTATAATTATTTAAAAAAAATTACCCTGCCAAATTCATATCATACACACCTAATAAATCATGCATAATTATTGCCTTTCTTCTTCTTCTTCAGCCCGTAGAGGTCACTATAATCACTATAATCACTATAATCACTATAATCACTATAATCCCCACGCTTGGCAGGCGGGTTGGGAATCGCAGTAGTTTGATATTCCACAGGAGAAGCGCTGCTGCCCGCTTCCCTGGTGAGAGTTCCCTCTGGTATTGCCTTTGGGAAATCAAAAGTCTGCAAAATGTTAAATTAACTTAGGTTATGATTCCATTCTCAAATTGACGTTATTTCAACTTAAACAAATATCGACTTTATTCTTACAATTAAATTAAAAGTTATGTTAAATTTATTTCAGAGCGACCAGCACTATTGAAAAGTTATAAAAATATTTGATGTTGTAGCGTAAACTGAATTTTACCGTGTAGAAATTAAAGTTCATGTTCGTAGGTTTCATTATGGACATATTTACTTACATTTATGGCAAATATGTCGTAAATGCAAATTACATTACAAACATGTTTAGCCAATCAAGTAAAAAAATAGGTCCCATGTAACAGGTGACGAGCAATGGTCATCATTTCACAAATCCGGGAAACCCGGACCGACGGCAGTTATATAGGGATGCCTTCCATCTGTGTTTCCCCGGATTTTTTCTAGTTTAGAAGACAGCCGGGGAGCGTCCGCCAGATGTAAGCGAATGAAAAAAGCATTGAAATGTGTGGGGTGAAAGCTCCAAAATCCGGGGAAATTACGCTTTCGGTCCTAGGGGGCAGGTTTTAGAGATGACAATTGGCAGCTCTAGTCATAGAGCGGGGAAAAATCCAATCTTCAGAGACCAACTCATCATCATCATCATCTCAGTGTTAATCCCAGTCGCATCCGAAGCTTTTTCAGCTTTGGAGCCTGGGGTCCGCTTTACTAGTCTAACTGCTCATTTGGCTAAACTTCGATATTTTCCATGAAGTGACTGCTGTCTGACCTCCACAACCTGAAGGCGATATCGAAGCATTGCAGTTAGACCAATTGTTGGAGTTTTAAGGGCCCCAACAACCCGTAACGACTGCAATTAGATGTTCGTATGGTAACCGGGACCAACGGCTTAACGTGCTTTCCGAAGCACGACCAGACCAGTGCAAAGATTCATATTCAAGCATACAAATATTTGCACTGCGCGGGGATCAAACCCGCGCCTCCTTGTGCAGCGGCCGCGTTCGCTACTGCTACGCCACGGAGGCTGTCAATCTTCAGACATCAACTAAAAACCTAATTATAGAAAAGCTAATAGGTACTACACTCCTTCCTGCCTGTGACTCCTGTTTCAGTTGATTGCTAAGTCCGTACTCACCTAACTTTTATTTCATTTGTTGCAGTGGTTCGTCTACCTCCATTACACATGCTTCCCTTTCATATTCTTGTGGGCCCTGACTGGCACGGTTGCGCGCGGAGAGCACTCCGCTCTCTTCAATGCAGCTTTCACTGCGCTAGACAGACCGTTCTACTGCATTCTTATGGCCATAAGTCTGATGGGAGTCTTTCATTTTGATGGTAAGTATACAAGTATTTACGATAATACATACAGAAGGTACCTTCACCACTTTGTACGCGACACGATGCGATCTACTCCTCTTCTTTTTTTAGGGTTCCGTACCTCAAAAGGAAAAAACGGAACCCTTATAGGATCACTTTGTTGTCCGTCTGTCTGTCTGTCTGTCTGTCTGTCTGTCTGTCTGTCACCACCCTTTATCTCAAGAACGCGTGGACGTATCAAGCTGAAATTCTCATGAAATACTCGGGTCTACTGTCCCTTTAAGCTGTGAAAATATCAAACTTCTAAGCCAAGCCAATCAAAAGATACAGCCGATTATGTCGATATTTTCAACAAATTTTCGACACGCGCAAAGGAATCAAAACCTACAGGATACTTCCCGTAAACTCAGAATCTTGAAATTTGGCATGAAGGATTGTCATATAATGCAAATATAGGAAAAATTGCGAAAATCTCAATTTTTTAGTTATATAATATAATAAATATTATATAACTAAAAAATTGAAACCAAAAATAACAACCAAACCCTAGGGTTTGGTTGTTATTTTTGGTTTCCGAATAAAAATAATGTCGTAGGGAAAAAGTGGATACGATATGTCCAGATAGACCGTAGAGAAGAAAATTGGCTTCCGTCTCATTCGTCGAAATTATGCTCAATGCATTTTAAAAGAGAAGTTATATACTTTGGAAAGACTTGTCGATCAAATTTAAAAAAAAAAGAATCGGTACCTTGTATTAGAAATGAAATAGTAAGTTATTAATTTCAGTACTTTTCTACATATCCGTAAAAATTGGAATAAAATTTACGGTTAAGTGGATAAGTACATAGATTACATAACTTATATAAAATGAAATATATTCATAAAATATGTAGGTACGTATATGTAGTACAATGATTGCGAGCTACTTTGTGATTTTGAGGATTCCGTACCTAAAAGGTAAAACGAACCCTATTCATGAGACTTCTCTGTTCGTCTGTCCGTCTGTCACCAGGCTGTATCTCAAAAACCGTAATAGCGAGACAGTTGTAATTTCCAGAGATTGTGTTAGTATTTCTGTTGCCGCTATAACAACAAGTACTAAGAATAAAAATAATAAAATATTTAAGGGGGCTCCCATACAACAAACGTGAATTTTTGCCGTTTTTTGCTCCATATTAATAACGGAAACAGATAGACGCTTAAAATGTTCACAGAATATTTGGTTATATATTCAAATTACAAATAAATAATTAAAATAAAATAAATACTGAAGGCGGGCTCCCATACAATAACCGTGATTTTTTTGCCGTTTTTAAAGATAATGGCGTACGAATCTTGTAAAGGTCTTGCTCCAGCAGACTACCATTTTTGTCGTGATTTGGACAATTATCTACGCGACAAGAAGTTTTCTTCCCAGGAGGCAGTTCTGCTTTCACACAGTTTGTGCAGTCTGATCCTCAGAGTTCTATCACAAAGGCATAAACGACCTTCCTATATATTGATTATAAATGAATTATTTAAAAATTAAAAAATAAGCAATTATTTAGATTTTCAGTACTAATCGGCAATTTTAAACTTTAACACCTATTATATTAAAAGAATTATATAAATAAGAAACTTGTAAACTTGAAATTACCCATAATTATTCTGCTTCCTAATTTTTTGTTTGAATATTATCGATAACTTTATATCGAAATGATACAAACCCTATCACAGTTTTTTGCATTGCCATTTAAAAATATTTGCAAACAAACGTGTAAAAAGAATAATTTTGCTAAAAACGAAATGCAAACGAAAATTGCAAAACAAAATGCGCTTTATGGCCTAAAAGGTCTATTACACTCAAAAATCGCAATAAACTGAGCGTTAAAATAATTCGTAAGCATAAAACATCTAAAATGCCAATAGACGGTGTCACGGTAAATGAATAGTAGCGAATAAAATTCTAAAACAGTTTTTGTTTGTACAAGACAAGTTTCACTTAATTTATTTACTTTTCAATATTTATTTACCCGATTTGAACTATACTAGGGTATTAAATCGGATCTGGCAACATAGACCACACTGGCCACCTACCGGGCAATAGCTGAATATATTTTATATAAACTTATTTCATTTTTACTATTTGATGTCTCCAATTGTCGATCTAATTTTGCTATATTGTACTAGATGGCGGAACTGAGCCATGGGATCACAGTTTTTCTATGCCATTTTGACACATGCCCTCTCTATATATCTTAAATCTCTTTGCCTACAAGGTACTTCCCGTGAACTCAGAATCTTGAAATTCGGCACGAAGCAACGTTATATTATAGTACAGACAGATAAAGGAAAAATTGTGAAAATGATAAATTTGAAGTTACATAAAATATTAAAATATTATTTTTGCTTACATGACATAAAATATTTTTTTAATAATTATAAACTTACTACCTACCCTTTTTCACATGAACGCGTAGAGATATTAAAGTTGAAATTCATATCAAACACTTCTTAAATCTAATTGCCTCTAAACTGTGAAAAATTCTAAATCAATGCTAGTATTATAAATGCGAAAATAACTCTGTCTGTCTGTTACGCTTTCACGCCTAAACCTCTCAACCGATTTTGATGAAGTTTGGCACAGACAATCTTTAGACCCTGAGAAAGAACATAGGCTACCTTTTATCCCGGAAAAATTTGATGTTCCCGAGGGGAATTTAAACAGCGCGATATAACCGAACTCCATGCGGGCGAAGCCGCTGGCGGAAAGCTAGTACGTCATAAATTGTAAACCGCTACGTTTGTACAGCGGAACCCTCGGTGTGCGAGTCCGACTCGCATTTGGCCGGTTTTTTTTTATTTGGAATGGGAAATCAACAAATGACCTCTCTCGCTCTGGGCGGAGCGGAAGGATATGTTAGACTTATACTGACTAAAACCCACCCGTATTCCTTCATTTGCCTGTAGGCCAAGGCCACGGTTTCTTTTTAACCAACCCGCAACCCTGACCCAGGAGGCATCGGTCTTCGTGGACCCCATCACGATGTGCTTCGATCACGATCTATTTGAGCGCGTGAAACACAACGCGCCGTCACTCGGGCCTGGACCTACAGGGCTGCGAGCTACCCAATGCACACCGCCCGTATGCACGTGCCTGCGGTGGCCGGGAGTTCGATGTTGTCTCCCGACCAGGGTGTCACCTGCGGCGAACCATAGCCTGGACCAAGGTCGGACGCGAGAGATCGCCGCCGATCGCCGCCACAAAGACACGGCGGTGCTCTATCAGAGCCAAGCAGACCTCCACCGTATGCTCCACCATGCCCTCAGGGCAATCCACACAGAGGTGACACCCTGGCGTTTCCTCCCGCCTTATACGGAACTGAAACCCTCCGAAACAGCCGAGTCCAGTGAGGACCTGCGTCAGGCGGAAGGTGAGGGTGCCGTGGCACCTCTCTAGCTACTCCTCAAAGGCGATCCTCTATCCTCCCTTAGGCACCGTCCTAATAGAACGCGATTATCGTGCGAATAAGCGGCGTGACTATCGCGTGTTCGCATAGAAACATTGGAGTCGCGTGACGGAATCATGCGTTTGTAAGTTAGGACACTTATTCGAGTTCAATATGTTTGATTGAGCGTTACCCCATAGGCAGGTGGGGGCAGCTGCAAGGATATCTCACAGAACATATATGAACATCCCTAATTACTAATCAAAGTATTAACGAGGACTTATACAGGATCATTTAATTTGCGTCTATTTGCCGTACACACAGTACTAAAAATACCTAATGTTTTATTTAGATATGCTCGTGTATTTTGTAAAACAAAATAACGGGGATGTATCGACCCTAAAAATCTGAGTTGATACTGTTGTGTACAATCTGATTGGATACAAACACGAAACTAAGGACCGTATTACAGTACTTTACTCAAGACTCAAGCATTTTGACTGCCTCCATGGCGTAGCGAGCTCTGTGGTAGCGAACGCAGCCGCACCTACCATGTTTGTCTCTGCATCACCTCAAGGTAGACTGGTAGAAAATGTCTAAGGCATTAAGTCCGCCATTGTGCAGTGTATGTGCCTAAAGTTTAAATAAATAAATAAATAATAATTTGCACTGGTCTGGTCGTGCCTCGGAAAGCACGTTAAGCCGTTGGTCCCGGTTGTCATACGAACATCTAATGGCAGTCGTTATGGGTTGTTGGAGCCCTCAAAAATCCAACAATTGGCCTAACTGCAATAATTCGATATCGCCTTCGGGTGGTGGAGGTCAGACGGCAGTCGCTTCACGGAAAATGTCAAACTTTAGCCAAAACTCAGCAGTTACACTGGTAAAGCGGACCCCAGACTCCAAAGCTGAAAAAGCTTCAGATGCCACTGGGATTAACGCTGAGATGGTGATGATGACTCAAGACTCAAGTATTACTTAAAACTAGTTTCAAACGAGATTTAAGTATAGCTTGAGTTTTGAGTGAGGTGCTGTAATACGGACCTAAGAGTGAACTTACGCTTCAACGCTTAAATGCATTACTTTGACAGAGAGAGGCGTAAGTTTAGCATAAGCACAGAAATCGTATTGTTATTACTATTTCTGTGAGTTTAAAGTCCGTATTCCAGAAGGAAACTCAAGCATTGATCTCTGTTTAAACATTACTTAACACTTAGTTTCAACCAATTAAATGGCTTGAACCGAGACATAAGTAGAGCTTGAGTTTTGAGTGACGTTCTATAATACGGGCCTAAGGTTCACAATGGAATCTTCATCTGTATAAAGCTGCTGAAAAGAGCGTTAGAGGCGCCTACTCAGCTGATAAAACTCTGATTTGGGCACAAATTAATCAGCTGTTAGCTGAATAGTGTAGCTGGTTGCACCACAGAACAGATGAAGTAATTAGAATGGAAATAGTTCGGAATCAGTATTAGAACGCGTGTCGCCGCTTGATTCCCCTCTATAACTCGCCTGTAAACAAGAGACCAATACGGAAGCGCATTACGCACACAAATAAATACTCGCACTTCGATTATAAGTTTGTAATTGGTGATCACACTAACGTAAACAGTGCATTTGACGTACACTCCTACATTCACAAATTTCTCATACACGCTATGGCGACCAAAAGGTCGATATTTATATCGATAGTTTATATCGATAAAATTGACAGAACAGGATTAATTGTGTTCTCATTATGTAGTTTCGTAAGAATTAGGATCTTTACATATAAGTATACATGAGATTCCAGTTATATGATTTTTAAGTAATTTGTAGGGGATTTAAAAAAAAGAAATGTACTTATAAATTTACGTAACTTGATAATGTGATTTTTTGTTTATGGTGCTATCAACATAAAATTAGAGTTGAATGAAAGGTTTAGGTGTAAAACAGTTTTACAAGAAGTTTTGAGGTGATAGGACTTTTCGAGATTTTAGCAAAAATGTGTAATAAAATGTCGTACCTACCTAACTTTACTTATTTTAAATATTTTTTCCTATAAACAAATATATTTCCTATAATAAATATATTTCCTATAAAAAATAATTTATTAAAAGTTGTGTTGTGTCTGTTTAACCTTAAGGATCAAATTTGTTCATAATTAACGATAGTAGAAAATAGGAATAAAATACGGAACCTAAGTCCAACAAATATCAGCACAACGGTTATGACAAAACTTACCAAAGAACAAATCCGAACTATTTGCTCTCTTGGGACCATACCTGGTTTTAGGTACCTTTTACCCGGTTTTTTAATGATATAATCATTTTCGATAAAATGTTTAGAGCAAATAGTACTAGTCTTTGTCGGAATCCTATTTACTCTACCAGTCACGTCAATCCATCGCTCTCTTATAACGCTAGGTTGTTTAGGAAACCTAAAATTTATAATTTATTTATTTTTATTTGCAATTTATTAAAATAAATATTAATATTTATATCATTCCATTACATTTATTCGATAAGATAAGATATTTTATTTTGCACATAAGGGTGCAAACATGGCGGTACATAATATTAATACGAACAGCCATATTTCGGCAATTAAAAGGCACAATTAAAATGTTCACAATTTAAAAATACATCATATCACATACAACATATACACAAATTAAATCATATAAGTAGTTCTAGTTCATTGTTTGCTTAATAATATAATTCCATCAATTAATACAATAATTCTATTTCAAATTCATCAGTCAATAATATAATTAGTGTCAGTTTCTAATAATTAAATTATATAAAATAGTCAACCAAGTTGTTTCTAAAACAAAAAGTCTGTAAAACTATAATAATAAGCCTTGACCACATAAAAATTACGAAGGCTTTTCTTAAACAATTAGTAATATATTATTTAAATATGTCTAATTAAAAATAAAATATTATTAATTTAATATAAAATGATTCAAATAATATATTTATCATACTCGTATATTTCTGAATTCTATCGATAATTTTAATTAACCACATGGTCACCTCACTATAAATAAACATGGCGCCCTGCATTTCGGCCAATCAGGGCAAAGGACAAAATGACAATAAGTAAAGTGTAGAGGACGCATTGGATTCACTGCATCGTACGCGGACTTTCTTATTGTTTTTCCAAAGCGAAGACAAACCGAGCAATGTAATTTTTTTTCTTCCTTGAAGCAATAATATCATGGATGTTTGGAATATCAATGTTTTCAGTATGTTTTTGTGTTTTTTACAAATTTTACTACAACATAATATTATTTTCGACTTACCGATGGAAAGATATACCACTCCGTTGTATAGTTGAGGTCTGGCTTTTTGCCCTGCATGTTATAATTGCACAATACGGCATTTTAAAGCGGAGCTCCGACTCGTGAAGTACTTTTAAGAATACTAAATGAATGTTTCGGACGTTCGGTCGACATAAGATTTGCGTCTCACATGTGTGGCACGGCGGAACCGCCTACTCGGCCTTTCCAGTCTTATATTAACTATTCCGTGGGTTGCACTATATCAGCGTTACTTGAGCATTATTAAAGGTAACAGCCCCCCAAACAGCTGAATAATGACTGATTATCAGGTTAAATGTACCACAAGGGCTGAAGAATAGAGTACTTATTACCTGTTTTTCAGCACAAAATACACTCCAGGATATTAGTTACTCTTTTATGGAGCTGACAATTCAAACAAATGGCAAAATTGTGACAAATTTTCACCCTACTTCTTATTATTTTGATTTGTTGTGTAAACCATTTTGTAAAGTGTTTGGGAAATATATATTCTATCAGTAAGTAAAAATGTGTTTTTCCTCCATGTACATGAAATTCGAATGGGAAAGAAAGTTTACTGTCAAATACTATACATATAATTAAAGAAGAAAATTTTCACACGCTCTCAAAATATCACTGATAACTTGAAAATTATAGTATAAAATAGGTTGATAACATTATTTTTCTTATTATATATAATACTTTTTTTTTATTTTTCCGTTTTAATTTGACAATAGGCTGTTTACGTATGAAATCATTACATTTTCTATTCAAATTTTGTTATTATTTCCGTTAACTAAACATAAACAAATTGTTAATATATTGTAGGTTAGAATATAAATAGATTAGAATCTAAAAAATGGCAGACAAGCAATGTGTACCAACGGCATGAGCTGCTTAAATGTCCACTCGTGGTAAGTACATAAATCATTAGCGAGCTGTTACGAGTGGTTCTTGAGTTACACAAGTCAGTTACAGATTCATGTAAAGCTTGATAGTGGGTAACATGTATGCAATCACCAGGGAACCGATAAACTCTGCGGGAATTTTAGGGATCCGCGGATTAACGCTCATCATCACATCATCCTATATTTTTTGGAATGGGAATGTCCATAGTAGATAGGTAAAAAGAAATTACTTATATTGTAATTATATAAAATAATCAATTGTTTTCTTTTCAGAGAAATATTATGGGTTTTAAAATTGTACAGACGATCGAGTACGATGTACCTAATCTCACAATCGTTTCCACGCTGTGTGAATCGAAAGGGATTGTCCGCTGGCCACCAAGTACAAATGTGTCGTTGTCAAGTTGGTGATGAAGATAATGGTAATAATGGAGAAGAACCGCAAGCAGACAGAAAAAAGAGAACAACTTGAAACAGCTTCAGATGACAACAACTACAGATGAGTCAGTCTATAGAAGTGTACAGGAGGCTTAACGGTATCTCCAACCAACTACAGCATCTCACAATATTATTTAAAATAAGAAAATGTTACCGTGTATGCTACCTTCTAGTTAGAAAAAAAATAATAGTCCACTGATTGGGTGATGGGCATTTGCACTTTAAAGATTAATAAACGTAATATAACATAATTACGGAACGTTTGGAGGTACACTCCTAAATTGGTGACCCCGACGTGATCACTGGAAATTCAGACAGGATTTTGTGAAATTCTGAAGTTTCAATTTTAACAGTTTTTACACTGAGCTGGTTAAATTTAGAGCTACAGAGGCTGGAGCAGTAAGACCAGTAACTCCGCAGCGTATTATTCTGTTTCTACAGTCGGGAAGTAAATTGTAGAAAGCCATGAAATCAGCGCCAATGATGGCGGTATCAACATCAGCTATGATGAAGTTCCATTTAAATGCACGGCGGAGACCAAGATTAAGTGTGAAACTACGACAGCCATAAGTTTTAATGGAACTGCCATTTGCAGCACACAAGTTGTAGTTTGCATCTGCTACTTTAATATGTAACAATTTTTTGGGAAAACAACAAATATCAGATCCGGTATCTAATAAAAATCTGAATTTAGTCTCTTTATCCACTACAAATAAGCGGCTACTAGCAAAACAATCAATCGCCGCTGTTACTGATTGTTCTGCTGGTTTCTCGACCAAGAGCAGGGTTTGTTACTTTTGTTGGCCTTCATACCAAACTAAAATTGTTATTTTTGTGATTTTGAATGTGATATTTTTTTATGTGGAAAGGATGTAGATAATAAATAAAAGCACAAAATAATCAGTACTTCAAGTATTTTATTTTCTTACATTGTACGTATTCCATTCGCTCTATACTTGAAGAGTTTTGTCCATCTAAATTTGCACGTGCTTTTACACCAACATTTTCGGATACGGAACCCTCCTTAGTAAACTTATTTATATGTACCTACGAAGCGCTGAATAAAGAAAATTTCAAGGTCTTATTTAACGGTCTTCTTCTTTAGCCTATAGATGTCCACTGCTGGACAAAGGCCTCCCCAAAGGCTTGGCACATTGATTGGTCTTGTGCTGCACGCATTCATCGGCTTCCCGCGATCTTCACCAGGTCATCGGTCCACCTTGTTGGGGGCCTCCCTACGCTGCGTCTTCCAGTACGTGGCCGCCACTCCAGAACCTTACTGCCCCATCGGCCATCAGTTCTACGAGCAATGGGCCCTGCCCACTGCCCCTTAAGTTTAGCGACTCGCAGAGCTATGTCGGTGACTTCGGTTCTTTTGCGGATCTCCTCATTTCTGATTCGATCACGCAGAGAAACTCCGAGCATAGCTCTTTCCATTGCCCTTTGTGTGACTCTGAGCCTTCGTATGAGGCCCATTGTGAGCGACCACGTTTCAGTTCCGTAAGTCATCACTGGCAACACACATTGGTCAAAGACTTTAGTCTTATTTAACGGTACTAGTAGATTAATTGTCAACGATAGTACAAGTATTCAGCTCTCACGGATATAATGGGTAACATGTGAGGTAAGAGCAGCTTGCTTTAAGGGCCTTACTCTCATTTATTAGCGTAAAATGGTCACTTTAGGAAGCTAATTTCTTATTAACGGCTTGGTTTTGAGATTACAAAAAAATATGTCTTGTCTATTGATTCATGTACAATATTTACTCCAGATGATTTTTTCGTAGGACTAACGCTTTTGCCTTAAAAAAATATTTACCAGAACGCTATTTTTGGCTAATATTCGTTATTACTTCTAAACGGCATTGATGTTTGAAAATATTTTTACACTGAAAAATTCGTGGTTAGAGTTACTAGAGATATGCCAAAGCTTATTTAAATCCATCAACATTTGCCAAGAAAATATCCTGATTTTGAAACAAGGTTCAGAGGTGCTCTGCGCGGGCACAGGCGGCAGTCGTGCGTTAGCATTCAGACGGGAGGGTTGTGTCGCTCGCTGCTCTGCTCCGGCTATCGCCGACTACGCGTGTTTATTTGTGTTAGTGCAAATATTTACGAGCGAATCGTGTCAGTGTGCGATCATAGATTAGCTCGCAAAGGAGAATTGAAAATGCGTGTGGTGACGTAAGTATCTACCTACCTATACTCTTGTATTTATATCTATATATTACTGTATTTATCTTTATGGTTACTATTAGTTTTTGTAACCATTTTTTTCTTTTATAATTGAAGTTAAATAATTGCGAATTGTTCCAGGAAATAACAAATCATTAGAAGTGATGGGCAATATAGACAAACAATATATTATAGAAGACTCTATTCAGGTAAGTAAACACTCGCACTTAGATTATAATTTATAAGTTTGTAATTGGCTATACAATATGTAAAGAAAACCCTGTCCGACCCATAAGGATAATAAAGGTTAGGTAAACACTTGACCAAATATAATATAAAATTTTACATAATCATCACAGTAACAATAATAATGAATTTTGAAATAATCTTTTTTTCCCGGGTATTAATTCCAATTTCCCCGAAATTTGGTCATTTTTAAAAAACTGACAACACCATTTGTGACGGAGCGAATAGCGATGCGACCACGTGCCGCATGCCCCGCCCCCCTTCACCCGCGCATACATGCGCGGGTGAAGGGGGGCGGGGCTATCGGGTTGTCTACCGCACATGCATTAAGTTACCTCGCTTTTTCGAAATAATATTTATTTTTTTTGGGGGATTTTTTTTTAAGTTTAGCCCAGCTTTGTAGGCATTATTAGAATCAGTTAACGATACCTAACAATACCTTCACGGATCGGACAGGGTTTTCTTTACATATTGTATAATACGTTATAGCAACCAATAGTTCGATAGTTTATATCAACATTTGCATAAAAGTTCACATAAGGTTCCAGTTAAAAAATCAAGTAACATACTATTTGGTAATTTGTAAGGAGATTTAAAAATATTAATCTTATTAGAAATTTACGTAACTTGAAAATGTGTTTTTTTGTTTATGGTGATATGAACCAAAAATTAGGGTTCAATGAAGGGTTTTGGTGTAAAAACAGTTTTACAAAAAGTTTTGAGTTGATAGGATTTTTAGTTTTCGAGATATTAGCAAATATGTGTAATAAAAACTCTTATCTAACTTCGATTATTTTAAATGATCGATTATTTTTTTATTTATTTATTGTTTGTTCAGACTACATGTGGTCCATTGTGTTAGTAACAATTTCACTTAAACCTATGTTAGAACCTATGATAGATTATCTTCCTGTAAATATTTTATTTCTATAAGTGATGGTTTAGTTTAAACTTAAAGTATGCTGTCGGGAAGCCGATGGACGCGGGCTGCCCAAGACCGGTCATTGTGGAAAGCCTTTGGGGGAGGCCTTTGCCCAGTAGTGGACCTCTATAGGCTGAAGAAGAAAAAGGAAATGGTGTCATTTTATAGACTAAGTTTAAGGAATTCAAAAACTATGTAAGGGATGAATTCTGTCGAAGATTTTATATAATTTCATGGTCCATCTCATTGTCTATAAACATTGCACCCTGCGTCTCGGCCAATCAAGGCAAAAGGACGAAATGTCATTGAATAAAGTGTAGAGGACGCATTGGATGCACTATATTCTAAACGGAATTTCTTATAATTTTAGCAAAGCAAATACAAATAGGCAAACGTATTTTCTTTTTTGTACGTTGATGCAATAATATCAAGAATGTTTAGAATGTCACAGTTATAAGTAATTTTTTCTGTTTTTTTACAAATAATATTATAATAAAATTTTTCGACTTACTGATGGACAGATATACCTACCTCCTCGCTCTATACTTGAGGTCTGACTTTTGCGTTCCATGTTATAATAACACAATACGGCCATTTAAAAAAAAAGTCGATAATATTTCAACAAGATCACAAAAGTTGAAAGAATATCCAATTCATGTAAAAAAAGTCGAACTTCGAATTTTTTTCTTGTACTACATACTTAATTTTGCAATGAAACTAATTGGACGCTTTATATACGGATATTGGTCGTCTAGTGTACGACTACGCACCCTCTAGTCTTTCTTTTAATTCCTTGACAAAAATCTCTAACAATGTTGCCAGGGTTAATTAAAATATATGTTATATCTTTTTTCAGCTCAAAATATCACCAAAACCTCAATAAGTCTCAAGCTGTTTCATCGAAGGGCGACGCATAGTTAATATTGCTTATTTTTATTCAGAACTAAAGAAGCGCCAAGCGCGTAGTTATAGACTGTGGTTTAGAATCTGTGGATATTGTTGGAGAACGACAAGTGGGACTACATTCCCTATTTAAATGCCGTATGTGTAAGGAAACATTTTGCATAGAGAAATGACAATCCTACAGAAATCAATATCAGCTGTGCAGTTGTAGGAATAATAGCAATAGGAAGTAGCCATTAGCAACTGCAAAAACTTTCTGCAGCTTTAGATTTGCCTATAATCTCGCATGTGAGTTATCGGATCGAAGAATTAAAATTTATAGATGTTTAAAATAACTCCTGTTTTATTTGAAACCTCATTACGACGGAGTACAGTCAATCCGACGTCACTGACACAGTATAAATAAAGTAGTATGTCTTCATGGAAAACGGCCGAAACTACGCGCATTGTAATCTCATGCTATATTAGATAGCACGGTAAGCGCAGTGGTTAAGCTACTGACTGCTGCGCTGCGTGTCGCGGGTTCGATTCCCGCGCGGAACAAATATTTGTATGACCTACAAGTAGTTGTTCCAGGTGTGGCTTTTTGTGTATGTGAATTTATATGTTTGTAAACGCACCCACGATATAGGAGTAATAACTAGTGTGGGGCAATGTTTTTTTTTTTTTAATAAAAATATCACAGAGTTCCTAGTGCGAGTTTGTTTTACGTTAACGCGATGGACTCGTTTATGTCGTTTGCACTAGTAATACTACTAGTATTTAATACAAGGATACTGCAAAGACACGATACCTTACCTACTTGCTCTACTCATTAACTGAAAAGTAGTGAAAAAAAAAATCAAATATTTTAATATTTTGTATCGACAGATATTACCATCTACCATGCATTTTTATATTAATATATTATCGTTTGATGTTACCATTTATCTATACAAAATATACATATATCGGTCTTGCATCCATACCCCCGTCTAAAACCGTAGGCACAAATGGCGACTTACACGCGGCGTGTCTGCGCCTCTGGATATTCTTTGATCGTCGTTTTAGTTTAGCGCGCCACCGCGCGCGTTTTACGAATTCGGGAGTACGGCGTTTAGCTCCGCCCACATGCACAAGGTCATTGAGACTACTATACACCTTAACTTAGGATCATATAATGTTCACCCGTAGCGTTCATGTGAGCTTTATAAGAGCCATTATACGATTGCGTGTAACAAAGCTGATTAACATTACCCAAATTTCAGTGTGTGCAGCAAAAGGCATTATATATCTTTGTTATTTGGAGCCACAGAAACACTGATTACATTATAGAACCTCACGTGTTCTCTATTAAAATGCAAGTGATCTAAGGGTACACTTGTGATCTTCAATTCAGAATATAGCTTATTTAAAGTTCACAAAAATCCATTAAATTGCAATACTGCACTTGTTACCCATATTTACGCTTCAAGGGTTACAGTGAGGTCTCCGTGACGCATAATAACGTTCTTATTCAGGTGAAAGCTCACTTTTCAGCTATAGCAGGTGGAGTGTACTATTATAACTCTTCATAAGTGCTAAAGTTACCGATGTTACCTCTTGTGACATCTTATAATGCAGTTTTGTGCTACTTGGATATATCTATGTCCCTATTAAGCCTATATTTTTATTTGCAGGTCCAATAAGAAGATTCTTCGGCTGGACAGGGTGGCGGAGTTTAGGCCGTCTGTCTTTGACAGTAATGATGCTGCATTGGTGCATCAATATGACAATCGTGACCAGGCCAATGGCATACAGCGTCTCTATACTTGACGCTGTTAGTTTGTTCGCTCTTGCTTTCTATTAATGTCAAAGGCCATTTTTCAAGAATTGAATTGAATTCTATTAATGACAAAAACATCATTTACTTTTCGAACCAATTTGCAAAAGGCTCAAATGTCATGTGTTTATTCCGTTGTTGGTTCCGTTGTCAGTCTGACTTCATTAACCAGCCGGACTGGATTTGGTTCAAATAAAATCCTGGCGAAATGTGTGCACACACCTACCTTATCCTTTTGGGTAAATCGGTGTGATTTTATGTGTATGTAAAACCTACGGGACTGAAACGTGGTCGCTCACAATGGGCCTCATACGAAGGCTCAAGGTCACTCAAAGGGCGATGGTAAGAGCTATGCTCGGAGTTTCTCTGTGCGATCGAATCAGAAATGAGGAGAACAGCAGAAGAACCATCCACCACCATTCACCATAGCTCTTCGAGTCGCTAAACTTAAATTGCAGTGGGCTGGGCATATAGTAGGTAGAACCGATGGCCGATGGGGCAGTAAGATTCTGAAGGGTCAACCACGTACCAGAAGACGCAGCGTAGGAAGGCCCCTAACAAGGTGCACCGATGACCTGGAGACGGTAGCGGGAAACCGATGGATGCAGGCACAAAACTGGTCATTGTGGAAAGCCTTGGGGAAGAGCTGTGTCCAGCAGTAAACCTAAAAAAATAAAAGACGAGGCGAAATGCTTCGTCCGGATCGTAGTGGTTTCAACAAAGTAAGGGTGGAAACTCGCCGTACAACGCGGCGGCTGGTTCGATGATGGAACGGAGAAGGGGGAATTAAATCATGCAAATCACAAACGAGTGGCGTACACTAGTAGGTCTCCAGTTGACCGATTACACCGAAACCCGTACTGTCGGTCACTGAGGAGATCGTTACCTTCCAGGTAAGCCAACAGGCGCGAGTTCAATACACGCTCCATAATCTTGGAGAGTATGGAGGTTATTGAGGCTATACCTGTCCTAAATGAGTGGCGATACAAGCGCGTCAATACATGAGACAACTCGGGCGCACATGCCTTAAGAACAATCGCTGTTATGCCATCTGGGCCGAACTAGGCTAAGGCTAGTGCCTTATTCACGTCCAGACGACATAGTACTCTCAGGACCTCCATGTTCCTAATGCGAACCTCCGGCATTGAAGTTCCGCAATGAGGAAAATTAGGTCGAGTAGCACTGCGAGTTTCAAGACGCGAATTGTGGGCAAAAATGCAGAGACCTGCTTTCTCTCTCACCATATGAGCCAGTGCTCCATCAGGCTTGACCAGCGGAGGCAGTGTGGGCCAACAGAAGTTCGGCTAGACCGATTTGACAAGGGACCGGAAAGATCTGCTACCGAATGGCTGAGCAGAGAGCTTGTTGCCAATATTAGTAATGCAGTCGAAGCGAGCTTTCTTAAGCGCCTTTTTGTAGGACTTGACAGCACGGTTAAAGGCTCTCTTCTTTGAGCTAATATCCGGAGCTCTCTGGTCCCAAGCTTTAACCCAGGTGAAAAATGCCGTGTCCTTACACGCTGCAGCGCGGCGCGTGGGCGGTGTGTGCTGTTCAGTTTGAATACCGTTGGCGTTGAACCATGGGCGAGCCGAGCCATCGACGGGAATATCACTGAAGCGGATAAAATACTTCATAGCTTGACGCACCAAATCGGATATAGCGTCCGTACAGCTCGACGGATTGTCAGAAGAGAAGCGGACAAGCTAACAGAGATAAGACGCAAAGAAGTGGCGCATCTCATCCCAATCTGCTGACTTCTATCGCCACATTCACCGTCCACCACGTGAGCCGCAATCTAGTGGGGAGAAGGACGATACAGACTTCACCAGACAGTGGTCTGAAGTTCCTAACGGTGAGGGAACTGTTACAACACATCTGTCCGGATTAGTGGTCAGCAGAAGGTCCAAACAATTGGCGGTATAACCAACTACATCAGGCACCCTAGTCGCTTGTCCTACCAGCTGGGAAAGACCCATTGAAAGAGCAAAGTTTCGCGCTTCTCACCCAGCGTGGTAGATCCTCTGTGATGTATGGGAAAAGCCAGTCTTGGTGGCAGGCGTTGAAGTCCCCCAGAGCGGCGAACAGTGGGTCAGGGTGCCGGTGCAGCACATTGTCAGTAGCCTGACTGAGGTGGTCAAATAATTTAATCGTTTCCTGGTCACCGCTGTGCGATCGGTAGACACAGGGGTAAACAATTATGTCCACACCAGTATCAACCAACAGCCATAGGGATGAGAAGTTAGGGTCTTCAAAATGACGGAGACGCCGGCAACAGATGTCATTGCAGACATACACACAGATCCCGGCACGCCGCAGGAAATGATGCTCCAAAGAGTATCCCGGGTAGCTTAAGCCTTAAGGTATGCCGCATTTGATGGACATCTAATCTGGAACTCCGTCAAGAAAAGTAGGTGGGGCTTAACAGTCTCTAGGTGATGATGGACTGCATCGAGATTGGAGTCCAGACCTCGAATGATGGAGAGAATAGATTAGAATACTCTTTATTGTGTACACCATATAGATTACAGAACATAAATAAAAAGATTTCACAAAGGGTGACACAATGAGCGGTGTTATAGCTAAGAGCAAATCTTTTACAGACAGAGGTGCACTTTAAATGAGAGGACGTGCGTCCGCTGGACACACCTACTTTGCATTTTATGCCTTTTCATTTTTAAAACTGAGTGAATAGGAAGGAAGACAGCAGTTGAGCGAGGTGATGCAAATTAAACCCAACAACACGACCAACGATACTGCGCCAGAGGAAGGTTTATCTGGAGACTGCGGGGACGCCCGAACCCCCCAGGAATCGCCATCGGGTCCTCTCGTCCGGTCGCCAACCGGCAGGATGGAGCCACCTTGGGATTTTTCGCAGTTGGCGGGGCAGCCTTTCGTGTACGGCTGGCACACTAATTGGGCCCCGAAATACCTGCGGTCGGCCAGCGGAGCACCGTGCTTCGGATCCCGCTACCTTCCACTACCAGACTCCTGACACAACAACAATTGGCGCATTGTACCCGGCTCACATCGCAACAAAACTGCTCAGAACCATCCTCCATACGGCTTCACCAGACATTATGCCGGAACACGACGAATCGCTTGGCGGCAAGACTATCTGGTGGGTGGTAACTTCTGCTGGCAGCCGATGTTATGTTTCTAAAATATATTTTCTTCTGTTTACTATCTATCATTATTGATATATAAATTGTTAAACGTGTATTATTCTATACATGTTTAACAATTCGTGACAACCAAACACAACATGCTTCACGATCGCGAGTATGGGACGGGGAATCTCCCACGACAGCATCAGGCTCTTTTGCGGGAATCCCCGATTTTTAAATAGAGCTGAGCTAGTGCTGGTGGAGGAATCGCTGGAAAAAAAATGTGCTAACGATTTAGGTGTTTCTTAGAGACTGGGTGGGTGTCACCCCAAAAAAGGAATAGGTACGATACCTGATACCTGGGGCGGCAGACTGCCTAAAGTGCGACATTCGTACGCTTTACCATACTACTTTTCCACTTTACCATATCTATTGGGATAATACCTATATGTATACGGTTAAGTGGATAAGTAACTAAGTCATTGTAATAAAATATGTTTCTAAAATAACAATTATGTTTTGTAAGAGACTAAGATAACAATTATGTAAGAGAATATTTAAAATCTGTTGGTGACACTAGTTTCATTGAATAAAAACTTGGCCCAGTCAAACACTAAAACAAAATAAACTAACTGGGCAGGCAGGTTGAAAATAATGTAGATTTTTCAGTTAACCCCAAAGAAAGAAGGCGCGGTATTAGAAGTATTATTTCAAATAATTGTGTAATATATTTTCAGTTCGTGGACTGGAGCGCTACCAGTTTGTTAACCCACGTTGTCGCCGTACCAATCACCATTCTGGTAGAATATCCAATGCAGAAGTTTTTAGAAGCATTAATTTTTTAATCGATTAATACATGTTTTAATATTTGAACATAATAAAAATCAGTGAACAAAAGAGTTATGAAATAATGTTTTATTTTTTATATTATGCTGAATGGATGAGGTTTGTAGCAGCCACAAACATGCTACACAATTCCGACGACCTTCCGCGAAAGGTTCCTATAAATCACACTGGGATCGCGGAAATCATGGCGGGCGTCCCGACCGCCCAGCGCGAGGGTGCCACCGCCCAGCGCGAGGGCGCCTATAAATCACACCCCGGAACTTCGGAAGCACATGTTGCCCAACGGCCGATGGGACCGTGGAAACCATACGCGCACGTGAACTGTAAATTGGCGCGCTCTCTACACCGACCAATCACACACTGCAGCCTCACTCGATCAACGAATCAGCATCGAGGACGCCCTATTGGTCACCCCACTATCGTTTAGAGATAGCTGGTTTATTTAAGTTAGTGCATAGCCTGTAAGAGACATTCTGTTCTTATATTTAGTCACGTTCACAACACATTCTATTCCTGTCTTCACTCGTGTACATACACATTCTTTTCTTATATCGAGTCGCAGTTACACTCTATTCCTGTCTATACTCTTGTAAATAGTTATCTTTCATCACGTTATTGTACACGTCATATACATTGTACCTAATCTTTTACTTACGTGCAATATACAACGTTCTAACTATCCGAGTCTTAATTACGTAACACGACCTACGCGCTACATTGGTGACCCCGACGTGATTCTAACCGACGCGATTTTAAACCGACGTAATTCAAACCGACGTGAGACTAACCGGCGCGAGTCTAACCGTCGTTATTCTAACCGACGTAATTCAAGACCGACCGACTGAAAGTACACCTGCCAGTACGGCTAAGGCTTCAGTACTGACTGTTCTATACGCCTTGCATAAAAATATCAATGCCAAACGTTGGCTTTGAAGCAATTTACGTCGCGCCGCCCCGACCGAGCTTATTCGCAGCTACCTTTCTTCGAACCTGATATCGAGAAGACAGCGATCACTACAGCATTCGGTTTGTTCGAATTTCCACGAATGTGCCCAGGTCTCAAGAATTTCAACGGTACAGACATTCCATCGATTCATTCACGAAGTACTCAACGGAATAGACTACACGTTCCCATTCATCGGACATCGGAGATCTGCAGGAAATTTTACGTCTATTAGACACGCATGGTGTCACTATAAATCCAGCTAAGTGTGTCTTCGGCAGCGAAACAGTCAAGTTCCTAGGTTACGAAGTATCAAGTAAGGGAATCAAGCCACTTCAAGACAAAGTTACTGCAATAATAGAGTACCCCAAACCGAAAAGCATTCAAAACTTACGAAGATTTATGGGGATGATAAATTTCTACCGCGACGGCATTCCCAACGCAGCCCACATCCAAGCACCTCTCAATGCGTTCTTTCATAACTCAAAAAAACGAGACAAAGCGGAAGTAAAGTGGGACAATCGGTCGACAAAAGCCTTTGAATTGTGCAAATAGAGCATAATAGACGCTGCTTTATTGTCTTACCCATCCAGTTCACCTGACGACCGAATTACCATTTTTTGTGACGCATCTGCCACCTGCGCCGGGGCATCCCTCCAACAATGGCGAAACAAAGAACAATGGGTGCCACTCGGGTATTTTTCCAAAAAATTCTCCGAAACACAAAAAAACTATAGTGCTCTCGATCGGGAGCTCTCGGCTATGTATATGGCAGTAAAACACTTTCGAAAAATGTTTTAAGGCAAAGAACTCATCATTTATACGGATCACAAACCGCTGACCTACATAATTCGCAAACCTCCGTCCGATAACAACACACCACCGCGAATACGGCAGCTATTGTTCGGGAGCGGGGCACAAAATATTGTCGCAGATGCATTATCGAGCGTGAGACCATCGACATGCCATCACCCATAAACTAAGACGAGTTATCTCAAGATCAAGAAAATGACAGTTGTATACCTACATTATCTCAACAGACCAACATACAACTCAAGAAAATCATTTTACCTGGTACCAACAAGCCAATATTCTACGAAACATCAACGTCACATGTTCGTCCATATTTAACAGCTGATTTTCGTCGCATAGCTTTCAACGCCATGCACAGCCCAAGCCACCCAGGAGTACGAACTACACGGAAGCTGGTCCAAGAGCGATTCTTTTGGCCCTCAATGACTACCGACATCGGTGAGTGGACTAAAACATGCAATTCGTGTCAGCTCTCCAAAGTACAACGACACAATCATAGTGACAGCGCAACATTTCCACCCAGCGAACGATTTCAACATATTCACGTTGATATCGTTTGATATCGTTGGACCGCTACCTACATCAGCATGTGGACACAAATACCTGCTCACGATGATCGACCGGTGCACACGATGGCCCGAAGCTGTACCACTTCAGGAGACTACCGCTGAAATCGTCGCAAGAAAACTTTATGAAGTTTGGATATCCCGTTTCGGTTGTCCAATAAGAATCACAACTGATTACGGCCGA
This sequence comes from Sesamia nonagrioides, assembly GCA_017933935.1. Lineage (NCBI taxonomy): Eukaryota > Metazoa > Arthropoda > Insecta > Lepidoptera > Noctuidae > Sesamia > Sesamia nonagrioides. The sequence continues at coordinate 10,986,921 of JADWQK010000959.1, forward strand.
CAGTTTGAAAGTCGACTATTCCAAGACCTAGCTCAATTACTCGGTACAGACAAAACCCGTACTACTGCGTACCACCCGCAGAGTAACGGAATCGTCGAACGCTGGCACAGAACATTAAAAGCCGCACTCATGGCTCGATTAGAAAACAGCAACAAATGGATCTACGAGTTGCCCACTGTTTTAATGGGTCTACGAGCCACCATCCGCTCCAACTATAACACAACCGCACCGTCCGCAAACCTCTGAAGCATCCATACCAAGGTCCATACAAGATCATCGAACGCAAGGAAAAGTACTTCACAATCCAACTACCAGGACGATCAAACAACATATCGATCGATCGCCTCAAACCTGCGTACACAATCAACACAGAAGATGATCCCAAGCATACGAACAGCGAGACCAATCGAGCACCTGCATCTACCACAGACGAGCAATCCACAGCCAAGACTCCAGCACCTGCAGCGACCGCAGACGAGCAATCCAGCCTACTTCCAGCCCAGCATACGAGGGAACAACGTACCAGATCAGGCAGGCTCGTCAACATGCCTGCACGCTACGTACGCTTCGCTAAAGGGGGAAGTACTGTAGCAGCCACACACATGCTACACAATTTCGACGACCTTCCGCGAAAGGTTCCTATAAATCACACTGGGATCGCGGAAATCATGGAGGGTGTCCCGACCGTCCAGCGCGAGGGTGCCGACCGCCCCGCGCGAGGGCGCCTATAAATCACACCCCGGAATTCCGGAAGTACATATTGCTCAACGGCCGATGGGACCGTGGGAACCATACGAGCACGTAAACTGTAAATTGGCGCGCTCTCTACACCGATCAATCACACACCGCAGCCTCCCTCGATCAACGAATCAGCATCGAGGACGCCCTATTGGTCACCCCACTATTGTTTAGAGATAGCTAGTTTATTTAAGTTAGTGTATAGCCTGTAAGAGACACATTCTGTTCTTATATTTAGTCACGTTCACAACACATTCTATTCCTGTCTTCACTCGTGTACATACACATTCTTTTCTTATATCGAGTCGCAGTTACACTCTATTCCTGTCTACACTCTTGTAAATAGTTACCTTACATCACGTTATTGTACACGTCAACATTGTACTCCTTTACAACGTTCTAACTATCCGAGTTTTAATTACGCAACACGACCTACGCGCTATAGGTTCAAGTGGACGAAAAAGTTAAGGGGGAAACGCTAGGTTTATATTAATGATTATAAGATTAAGATAGATGTCGTCCACGGTGTCGCAGTGGTCAACACGCCTGCCTGCGACGTGGAGGACCCGGGTTCGATCCCCGGCCTGGTCATGGTGGAAAACGATCTTTTCCTGATTGGCCTGGGTCTTGGATGTTTATCTATACAATATGTAAAGAAAACCCTGTCCGATCCGTGAAAGTATTGTTAGGTATCGATAACTGATTCTACTAATGCCCACATAGACAGGCAAAACTTAAAAAAAAATCCCCCTAAAAAAATAAATATTAAAACAACCCCTTTCGCGGGCGGTGGGGGGCAGGGCACGCGGCACCTGTGACGTGGTCGCGTCGCTATTCGCTTATAATAATACCGGTGTTGTCACTTTTTTAAAAATTACCAAATTTCGGGGAAATTGGAATTAATTCCCGGGAAAAAAGGATTATTTCAAAATTCATTAGTATTGTTACTATGATGATTATGTAAAATTTTATATTATATTTGGTCAAGTGTTTACCTAACCTTTACTATCCTTACGGGTCGGACAGGGTTTTCTTTACATATTGTATATGTATCTATTATAAATATAGTATCGTTGAGTTAGTATACCATAACACAAGTCTCGAACTTACTTTGGGGCTAGCTCAATCTGAGTGATTTGTCCGTATATATTTATTTATTTATTATATACACACATCAAAAGTGTCTAGGGATCAAGCATTTTTATGCGGATTTCTTGAGATTGAGATGTGGCTTTGTAATAAATTTATGATTTTGTTTATATGGATCCTTTTTTGGTGCATTCATACTTGAATCAGAACTGTGAATCAAATTCGAGAAAGATGAATCAGCTGTCAATATTTTTCCTATAAAAACATACTTGAAGACATTATTAGTGCTACTGTTTCCCTACTACTGATTAAAACCAACGTTAGAGCGCGACGTCATTTAAGCAGGAAGAAATGCTCAGAGCCGTGGGAATGATAGAAGCTGGTTCCCGGCAACGTACTGCCGCTTTAGCTCTGAATACATCAGAGTGTTATCAGTCGACTTTGGACACGTTACCGAAGCACTGGTACCGAGGCTGAGCGCCATGGAGGACAGTACGCCATGAAGAGCAACAATAACCGCCATGATGTTAGCCGTGAGGCTTCACCAGGAACGAAAACGTCAGAAACCGCTGCCCTTCATTCCCGAAGACCGCTAACCACCTATAGCAATGCACAATCGTAGGATTCGATATCAATGCTCTTGAACACAGAAATTGGGCAGGTGGCGTTTCATGTGCTTTTCTGATGAGTCTCGTATGAGACCCAAGACGTATACGGGAGAACCCCTGGACGCCAACAGCGATTAAACACAGCCAGGAAGTCCATCCTTATAGTGGTGGAACCATCATGGTATGGGCAGGTATTTGGATCGGCGGAAGAACTGAGTTGATTTGGATCAGAGGCAACCTCAACGCTCAAATTTATGCTGAAACGATTGTATCAGACGTCATCGTTCCTCTCAAGTGCAAATGGTCCCTTATTTCAGTTAATGCATGATAATGCACGACCGAACACCGCAAGAGTTGTAAGACCAGACTCTCGCCGCAGCTAACATCAATGTCTGCCCTGGCCTGCTCAGTCGCCAGACTTGAACCCGATTGAGCATGCATGGGATATGCTACAGAGAAGAGCTCTGCAATATGGAGGGTATCTCGCGAGGTCTGTCGTTTTTGTTGTTGCAACGAACATGGGCGGCCATTCCACAGCGTGATTTGATGAACTCATTTTGAGCCAAACCGATTTCTTGTGTTGTTAGTGTTCGCGGAAAACACGGATTATTAATTGTTTAAGTTACCCAATAAAATTTTAGAGAAAACTGTTATTTCAGTCTTTTTTTCGAACTTTTGTGTTAGTAGGTTCAAATGTCAAATATCCCTTTATTAGGAAAATGGCAAATTTCTTTATTAATGCAAGGTGACTTGGTTTATCGTTACTGTGACAACGAAAACACTTTATTTGATGAATCCTTAAAGAAAATTTTAATTAATATCAATCAGGAGAAAAGTTATTGCAAAAATATATGTTGATCCCTAGACACTTTTGATGTGTGTATGTATTTACAAAATTAAAATCTTTCTTTTTTCATATACACACATCAAAAGTGTCTAGGGATCAACATATATTTTTGCAATAACTTTTCTCCTGATTGATATTAATTAAAATTTTCTTTAAGGATTCATCAAATAAAGTGTTTTCGTTTGTCACAGTAACGATAAACCAAGTCACCTTTGCATTAATAAAGAAATTTGCCATTTTCCTAATAAAGGGATATTTGACATTTGAACCACTAACACAAAAGTTCGAAAAAAAGACTGAAATAACAGTTTTCTCTAAAATTTTATTGGGTAACTTAAACAATTAATAATCCGTGTTTCTACCGCGAACACTAACAACACAAGAACATCGGTTTGGCATACTCAAAATGAGTTCATCCAAATCACGCTGTGGAATGGCCGCCCATGTTCGTTGCAACAACAAAAAAGGTCTTCTTGCGACTGGATACCCTCCATATTCGGCAGAGCTCTTCTCTGTAGCATATCCCATGCATGCTCAATCGGGTTCAAGTCTGGCGACTGAGCAGGCCAGGGCAGGACATTGATGTTAGCTGCGGCGAGAGTCTGTCTTACAACTCTTGCGGTGTGCGGTCGTGCATTATCATGCATTAACTGAAATAAGGGACCGATTTGCACTTGTAGAGGAACGATGACGTCTGATACAATCGTTTCAGCATAAATTTGAGCGTTGAGGTTGCCTCTGATCCAAATCAACTCAGTTCTTCCGCCGATCCAAATACCCGCCCATACCATGATGGTTCCACCACTATAAGGATGGACTTCCTGGCAGGATTTTAATCGCTGTTGGCGTCCAGGGGTTCTCCAGTGTCGTATACGTCTTGTATCCGGTCTCATACCAAAACGAGACTCATCAGAAAAGCACACGAAACGCCATTGTTCTTCTGACCAATTTCTGTGTTCAAGAGCCCATTGATATCGAATCCTACGATTGTGCATTGCTATAGGTGGTACCCGTAGCGGTCTTCGGGAATGAAGGTTCACTTCATGCAAGCGGTTTCTGACTGTTTGGTCGCTAATTAAGTTCCCTGAAGAGTGATGAAGCCTCACGGCTAACATCATGGCGGTTATTGTTGGAGCTCTTCGAGTTAAGATTTGAATGTATCGGTCTTGTCTCCGTGTGGTGCAGCGATACCGTCCTCCATGGCGCTCAGCCACGGTACCAGTGCTTCGGTAACGTGTCCAAAGTCGACTGATAACACTCTGACTTGTATTCAGAGCTAAAGCCACAGTACGTTGCCGGGAACCAGCTTCTATCATTCCCACGGCTCTGAGCATTTCTTCCCTGCTTAAATGACGTCGCCGCTCCATAATAACGTTGGTTTTAATCAGTAGTAGGGAAACAGTAGCACTAATAATGTCTTCAATGCGTTGTATGTTTTTATAGGGAAAATATTGACAGCTGATTTTCATCTTTTACTCGAATTTGATTCACAGTTCCTGATTCAAATTATGAAATGCACCAAAAAGGATCCATATAAATTTATAAAATCATAAATTTATTACAAAGCCACATCTCAATCTCAAGAAATCCGCATAAAAATGCTTGATCCCTAGACACTTTTGATGTGTATACTTGCAATACTTGCAAATAATAAAAAGAAAAAATATTTAATAACGATTTCACTAAAGCGACTTTCAAACATATGATTAAATAATCGCTAATCACTACTTAAGTTGAAGCAAACCTTATGAATAAAGGCGATTTTGTTTTAGAACGACGTAAATCAAAGATTTGTTCGGTTTATTTATAGCACTGACAAAGATCAAGTTACCCGAAACAGTCAAATATTCCCAATCATCGTTTGGTCGTGTTGGCCTTGGGTTTAACATTGCATCACCTCGCTCAACTGCCGTCATCCTTCCTATTCCTAAGTTTTTTAAGTGAATAGGCTTAATAAACTAGTGCGCTTTACACTCAACGATTGCATCACCGCTTACCATCAGGCGGTATTGCAGTCAAGCACTAGTTTATAATTATTAAAAAAAAAAAACAACCTTGAGCTTTCTTAATGCTTTAGCGTTAAACTCAAAAATCTAATTAAGAAATTTGACAGATTGTAGTAGCTTGATGTGCTGTCTTCTGTACACGCCTTGGTGCAAACATCTATCTATGATCTTAGTACAGTCAATCTGTCGTTTCAGATATAATGTACTCTGTGAGTAATGAAAAAAGTGCCACAAGATTGAGTGTTGGTTTTTTTTATTGTAAAATGACGTCACGAAGCTACCCTGAAGGTGGACATCTTAAACTCTTAACGGTTTTTTGAAAAACTCAAATAAAAATGAAACGCATTTTTCTCCATTTGTATGCATTTTTGAACATTTTTTTAACAGAATTGTAGAGGGCGCTGCGCTCTACAATTTATGTCATTGTTGCAATGGTCGTACAACAAAAAACGCGCTTTGTTGGTGGCGTCAAAGTATCAAAAAAAGTGTTTTTCACTTTTTCACCCTCAAAAAATCATTTTAACGGAAAACTTTAAATTGAAAAGTTGTTTCTTATATAATTGTCCGCCATCATATACTATTACCCCCTGTACACAGTGGCGATGGCCTGTAGTGAGCACACATGGGCCATTGTGTACTGTGCCTTTAGAATAGTACCAATCCATCGTGAGTGTCGTAAGAGGCGACTAAGCGAACTCTCACCAGGGAAGCGGGCAGCAGTGCTTCTCCTGAGAGATATCAAATTACTGCGATCCGCCTGCCAAACCTGGGGATTATGGCAAACCCCCTCAAAGAAATGAAAGCCTTGGGGGGAGGCCTTTTTCCAGCAGTGAACCTCTATAGGCTGAAGAAGAAAAAAAAGATTTTCTCCATTTTTTATGTAATTTATTCCAATAGGTTTATGTGCATTTAGGGCATTTTCCTTTCCTTCTCTGTATGAGAGGAGACCTGTGCCCAGCAGTGGGACGATAAAAAGGTTGATGATGATGATGAGGGCATTTTAAACTCACATATAATATAGTAGATTGTTAACCGAGGGTGGAAAGAATCAATTCCAGAGGTACTTATATAATATAATATATAATATTATTATTATTATATTATTATGATTATATTATAATATATATCTACTAGTATTTTCGCTATTAGTACGAGTAGGAATTAATTCTTTTACCCGTGTTAAACACTACTTTTCATTTCGAATATGAGGAAAATAAAACTAGTTGTTTATCTGAACTTTTTATGGATAACACTATATAATAATGTTAGTCCTAATTTGACTATTAATTTTAAATAGGTACTCTATTTAAAATTAATAGTCAAATTTGGACTATCGTGAAATTAAAAGGTACATGATTATTTGGAATGTTTATGCTATTTGATATATTATGACAAATTTGGGTGTTCTGGATATCTGTAAAAGTAGGAGACTCTAGTATTTCATCAGGCGGATACTCCCTGGAAGTTGACGGCTAAAGCAAATGGAAGTTTTTGTTTTATTTCGGATTGAATCCTCAATGTAGCATTCGGCGACTGTGCTGGATTTTCAGCCTCCGTGTCCTTTAAACGTCATCATGTTTGCCCTAGAATCGGCTAAAAGAGTTGCTGACGTATGTCTATAACAATGTCCGGTATACTGCTCACAATTTGATAAATTCAAATATGTTGCTATCTGCTTCGGTTGTTGTTGATACCTGAGATTTTATTTTTACCGATCACTTGTTTGTAGCTATTCCCAAAAAAGCTATCCGTTTTTAGATCACTGGGTCTCATTTTTTGATATTTCTTTACTCGTATATCATATTTCTTTATTTGTGTAAACTCTTCTTGTACTACAAATGAGGGCTCAATATTTGTTTTTGTTTTAGTCAGTTTTACTAGTAAATAATTGACCTTGACTTTCAGTGTCCAGCCGAGTATCAATACCACCCGTGAAAAAAAATATTTTTTTAGTATTTGCGTAATAAATACATTCTTCATCATCATCATCTCAGCGTTAATCCCAGTCGCATCCGAAGCTTTTTCAGCTTTTGGAGTCTCAGGTCCGCTTTCACCAGTCTAACTGTTGATATAAATAAACTTCGACATTTTCCGTGAAGCGACTGCCGTCTGACCTCCACAACCCGAAGGCGACATCGAAGCATTGCAGCTGACCAATTGTTGGACTTTTTTGAGGGCTCCAACAACCCTTTAACGACTGCCATTAGATGTTCGTATGGCAACCGGGACCAACGGCTGAACGTGCTTTCCGAGGCACGGCCAGACTAGTGCAAATATTCATATTCATGCATACAAATATTTGCACTGTGCGGGGATCGAACCCGCGCCACCTTGCTCAGCGGCCGCGTCCGCTACCGCTATTCCACGGAGCTAATCCATAAATACTTAGGTAAACTTGCCTTCACTGCCAAATATATCTCGTCAGGAGCATCATACTCTTGAACCCCTGAGACAGTCTTTTCAAAATGGATGTTAAATTATGGATTTTTTTAAAATTTACATTGTGTTTTACACTAAGTGTACTCTTGAGCATTGAATATCGGCTCCATAGCGTGGAAGATTGTAGTTTGCTAGACAGTCCATTAAAATATGTAAGAAATACACTTTCGGAAAATGAAAAAAAAATTCTTCTCTACTCGCCACTTCATAAAATCATTGTATGTGTTTATATATCTTTCTTTTGAGATTTCTGGTAAAAGATTGTTGATAACACAATTTGCCTCGTCTTCAATTGAATCTGGTGTCAATATTTCAGAATCGCTTGAACTCATTTTTAAATTAAAATCTTAGCTTTTAATTAAAAGATTAGGTACCTAATTTTTTTTTTTGTAGTGTGGCACTAGTTATGACTTTGTGCCAATTTCAAGTAAAATAAAAATCTTCAAAAGTTCTTCTTTCTTTCTCTTGTGGCTTCGCACGGTTTGTGCATTTAGCCAATGTCACGTAATGAATTATTCATGTCGAAAAAGACGGCCGCGCGAACCGAACACCAGGAGGAGATTTGGTACCACGCCATGATGTGGCCACTATGCTACAATATTTCACTGTTCTTTATGAATTATTCACTGAATGCACTTTTTACTACTAAATCACGCGTTTTTATTTAGTAAACGACACTATAAATATGTTAAAATTCCAATGAAAAATGAGCGTGGCACTCATCTTAGCTTCCCGCCAAAAAAAAATCTATTAGGTATTAAAGTACCTAACTATTTTTTTAATTCCGTCACAGATACTTAGCAGATTAGTATCCCGCTAATTTATGTCGAATTTTCAAATTTTAAATATGGAACTCACTACGTTATTGTTGCGACCATAGAATTAATAAGTACCTATCGTATATATAACTATCGTACTTCTTAAGTCTATGGTTGCGACCTATTTCGATCAATGAAGTTTGTGCTAAGTTCACACTGGCTGTTTAAACTTACATTGCCGCTGCATTTTTTTTTTATTATTTTTTTTTTACACAAGTAATTCGTATGAGTTTTTCCCGCTCTAGGGAGGGAAATAGCACTTTCTACCCAATAATCAGATCAAGAAAATACTACTTTCTGAATATGAGAAATCAAAAAGATATCTTGATGTTTGTGCGAGTCAGGGGCAGGTCGTTAATTTAGCTTGTCAAAGTACAGATGGAACATTGCAAACTAGAATTTCAAATCAAACTAACATTATTTGTAACTATTTTTTATGCTGCTAACGCAGAAGAAGTCAAATAATTTTGAGTGAACTATAAATAAAAATACATTGTAAAATATGCATAGAATAAGTAGGCGCATACTACGAAATTTTAATTATCTTTCAGTCCGTATCTCTCTGAGCATTCAGTATTAAAACAACTATGAAACTTATAACATTGTTAAATTTAGTCGTGGTGGTTTTAGCCCGAGAATACACCGGTAAGAAAGACTTTTTTTTAGTTTTTTGCCGTTCAAGAACCTAAATAGTATCATCATCACAATCATTATTAGCAGTCAGTTCCACCTGCTGTTGATTAAAGGCTACCATGCCACCTCCCTCTTGTGCTATGCTTCCCTGATTTAAACGAGTCACAGCTAGGTCTTCCCTGCGACCTTCAGTAGGTCGTCGGTCTACCTGGCTGTTCGATTCTTAATTCTTTATTGCGTACATAGTATATACAGTTGATAGAGAAATCATTATAGGTAATTATGATATGTTCATGTTGTTATGACCCAGTCGGGTATAATATTGATCAAATAGGAGTGAGGAGGAAGGGCATTAGACGTTTAATGTGATATTAATATTAATTAAGAAGTAGTTGTTACTATGTTACAGAATCCATAATCACTACATATTAAAAAACAAAGCCACTTTCTCTTTGCATTTGTATGATTAAATCTTTAAAAGTATGCAACGGATTTTGAGGCGGTTTTTTAATAGACAGGGTAATTAAAGAGGAAGGTTTATATGTATAATAACGTTCATTAAATTGTGGAGAAATACTATTATTTTTAAGGTTTCTAATGTGATGTCGTAAATATCTTTTTTCCGCGTTTGCAGTGAAACGCAGGCTGAACCCTACGAGATTTATCAAAATAATGTAACTATTAAATATTGTACAAATTCCGCGAGTCCAAAAAGTCCGCGATGGTATATGTCTATCTCTTATGGATATCCCACAATATTTTTATTTTTGTCATTGACACTTTACGACAAACACCGGCTAATTTTTGAAGAGATTTTAACCAATACAGCATTAATCCTGATCCAATTAAATACCTTAAATACATTGTTGATTTAATATAGATCTATATCGCCTATAATATAGATCTATATAAAATTGCGGGGTGTCGCGTTTGCGGTAGTATACAGCGCATACCGCCGCAAACGCGACACCCCGCAATTTTTAAATCTGTAATATGTTCGAAAATATTGATATAAATCATACTCTGTAAAGGGCGATATAGATCTATATTAAATCAACAATAGATTTAAAAATTGCGGGTATGTATTTAGTATTAGCATTGCACCTGTGCGAAGTCGGGGCCGGTCGCTAGCCTAATATATAAAATTCTCCTGTCACAGTGTTGTGCAGGAGAATTTATCAAATAAATTTAAATTAGTTCATTTAAATTTAATTAATAACTAATTTTAATTTAAATTAGCCTAGATCTACCTACTGTGTACGTATGTTTAAGAGGGTGATGAGTCAAGTAAATAAAACGGCTGTTTCGGCGAGCGCTAGTACAAGACTGGGGAATGGATAGGTAGTCATTTATTATATTGAATAATTATTTGGTTACGTAGGATCACTAATGTTAATCGGGCTTCAGTCAGTTACTGCAGTGATCACTTACCGACTACCCCTCTAAATTCTATGGTCTTGCTACCCGCTGACGAGCAAGAAGTCTTCACACTTATAAACAGACTAAAGGATAAATATGCTGTGGGTCTCGACCTCATTGGTGGTAAAATTATTAAGAGATACGCGAACCTCCTTGTCTCTCGTGTTACCCACATATGTAACCTATCATTATCCACACGGGTATTCCCAGAGCTGTTTAAAATCTCTCTTATCAAGCCTATCTTCAAGGTCGGGGAAAAAGACTCTGTGAACCATTACCGACCCATTTCCATTCTTCCAGCACTTGCACAATAAAACGACTGTTTCGGCGAGCACTAGTACAAGACTGGGGAATGGATAGGTAGTCATTTATTTTATAGAATAATTATTTTATTAAGCGCTCTACACACTAAAGCCCCCGACCGGCCCGGCGGCATATATCGGCAACATTTTGCCGGTGGGATAGTTTGGCGGCTTCAGTCATTGCAAGTTGTACAACTTCGTCGGCGGCATGTCGGCGGCTCGACATCAGAAACTCATTTAGCAGTTAAAATACTAGCACGTCACTATAGCTCTACTTGCTTCGGCAGTACATATACTAAAATTGGAACGATACAGAGAAGATTAGCATGGCCCCTGCGCAAGGATGACACGCAAAATCGTGAAGCGTTCCACATTTTTACGGAGTTAGATCTTCGGGCCGATCCCGTATCACTCTCAACGCAGGGCTCGAAGGGAACCGAGTGGTTTTAGTGGGTACTCCCGGCTCCGGCTGGGCGAGCCCCACACACGCCTGTCGCCTAGCTATCGGCGGGTACGGTGCGTAATGCATTTCAATTCGTAAAAAAATAAAAGCTCGTCACTATAGCTGAAATGTCGCAATGAAATGTCGTGGCAAGCCGCCGACGTGTCGTGGGCAACACGCGCGGGCGAAGGTTGCCGACATGCTTCTTTCAACTTAAACCGGTGTTGGCTTTGGTGTTCAGTGCGCCTTACGTACAGTAGTATGTTCGAACCCCATCAAGGGGGTTTTTTTGGCAGGGAAGCTAAGATGAGTGCCACGCTCATTTTTCATTGGACATTTAAATTATTTATAGTGTCGTTTACTAAATAAAAATGCGTGATTTATGTAGTAAAAAAGTGCATTCAGTGAATAATTCATAAAGAACAGTGAAATATTGTAGCATAGTGGACACATCATGGCTTTGTACCAAATGTTCCTCATAATGTTCGGTTCGCGCGGCCGTCTTTTTCAACATGAATAATTCATTACGTGACATTGGCTAATTGCACAAACGGTGCGAAGCCATAAGAGAAAGAAAGAAAAACTTTTGAAGATTTATAAATTACTTGAAATTGGCACAAAGTCATAACTAGTGCCACACAAGTGCTTTGTGTAAATTATTTCATCACCACTGAATCGAAATCGACATATGTTGATGTTGATGATATGTGACATCTACCAATTATAGTCCGGTTAAGTAGTCACGACCTCTCTAGGTCAACTACGAGACGCCATATCAAAAAAAAAAAAAAAAAACTGCGCTCTCGTTATCCACTCTCTCTCTCTCACCGAGAGGAGGTTTGTTTCCTTATGAGTAGGAACATTATAGGCTGATTATTACGCCTGTTATGTTCTCCATATTCTTAAATATGACCACTCTATTCTCATATAATTGTGCTGTTGACACATTTTCTGTTCCATCTAAGAAGAACTATAAATCTATGGTAAATAGTGACTGATGAAGTCTTGATTCCAGATGAAGACAGAATCAAGTTTCCAAAATTGTTCCACGTGGACGAATATAAGCAATGTCTTACGAAGGTGGATGGGGTATTCTGTCTCGGTACTTTCGAGCTCACTCCGGCAAAACAGCCACATCCAACTTATGAGCTGATGAAGGTAAGTATTTGCTATTCTTTTATTTTTCTGGAGACCACGGAAATATTCGCGTTACCTTGGGTTTAAGGTACCCAATGCGGTGTCCACGTATGATATATTTGGGCAGTTCTAAGAAACAGACATAGTGAGGACCAGCCCCCTAATCGGCGAACACATTTTTGTCAAATGATTGCGACCAGTTGGGATCAGTTGGGATAGTTCGGACCGCCCATTGGTCCGTTCGGTCCAAACAATCCCAACTAGTAGCAATCATTTGACAAAAATGTGTTCGCCGATTAGGGGGCAGGGCTAAATATAATGTATGTTTTCCAGGCATATTCAGATGAATCGTTCCGGCATTTCAACCGCACGCGTATACATCACGGTTACTGCTTAAGCAGACGCTGTGCAACCTTGGCCACTTCGGATAATTCTTGGCCTGCCTTAAAAACTAATGCTTCGCACTGGTTTGAACGCTGTGCTGATCATTACGCACAACGAAGAGAACTCCGTGCCTCTCTTCACACTCTCAACTATTGCCGCACACACGCGGATTACGTCACTGTACAACCCCGTACGACAGCTGAACAAATATTTAAGCTAGTTATTTATGCTTTCCTTGTCGCCAATATTGTTGGGACTATTTATGATAACTGTGCTGAAGATACTCCTAATAGTAAGTCAAAAACGTCTTCCTATTTTCTAGTGTGGCATTTAGATTTGCGCTACCCGCTATGCAGTACCTCAACCCCGCTGACACCTGTATTTGTTACGTTACGTGCCATTCAAATACAAATTATTTATTTTGCATAAAACACTGTAAAAATGGCGTTAGCTGTAAAATATACATGCTTCAAGTGAATGAGTGAGTGTACCGTAGTATCGTAATGCATAAATTTTGAATGAGTTGTAGAGTGCAAGAATGCAAAGCTATGGACATTCCTACGCGCGACGTATATTTAAAATCTCTGAATTTTCGCGCGTGTTCTCTCAATGACACCTGCCTTATACCACAGTTGGTTATAAAAAGAGAATGCTACTGCACCGCCGGACCGGGAACCTCAAACCAGTCATATTCTAAGTGCCTTTTTCTCTTACAGAAAACAAGTTGCTAACTGCCTTCTCAATATCAGCCAACTGGCGCCGGCTTAAATTCATTTCTAAAGATGGTGACCCTCGACAGATTACCCTGTACCCTATCGAAGGTTTCAGGTATCTACTTTATTTCAAGTTTTCAATTCTTACCTTGAGCACCGTGTAATTGGAAGAGTCTTATTATGAAAAATCACGCGAGTAATTATATAGATATGCTGTATAATTATGAATATTTCGTAATTTCAGGGTCGTAGCATTGGGTTTCACAACATTTGCTCACGCCAGCACGTTTCCTTTTCTGACCTACACGATAAATCCAGAATATTTAGAACAGGTATAACTATCTCCATGTATTAAAATAAAATTCAAAGTTCACTATCTGACTGATACTTCAATGCACAGCCACAAATAGAAATATGAAATTTGGAGGATGTTGATGTTCGTGAAGAGTAGCCATTCACTGAGATTACGCGCAAATGCTGCATCTCGCAAACAGAAATCACCCTGCAACTTGCGTTCAGTACCAAAAATTCCTATCATCAACCATAGAGCAAGAGCCCGCCAGACACATCGCCCATCTGGCCAAAGATCCTCTCTATTCCATAATTTTTGGCTAACGAGCGAAACGGTCCGTTAGCGAAAGCAATTCAAAAATCAAATCAAAATCAAATTTATTAGAGCTCCAAAGTATATGACATTAGTTAGTGATTGAAGCCTTAAGCAAATTATGCCTATGTTAGGAGACTCCGCTCTTCCACAGCAGTATACAATTTTTACAAAACCTTATTTATAATCAACATGTGTGTGCGGTTTGTGTATGTGTTTGTGTATATGTGCGTGTATGTGTGTGTTTGTTTTAAGTACCATTCGAGGACATCGGCATGAATACACAAGGCACATCTGAGGACATTTTCAATCCGAGGACATTTTTGTGGGTCCTCGATTTGACTTGACTATTGTATCGTATTATTCACGCAATTTTGAACATTACTGTATATATGATAAGGAAAACTCAAGAAATCCTCGGATTGGTGGTGATCATTCATGTACACATTTCGACCGTGTGTGACCACTAGACGGCGCCACTAGTGATTTTCACACACTCAATAAACACACGACTCATGTTTATAATACTATCCGAGGACCTAGTGTGTAAATGTTACACTCAAGACCTCGGAATAGTACTTGAACTAGTCAGTGTGTTGAGGTCCTCCTTTCAGGTACAATTTCAGGTTGTATCTGAAATTACAATTGCTATGAAAATAAGAAAACGTTGATTTTAAGTCCGATTGTGAATGAAATAGTTATTAAATAAATCCACCAGAGAGCATTTTGTGGTGCTTGGTCGCAGAGGAAATATTATTTTCCTTCAGTTGACGCCCAACCGTAGCTGTCTTTAGAGAGCGTCTGCATTATGTCGTAAATATCTACTCCGTTTCTTATTAGCCCTTATGTGAGTGACAAATAAAACACCTTTAACAGAGTGACGAGGTACCCGGGTACCTTCATATAGTTTATACGTAATGTAACCAAATCAACATCTGTTTTTGTGTTATATGTACATACTTTGAATATTATTGCTTTAGCTAAGCTTAACAGTTGTCAATCTGTGGCCATAAAAGCGGAGGAATGATAGAGTGCGGTACATGGTTATTGGCGCAGAAGAACTGTGGAAATCCAGTCACCTACCATTATTTCGGACTGCGATGTCTCACGATAGAATCAAAATGCTATAATGCAAAACTACAAGTCTCGTGAATGTAATACCATTGACGAACAGCTATACAGATATCGTGGACGGACTCGCTTTACTCAATACCTACATGCCATGAAAACCTGAAAAGTATGGCATAAAAATATACTGAGCTTGTGATGCAAATAATTTCTACCCCTTAAATGGTCAAATATATACAGGAAAGTCAAGTGATGGCTTACGTCTAACAAATGTAGGAGAATTCACTGTATTAGATCTCGTGGCTAAATATAAAAATTCAGGGTTGAATGTAACTACGGATAATTTTTTTATGTCGCTTCAACTGGCTCAGTCTTTGAAATCGTGGAATATGACACTAGTTGGAGCGGTAAGAAATATAAACGGGTTCTTCCTGCAAATGTGCAAGCACATAAAGAGAGGGCTGTTTATTCTTCTAACTTCTTATATAGCAAAGAAGAGACTGTCTGCTCTTACGTACCTAAAACAATAAAGCAGTAATAATGTTATCATCAACAATGTATTGTTGTTCTCATTAATGCACATGTCACCAGTTATTGAAAGTAATAAGGAAACTGCCAAGCCAGAAATATTTTTGTATTATAATAAAACCAAAAGTGGAGTGGACAACATGGATAAGCTGTTAGCAGAATATACCGTCTAACGCAAAACAAATCAGTGGCCTTTAGCATGTCTTTATAATGTCATTGATATTGCAGCTTTGGCAGCATATATCATTTACATGGAACATAACCCACAATTGGTCTCGAGTGACAAACGTAGAAAGTTTTTGAAACAATCAAGTCCACAACTTTGTGTTAAAAATATAGAAGTCAAAAAATCTCATTATGACATCAAAATTACATGTGAGATCTGCAATGCAGGACGTGTTTGGCCGAGAACTGAGGCCTCAAAACTCCTATAAATCGGTCTAGATGAAATTCTACAGGGCCTGTTACAGTCGTTGGAAGTTGTTACCTATACAGAGAACTCAAACGCAAGCAAAGAAAAACTCGGAAAGCTTGCACTAACTGCAAAAAAACAATTTGTGATGAACATGCAGTGACTCGTCCAACATGACCTAACATTCGCTTCAACAGCTATACTAATACTGTCTGAACAAAAAATTTTTAATTTTTATATAAATAAAACACTTTGGCAAATGCTTATTACTTAATTTTTGTACGAATTAAAAACAACTATCTTCATAGTCACACAAAACACAAAGAGGTACCCAGGTACCTCATCACTCGATTGTGCGTTTGAAATATATTTTAGTATCCACAAAACATTGTAAATAGTAGACTTGGTCAAAACCTTAAAAAATATGTAATTTATAAATAGTTAAGAGCTCTCAGGAAGTCAGAGCAACCTATAGGGTGTAAAACATACTTTTTTTAGATTAAGAAAACGCCAAAGGCACCCGGGTACCTCGTCACTCACATAAGGGTTAGATACGTATCTCGTAGATTATAATACTTATTTGTTATAACGAGTTTTGTATTAAATATGATGTTTAGGAACCTTGTTTTAAGAACACAATCTATACATAATTTAATTTTTAAATATTGCTTTTTTAAATTTGGGTGCTTCGTGCATTGATTTATGTTGAAATTTTTCAAATTATAATTTAAAATATGAAGATCACGGAAAGACAACGGTGAATTGTCTGGCTTTGGGTGCCGTGTACGCCGTGGTTTGCGGAGAGCCCGTAGCAATTGCTGTGTCTCTGGATACCGCGGAGTTAGTGGCAGACATCGAAGCTATGGCAACCGTGGAAACCGTGGCTGTCCCGGGAGCTGTAGCAGCCGCAGTGGTCCTGGCTGCTACAGACGTCATGGCAGCTGAAGCATTCGCGGAGGTCATGTAGAGGCAGTGGTACAAGGTCGAGGATATCTGCCCGCCCAAACAAGGCGAGACTGACTTACTTAAATTTGTTTAAATCTTCTCATGACTCCGCAGAATATTGACAGCATATTACTGACTTCATATTCAGCGATACAAACGAGTTGCAGTGCTTACCATTGTTGCTTATAAAGAGCTATTGATACGCAATCACTACAATGTTGTTCAGGTACTACGTATTAGCTACCGTCAAATCGCGCAATGGATTCGGGTAGTTATTGAAGTGCATTAACTTACTACTTATTACGAAGTAATAGCATCGGGTTTTTATACTTACCGATTTTCTTTTTTAGCAATCTATCTCCGGATGACGAACCGTGTGTGTTGGTTGGACAACCTTTTTTTTCGTTCCGGGGTGGAAAATCCTCAATGGATGTCCGCCGCTCTGGGGTGGGCGACGGGGTCTGTCAGACTCCTACTGACTAAAAACCACCCCGGTGTCTCTCCAGACACGTGCGCGCGGAGCCGCGGAAGTGTTAATTCTGCCGCGGCCCCACACTCTCGTGCTGGCCCGGTCTGTCCGGGCCTCGCCTCCTGCACGGGGTCCTTCAGATAGGGGACGGGGACTTCCCCACGTCCCCGCCCTTCTTCGGCCACCCGGTGCGTCTTCTGCGGCCCGGGAAGGGAGTTGAGATCTCTCTATTCCATTCCGCAGCTTGCTTCTGCGTCATCACGTCCTCACAGAAGGACACCACGGCGTCCCACGACTCTGCGCTACCGACCACCCTCCGCACTACTGCCGGCAGCGTCAGGTCGCCTCTTACTTTAGTTGTGAGGACACGGCGCTGCTCCTCCCAAGCTACACACTCGCAGAGCGTGTGCTGCGCCGTGTCCTCCCCGCATTGGACGCAGTGATGGCACCGAGCGTCCGGCTCCCTGCCTAGACGACGCAGGTACTTGCCGAAGCAGCCGTGCCCCGACAGTATCTGCGTCACCCTGAACGACAGGAAGCCGTGCCTTCTCCCGAGCCAGTCGTCGAGTACTGGCCGGATCGCCTCGACGGTAGCGAGGCCGGCGGCGGTAGGTCGCATAGCCTCTGCCGCCAGTCCGCCAGGACCTGACGGAGCTCCTCTCAGCGCAACTCTATCTGCCGCTGCACCGGACTGTAGCCCCGTGTCCGCTCTTCCTCGCGCCATCGGTACAATGACGCGAGTACTTTCGCCTCTAGGTCCCCGGGCAGGGATACGGCCAGGACGCAAGCCGCCTCGTAAGTAATCGTGCGTTACCCGCGGACGACCCTGACGGCCATCGCCCTCTGCGGTTTACGCAGAATGGCGAGAGTTACGGCCGTCAGGTCCATCGCCCACACAGGGGCCCCTACAGGGTCGTGGACGGCACGATTCCCAGGTACAATCGCCTACAGGCGGCAAATTCCCATGTTGGGAAGCAACGTTGATAGCGCGCCTGCTGCACCCATCAGCATGGGCGCCAGCCACCGGAAGTGAGGCTCGAATTCCCAACGGCTGTCGAGCACCAATCCCAAATACTTCATGGTGGGCTCGACAGCTATCCGGGCCCCGCTGACCACGATATGTGATCCCGGCGCTGGCGCACGCCGGAGGCCATGAAGTACCATGTCCGCCGACTTGTCAAGGGCCACCTTCAGGCCCAGGCGCCGGATGCGGTTCACCACCTGTGACACCGCAGCCATGGCTACCAACGTCGCTTCCCTGTGCGAGCTCCCCCGGGCAGTGACAAGCGTGTCGTCCGCGTAACACGTCAAGTCGGCGTCCGTCGGCAGCTCGCCTCTCAACACCCAGTTGTAGCCGATGTTCCATAGGAGCGATCCCAAGGCCGATCCCTGTGGAACACCGCGCGACATTTGGTGCGGACCGGCATCGTCACGTCCCCGATAGATGACGCATCTGTCCTCCAGATAATCCCCTACTATGCGGCGGAGGTAGGGAGGCACCCGCTGGTATTTCAGAGCCTCCCGAATACAGCTTCAGGGTAGCGTGTTGAATGCGTTGGAGATGTCTAAAGACACTGCGAGACACCGTAGCATCCGCCAGGGCCCTCACGCGCATGATGGCGTCTGTGGTAGAGCGCCCCCGACGAAAACCGAACTGGTTGTCGTCCAGGTTCTGTCCCTCTCTGCATAAGAGGCCGACGAGGCGATCTGCGATAATACGCTCAAATAGTTTGCCCGCCTCGTCGAGCAGCAGTATGGGCCGATACGCGGACGGCGAGTCCGCGGAGCGCCCCTCCTTCCTGATCAGGACTAGCTTCCCCTCCTTCCACACACTGGGATACTGACCCTGCTCGAGGCATGCCCTGAAGTGGTTGAACAACCTGGCCCATCCTACAAAATTGTTAGGTTACGTATTTTTCTTTTTTAAGTTTACTTTGTAAAGATCTAATGCGAAAATCGTCAAAAATGTCTACAAAATTCCTTATAAATTAATCTGATGTTGCTTGTTACAGAAGAAAATCAAAAACAAAGTCCTTGGATAATACTCAAGATACGAAATGCGCATGCAGAAACTGTATTAAAATTACTAAGTATATAAATATATCTGCTATTAAATGTAGAGAAAAGTTAGGTACAGAAGAAGGTATAAGTCCTCGATTTAGACATTTGGGACTGGGTAAAACGTCCTCAGATTGTTCCTGGAAAGTATAACACAAGGTCCTCGCACTGTATATGGCTAAAGAAAATATGTGTGAAAGTGAGTCCTCAGTTTGTCATGTCTAGTCAGGTGATTGGGTCCTCGGAAAGTTCACACAAAAGTCCTCGGAAGGGTATCGCTAGGAGCATGAGCTGTGTATATTAAGGTTCTCGCATTGGTCAAGAAGAGTTTAATAACAAAATGGTGCAATAGCAGAGTAGGAAGATAGCTGTCAACCGTAATTTCAAATTTTGTCTCTTTATATCTTATTAAAAAAACTGTACGATGTTGTTTTACAGGTTTTTTCGAAAGTCCTCGCATAGGTGACCTAAAATTAAAGTCCTCTAATAGGACTCCCTACAAACAGGGGTGCGTGTGCGTGTCTGCGTGTGTGGCGGGGGGTGTGTGGGGGTGTGTATGTGTGTGTATGTGTGTGTGTGCGTGCTTGTATCATTTTGTGTGATTCAGTAGTCCCTCAGTTTTTTTTTTTAATAATTATAAACTAGAGCCTGACTGCAATCCCGCCTGATGGTAAGCAGTGATTTAATCGTTGATGGTAAAGCGCACTAGCTTATTAAGCCTATTCACTCAAAAAAAAACTGAGTGAAAGACGGAAGACGGCAGTTGGGCGAGGTTATGTAATGTTTAACCAAACAACACGACCAACGATGCTGCGCCAGAGGATTGATTTGAAGACCCTCCACGACCAAACTCCCGGCACAACAACATTTGGCGCATCGTACCCGGCACACATCGTAACGCAACTGCTCAGACCCGTCCAGTACGGCTTCACCAGACCCCATGCCGGAACACGACGAATTGCTTGGCAGCATGACTTTGTCTGGTGGGTGGTAACTTATGCCGGCGGCTGATCTTGTTGCCTACCACCGAGTAAACGATTACATAGTAGTATCTATGTAATCTAGTGTCTTTATCCAATTAGTTAACATTTTTTTACAGTCATGTAACTTTTTATTGTATATACAATATGTAAAGAAAACCCTGTCCGATCCGTGAAGGTACTTATTGCTAGGTAGCGATAACTGATTCTACATTAGTAGAATCAGTCTTTGTAGGCATTAGCCTACAAAGCCGGGCTAAACTTAAAAAAAAATCCCCCTAAAAAATAAATATTATTTCGCAAAAAGAGGTAACTTAAAACATGTGCGGTAGGCCATACAGGCGCGGGCGAAGAGGGGAAGGGTACGTGGCACGCGGCCGCATCGCTATTCGCTCAGAATTATACCGTCAAAAATAATGTTGTCACTTTTTAAAAATTACCAAATTTTGGGGAAGTTGGTATTAATTCGTGGGAAAACAAGATTATTTCAAAATTCACTAGTATTGTTACTATGATGATTATGTAAAATTTCATATTTTATTTGGTCATGTGTTTACCTAACCTTTATTATCCTTACGGGTCGGACAGGGTTTTCTTAACATATTGTATACAGTATGTTAACTAACAGAGGGCGTTCCCGTTAACCCGGAATAGTATAGCATACATACATGCTAAAAAAATATTTCCATTCGAAAACAAGATGTTTTAAAATTTTTTCCAATAAGAAAATATTCAATAAAAATTTTAAATTGACATGTAAAAGAAACACACTGTACACGCGAACATGAAAGACGGCAACGTCGCAATTTATTTATACATGACGACTACTATTTTGATTTAAAACAGGTTTCAAATTTATTTCCAATTAGAATTTTTTTTTATTCGGATTTTTTATGCTTATTTTTCTATGCTGATATTTTTATTTTAATCTATTAATGATATATATTAACGAGTTTAAGGGAACGCCCTCTGTTATTTAACATACTGTATATGTTTATTGATCCTATTATAGAGTTGGCATGATAGTGTACCATATTTAATCGCAGCAAATTTAGTTTTTGTTTGTGGAACTTGTGCTATAAGATCTCTACGCCTTCTTGTTAATCTATCAGGATCATATGGTGCATTCTTATGTTTTTTTAGAACAGTGTTTATGAAATATATCTTTCTAACAGAAAGCAATCCACTATCCCGGTAGAGTAATTCAGTAGGGTATGAGATACTTTTGAAATACATATTTTTTATTACAGCACGTTGTCCCCTTTAACATGTATAAACTTTGACTTTGCTGCACCACCCCATATTGGGATGCAGTAAGCTATAACAAATTGTGCTATAGAGATGTATATTTCATTTAACAAATTTCTGTGGGCGCCTCATTTCTTATTTACATTTGTTGGCAAAATGTGTCTTAAGGTTTTAAAAATCCACCCCAGTTTTCTAATCCGTCCAGTGATATGTTCAATATAAGAGTACCATGATAATTTCAGATCAATAATTACACCTAAGTATTTTGTTCCCAGAACTTTATTAATATTGGGACAAAATTACAGTTATTATTCATAGGTTGGTCACATGAGTGTACTTTGATGTTGAACACTTCATCTGGTTGTGAATTTTTATAGATGGAAAAGCATGTTTTGTTTATTTTTTTTTATAATTTATAAACTAGCGCTTGACCGCAATCCTGCCTGAGCAGTGATACGATCATTGATGGTAAAGCGCGCTAGTTTATTCACTATAGCCTTGAAGACACTCAAATTGTAATGTGACGGAAACACCATCGCTGGAAAATTGTTCCAGTCCCTCGATGTATGCGGTATAAAAGAGGAAGCGAAACGCTTCGTCCGGGTCGCAGTGGTGTCAACAACGTACGGGTGGAAACTCGCCGTACGACGGGTCGTCCGATGGTGGAACGGAGATGGGGGAATTAAATCATGCAATTCCCTTGCACACTCACCACACAAATGCATCCTATAGAAGACCGAAAGGCTGGCTACTCTACAATACTCAATAAGTCTGGGTCGCCAATTAGCCTCTTCGCACGCCTCTCTACTGAATCCAAAGTAGCCATGTAATTAGTTTTTGAAGTATTTAACGTGAGAAGGTTGTTATCAAGCCAAGACGCAATTTGGAACATACCCAAATCTGCCTTAATTTTAACGTCAGACCAGCTATGTCCATGAAAGACAACAGCAGTGTCATCGGCGTAGGAAAATATGTATGAAATGAACATCCGTATTTTGTTAAATTTTAGAATAATCTATCATATGCGTTTTCAACTTTTAGACTCAGTTCTGCCGCCTTTGTTGTTAAGAAAATTAGACAGATAACTGATGTGGATACAGCCAGAATTGTTTATTTTAGTTATTTTCATAGTCTTATGACTTATGGGATTCTTCTCTGGGGAACTTGTGCGGACATCAATACCATCTTTGTTTTACAGAAGAGAGCTGTTCGAGCCATTTACAACCTTGGTCCTAGAGATTCTCTTAGAGAAAAGTTCAAAGAGGTGAACATTCTGACTGTAGCTTCACAATATATATTTGAAAATCTTATGTATGTTCATAAAAATATCTCGAATTTTAAGAAAATAAGCAATATTCATAATATAAATACCAGGAACAAACACAATCTTGCTGTACATCACACTCGTCTCCACAGAGTAGGCAACTCGTTCATGGGTCAATGTATACACTTTTACAACAAGCTTGCCATGGACATTCGAAACTTACCCATTAAACGATTTAAGAACCATATAAAGGCCAAACTTTGCAAAAAGGGGTATTATAAAATCACAGATTATTTAGAAGACAAAAAAGCTTGGGACTGAGCTGCTCGCTCTGTTAAGCATTGTTATTAAGCAATATGCGTAATTGTAAGGTAAATTATTGTAAACATTTTCATTTTCAATGTCTGGACTTGAAAAAAGACGATGATCCCTGAGTTTGTTTCGGCTATTTCTTCTCAGAGGTAGTCAGTTAGGAAATGCCGGCTTCATCTAGTTAAAAAAATAAAATAAAAAATAAACATGACGTGTAAAAGTGATCAGTGATCCTACTTGCTTAATAAACGATTTCATTTCATTTCATTTTAGATTACAAATGAAATCGCGAAATGAAATCGTTTATTAAGCAAAGGTCATTAATATAAGCTAGAAAAAGTATAGGACCCAAGACACTACCTTGCGGTACGCCAAATGACACATCAGAGCAGTCTGCGTCGATAAGCACGTATGGGATCACCGGAGACCCGCAGCACCGGAGACTTAACAGAAATCATGCCTTTTGCAGCCATCATGCTTTTTGGCATGCTTGCTTGCATCCGTGCTGCATGCTTGCAGACCTTCCAAAGACAAATTAACCTGTTCGATCGACCCGTGCGGCTTTTATTAACTTCACCCATTACCGAAACACTTTTAACGAATAAATCTTCGTCCATGCAGATTACGGAAAGAATCGACGGAATTTATTTAGCACATGGGACGTCGCTAATCCAGTGTTTCATGATGATGACC
The DNA here is from genome assembly GCA_017933935.1 of Sesamia nonagrioides. Taxonomy (NCBI): domain Eukaryota; kingdom Metazoa; phylum Arthropoda; class Insecta; order Lepidoptera; family Noctuidae; genus Sesamia; species Sesamia nonagrioides. Next base: position 11,011,077 of record JADWQK010000959.1, read on the forward strand.
TGCTTCCTTACCTGCTACAACCTCCTGATATACTCTCAAAAACAGGAGCTCGGCTTGCATTTGCTGCCGCTATGTATCATTAAAAGGGTTGTAAGGTACGTAGACGGTTTTCAACCAGTACTCTTTTTGGAGTGGAATGCGTACATGTATGGAGTTATCGACAGCAGCCTTAGACATGTCTCGACAGCTGCCTGCAGTTGAAGCGTCCTGCACATGTATGTTGTATGGCTACATTTCCAACTTGATAGATTTCCAGGTTGAGCTGACCTCGCATTGTATAGGTTTTTTAAAGTTGTTTTTTTTTTAAGACTTTTGAGAGATTGTAGTAGCTTGATGTGCTCTCATCTGTAGGTACCTATAACCACTTACTAAACTTTTCTTTTCTAGGATTACTCCGGTTCATCTTCTGATCGTGGGCTACGGAGCGACCTGGTGGATGAACTCCAGGGATGGTCCTCTTGTCCCCACCACTATAGGCTTGGAGAGCGAAGCCTGTAAGACGAAGTTCTGGTCTCATTTTTTCTTCGTAAACAACATTGTGGAGCCCGACCAATACTGCGTGGCTACGACCTGGTGAGAAAACACGAATTTTCTTGAAAGGGCACTGTTGGAATCCTTGGTGTACATACCCAATGAATGCCTGCAGGACTCTATTGCTAAGCTTACTCCATATAGATGACCTTCACATAATAACCGTAAAATGTAAGAGACAGTTGACAACAGAATACAAATTACTTATCAAAGACCTATTTCTTTAGTTAATTAAAGTAAAAGAAATGTAAACTAACCGTAAAAATGTCCATGTATCGTATGTACTATCAATTTAACGAACTCATCTATCTCGCTTGTTCCGGCCCGGCGGAGGCGACATGGCAAGACATTTGTTACCCACGTAACCTGCCGGTTTACGTAAGACGTGACCGTACCAGAGCAGGCGACTCTCTTGCAGTTTGTCTGCTATGTCACGGACACGGAGACTGCCACGGATGCGGAAGTTTCTAATGCGGTCTTTCACATCCACCGCAGCATATTTATCTCCGTGACACGTAGCTCCTGCTTGTGTCGCTCAAGCACAGGCCACGCCTCACTGCCATACAGAAATGAAATATCAATTTAACGAACTATCGACTCACAATTCGACGAATTTCGAATACGATTCGAATTCGACAACACAGTTCGTGTAGTGATTGAGTGATCGCCTACTGCGCTGCGTGTCGCGGGTCCGAACCCCGCACGGAACACCTACCGCACGGTCTACAGGTAGTTGTGCCGGGTTTAAGTTGTAAACGCACCCATGATACAGGAGTAAGACGTAGTAAGGGGCAAAGTTTAAAAAAAATACAGAACTAAACTGTTATCTTCTGTCCTTTTCATAATGAAATAGAAATAATAAGATGCATAGAACTTTAATTTAGTTTAGTTTCACAAACTAAACTAAATTTAAATTCAGTTAATTAAGGGAATCGGAGACAATGTTTTTTTTTTATAAATTATAAACTAGCGCTTGACCGCAATCCCGCCTGATGGTAAGCACTAAGCAGTGACGCAATCGTTGATGGTAAAGGGCACTAGTTTATTAAGAGCCTATTCACTCTAGCTTTGAAGACACTCAAATTGTAGTCCGACGGAAACACCGCCGCTGGCAAATTGTTCCAGTCCCGCGATTTGCGCGGTATAAAGAAGGAGGCGAAACGCTTCGTCCGGATCGCAGTGGTGTTAACAACGTAAGGGTGGAAACTAGCCGTACGACGGATCGTCCGATGGTGGAACGGAGATGGGGGAATTAAATCATGCAATTCCCTCGCACACTCCTCAAAATGCATCCTGTAGAACACCGGAAGACTGGGTACTCTACGCCTATGCTCTAGGCTTTGGAGACCATCTCGAGTTAAATCAGGGTCACCAATCAGCCTCTTCGCACGCCTCTCCACTGAATCCAAAGTGGCCAGGTGACACTTGGCAGCACTAGCCCAAATGTGGCTGCAGTACTCCACACACGAACGGACCTGTGCTTTGTATAACATTAGAAGCTGCCCAGGTGTGAAGCACTGCCGGACCTTTGCGATAACGCCAAGTTTCCTGGCAGCCACCTTGGCCTTGAACCTCGTGAAAGCCGAGAAAGATAAACAAATCAAGTATCTTGACTTGGCTCACGAGGTTGTCGACATGTGGAAAGTGGATTCAGCAATCATTGTACCGATAGTCGTGACAGCCAATGGCTTAATGGCCAAGAGCCTCGACCAACACCTCAGGAGGCTCTCGTTAGGCAGCTGGATCAAGGGCTTGATTCAGAAAGCGGTACTGCTGGACACGGCTCGCATCGTCAGGAAGTTCCTCTCTCTGGACCCCTGACCGCCGGTAGCTTGGACCCTGTTCCCGTACCGGAGGGCTACTATTTTTTAATTTTTTAAATATTTTTGTTTTTTTTTATATACTAATATTTAAAAATGTAAATTATATGTTAGTAAAATAAATAAACGAAATGATAATTTATTGACATAACGACACGTACACGTACCACCTACCACCTCAGTGAGGCGTGGGCGCTCGCCGTACGCCACGAAAACTCGACGTGTCGCCCGGCTCCCGTCAACGTCAGTGTGGCCAGTGTCATTTTTCAATTTGCCAAACTGACCGTTTTATTCTAAACAAAGCTCATAACTTTGTGATTTCTAGTGAAACCTTTTTGATATTTTATACATAGATTCTTCACTTAAAAATACTGGACACGTGTTTCGGGTACACAGAATAACTAAATGCTGAACAATGGTACAGAAGTCTGTATACAAATATTGCGAGCCCTGCCTCTTAAACTAGGGTGACCTGGGCCTGTAGCCAAAGTAACATCGCTTCATAGCGAAGCGACATCGAATACCAAACCAACCAATGGCGGGAACGATTGACCACGCGACGCGATAAATCACGTGATGAATCGTTCCTGCCATTGGTTGGTTTAGTATTCGATATCGCTTCGCTAGGAAGCGATGTTACATTGGCTAGGGCCCCTGTATCTTAAGAGACAGTGTTCAGTACTTAGGTTACTTACAAAAGGATTTATACATACAACTGTGGATTACGCCACTTTTTACTCTTGGCAACATTCAGATTTAAGTTTACAAAATAAATGCAATAGTATACTAAGTAAAAGACAGCCTCCGTGGCGTAGCGGTAGCAGACGCGGCCGCTGCGCAAGGCGGCGCAGGTTCGATCCCCGCACAGTGCAAGTATTTGTATGTATGAATATGAATATTTGCACTGGTCTGGTCGTGCCTCGGAAAGTACGTTAAGCCGTTGGTCCCGGTTGCTATACGAACATCTAGTGGCAGCCGTTACGGGTTGTTGGAACCCTCAAAAGTCCAACAATTGGTCTAACTGCAATGCTTCGACGTCGCCTTCGGGTTGTGGAAGTCAGATGGCAGTGGCTTCAAGGAAAATGTCGAAGTTTAGCCATATCAGCAGTTGGACTGGTAAAGCGGACCCCAGATTCCAAAGCTGAAAAGGCTTCAGATGCGACTGGGATTAACGCTGTGATGATGATGATGATATAATAAGTAAAAAAAAAAATATCCTGCTAAAAAGTATCGGACTGGCACAGCAAAGAAAACCTATTCAAGCAGAAGCAAAATCAGCCTATTTTATTATAACTACTGTGGCGCAGGCCTCACTTTGAAAGGGACGGAAGTGGGCTGGAATAATCTACCACCTGGACCCAGAACGGGTTAGTAGATGTCATCTGCAGGTCTTTGAATATTTGGTTCTATGTACCTACGGACGACAGCAGGTCAAGCTATCCGAAACTCGCCAATGATCAATCCTTGTGATCCCTAATGCTTTAGCGATAAAGTCGAAAATCTAATAAACAAATATGACAGTTTGTTTGTAGTAGCCAGGTATGCTGTCGTCTGCTCATAACCAAATCCTCAGCCAATCGAATGTGTTTTAATAGTAGATTATTTCGTAAACCACAGGTTCCTCCCCGTGAACATGTATATGTACATCCTGGCATGTACCTTCACCCTTCTGCTCTGGCGTCGGCGTTGTCTTGCTGTGCGCCTCTACACAGCACTGTTCATCGCTTCATGTCTGCTGACTGCCGTCGTTGTGTATAGCAATGATTACAAAGGAATGATAAACCTCACTTCGCCTGAGTGAGTAATGAGTGTAATGACATAGCCTGCATGTTAATTGCGTAACACACCATCTCAAACTGAAGTATTTTAAAGAATACTAGTTGCGCCACGCGATTTTACCCACGTAGGATTCGATATGCTCTGCTCCTATTGGTTGCAGCATGATGTACAGCGCGTTATTCCGTGCAGCCTTCCAGAGACCCTCGAGCGGCCAAAAACGCCCATCTTTCAAAGTTTATTACTCCAGAATACCATGATCAAAAATTTTGAAAAAAATATATTATAATCATAGATTCAAGCACAACATATTCATTGTTTATTATTTTCTATACGGCCTATATTTACGTCAAAAAAAAAAATTCTACACGGCGTTTTTTAACTTTTAAATCGATATTTCTCTTAAAGCGCTTAGACTTTTTAAAATATTCTTACTCGCGGTAACGTGTACCTGTAAGAACTATAGAATCATAGTTCTATTTTAAAATTGATGAAATATTTAATAAGAAAAGTAATAAAAATAAGTGTCCGTACGAGTCCGTACGGGGCGAAGCCGCGAGCGGAAATCACTACAAAGTGAAAAATAACTAATTTCGGAAGTCGGTGTCAAAAACTAATATACCAAAACCAAAGACACCGACTTCCGAAATTAGTTATTTTTCACTTTGTACCTAGTGGTTTTTAGAAGTATGTTGTTTCTTCTATCATCTTCTAATCTTTTTGAAATTCTATACATAGATTCTTCACTTAAAAATACTGGACACGTGTTTCGGGTTCCGCATATACAAAGAATTACTTTATATAGTAAAAGTAGGTACCCCCATTTCGGATATCATGATCAGCAACAGCACTTGGTACGACTAAAGTTCGTATTTAGGGTTCCGTATCCATAGAGAAAAAACTTGGCCCTATTACTAAGGCTCCATTGTCTGTCTGTCATAAGGCTACATCTCATGAACCGTCATAGATGCGTCATTTACGTCAGGCGCTACCTAATTTGCCAGTACTAAACTAATATTTTTCTTCTGTGTAAAAATTAAAAAAGGTTAGTTTATGAACAAGTGCATCGGCACTCACGTGACATCCATATTTACTTAACTCTAGCTGCTCAGATGTCTATCTACTACTCGCGCGAGTTAACTGTGCACCTCACTGGAATGCGACCCTTTTCCCGCTTCGCCGCGCGGCGCCCTCGCCGCGAGGGAAAGGAATTGCAAGACGTCATCAGTAAAATGATCTAGTATTATAACGCTTTATCACCAAAACAACCTTTTATTAAACAAAAAAAAATGTAATTTATATCTTTTTTTGCATAATTCTCATTTTTTACAAACGGTACCGTCCGAATGACGTCACAGAGCGAGGTGCACAGTTAACTCGCGCGTCTTATGCAAACTTACTTTTAATTATTTTTTTTACTGCAACCTTTAGGTTAATAAAAAAAGAACTAAAATGATTTTTATTTCGGACTTTTTTTTATTCATTATAAACTTATGCTTAACCGTAATCCCGCCTGATGGTAAGCAGTGATGCAATCGTTGATGGTAAAGCGCGCTAATTTATTTAGCCTATTTACTAAAAAACTTAGTGAATTGGAAGGAAGACGGCAGTTGAGCGAGGTGATGCAATGTTAAACTCAACAACACGACCAACGATGCTGCGCCACAGGGAGATTGATCTAGAGATCCTCCACGACCAAATTATATACCCAGCACACATCGCAACACAGCTGCTCAGACCCGTCCTCCGTACGGCTTCACCAGACATCATGCCGGAACACGACGAATCACTTGGCGGCAAGACTTTGTCTGGTGGGTGGTAACTCCTGCCAGCAGCCGATGTTATGGCCTACCACCGAGACCACCACCACTAAACCACCACCACCACCCACTACCACTACTAAATTAAATTAAATAAAAAAAACCGCCTCGTAGATTAACAATGGCCACTGATACCAAAATGTACGGAGGAAAGTAATTAAAAAAAAACTGTCAAATATTTCCAATCAACTTTGAGCCCTAACGCTTCTGCGATAAAGTTGAACTAATAAAGAAAACAGATTGTAGTAGCTTGATGTGCTGTCGTCCATTTATAATTTACTACGTTTTTCAGATTATTACGTACGGTATTTCGAGGAAGTCCTTCATTTGGATTCTACACATCGGCCTGGGGGGCTCTACCTGCTTGCTTCTTAGGTATGATACTGGCTCATATACAATTTGAGCTAGACGAGAAGAAAATCAAGCTTTCCGAGTATAAAGTAAGTGAACCTAACTGTTACTTGGTGAAAGTGTACTGATAATCCATACTCCATACTTAATATTCATCATCATGATCTCAGCGTTTATCCCAGTCGCATCCGAAGCTTTTTCAGCTTTGGAGTCTGAGGTCCGCTTTTACCAGTCTAACTGCTGATATGGCTAAACTTCGACATTTTCCGTGAAGCGACTGCCCTCTGACCTCCACAACCCGAAGGCTACACCGAAGCATTGCAGCTGAGCAATTGTTGGACTTTTTGAGGGCTCCAACAACCCTTTTAACGACTGCCACTATATGTTCGTATGGCAACCGGGACCAACGGCTTAACGTGCTTTCCGAGGCACGACCAGACCAGTGCAAATATTCATATTCATGCATACAAATATTTGCTCCATACTTAATATTATAAATGCGAAAGTATCTCTGTCTGTCTGTACGGCTTTCACGCCAAAACTGCTGACCCGATTGTAATGAAATTTGATACACAGATAGTCTAGAGCCTGAGAAAGGACATAAGCTATATAACATCCCGATATGACCAATAGGACCAGAGCAGTAACAGAAAATGTTGCGAAAACGGGAGTGAACATATTGCTGCCATTATTTTAACAGGCGCTTATGTTATATCAACTGAGCTCCTGTAAACTGAAATCCACGCGGACGGAGTTGCGGACAACAGCTAGTACAGAATAAATACGAAGCCTCTAATAATAACCCGACAGTGAAGCCGATGTACAAAAATTAAACTACATAATTGTAAGGTCGATGCAACTGTTTCCTTCTTCTTCATTAGGATAAAGACAGAAGATAAAAGGAGATCTTGCAGAAATGTATGGAGCCTGGGCCACCACATTGTACACTTAATGCTAGGTATAGTTACGCTATCATCATCATCAACCTTTTTTTTATCGTCCTACTGCTGGGCACAGGTCTCCTCTTATACAGAGAAGGATTGAGCGTAATCACCACGCTTGCTCAATGCGGGTTGGCGATTTCAGACTTATAAAGTCCAGGTTTCCTCAAGATGTTTTCCTTCACCTTCAGTCATTGGTGTCCAAGATATACTTAGAAAGTACATATAACTTTAGAAAAGTTACATTGGTACTTGCCTGACCTGGAATCGAACCCGCGCAACTCATACTTGAGAGGCTGGTGCTTTAACCACTAGGCCACCACGACAATCCAGTTACGCTATAGTTAACCGTTTTAATTTCCTACATTTTGGCTTAGCTTTTATACAGATTCAATTTAACTCGGCCAAGGAGTGCAACACAGCTACTAATAAATATGGTGGTAAGCAATAAGCGAAATAAGATTTTGACAGTGACATTTGATTGACGTGTCATGTATCTAAGGCTATCGTATCTATACTATCTACCATATGACTGCAAAAAAAAACAAAACATGAATTCCAAACATACGGCCCATTAAATAAACACAATCAACTCAAATCAACACTCGACACGAACACAACGGGAAAATAGAACTGTCAAAGTCGCCAATCAAACAACTTCTCGTAGAGCGGTTGCAAGTGGTCTGGTCTGGCTCTGGCTACAGCTCTTTTAGTGGCACGTTTGGCAACTTTGTATGCGTCGCGACCTTCAGGGGATCCGGTCGCTTGCCACGTTTTGAAGGGGGCTTCCTTCACCTTAGTCTCTCTCTGGACTGTGTCGTCCCACCATCAGCTCTCCTTGTCACGTTTGGGCCGCCCCAGTAATAGCTGCCTGGATTCTGTTCCAGTGTTCTTGAACGTCCCCATCCGTACCGGCGCACTTGTCGCCAATAACCGACGCAAAATCCTGGGACCAGTTTTCATCCAGCAGCCACCACCGGATCTGGTGCGGGCAGTGCTCTACACGTCTGCGTTGGGCCTTTACGCAGAGATCCATGACAATTGGAGACGGTGTTGTGCAGTGAGACTCTCACCGGGTATGACTTTGCAGTTGGCTACTTTACCCACGTGGTGCCTCCTAGTTAGTAGAAAGTCTATCTGGGCATGGGCGTAGCCACATTGGGTCAAGCTGGGGCGCTTGCCCCACCCTGGCTCTGATCTATCATCATCATCAACCTTTTTATCGTCCCACTGCTGGGCACAGGTCTCCTCTCATACAAAGAAGGATTGAGCGTAATCACCACGCTTGCTCAATGCGGGTTGGCGATTTCAGAATTAAAAGTCCAGGTTTCCTCAAGATGTTTTCCGTCACCTTGTAATCAGTCATTGGTGTCCAAGATATACTTAGACAGATGCCTAACTGTACTCAGATCTATAAGGTGCGTAATTACCCAAAAAAGAAAAAAATACCGGGGGAGGGGAGGGGATAGGTTGACTGCTGCCCCACCCTGAGCCCAAGGCTGGCTACGCCCATGGATCTGGTTAGCTCTTCGTCCGCTCCGGTAGGTGACAAGGTGCTCCGGTTTCTTTTTGAAGTAGAAGACGGAATCTGCTGCTTTTCCACCGAGTCTCCTGCAGGAACGCCACGGCCATCCTCCGCCTGTGGAAGGTCTCGGACAGTTCTCTCGCGCGTCCTGCAGTTAGCGTGCCAACGTTCCACGACGCGAAACGGATTTTTTTGGTTTGGGCTCGCTTCTTCAGCCGTGTCCGCCTCTGACACGGTAGCCCTAGCCCACAGGTCACAGGAGCCGGGCGAGGCTATTGCGCGCCGTTTTGCGGCGGCGCCCTAGCTGTGACATGTGCTCATATTCCTGTCCATTCCAGATTGAATTATTTGGCTAATTATAATTATATTACGACTGCCGACTGATCATTAAACCCCGAAGGGAAAGCCGACGTCAGCGCCCCGTTCGTTAGTCAGCAGGTGGACCGTCTGGCAGGTGGGGTTCACTTGGGTCCCAAAGATGGTGGTGGGACCCCCGAGCACCCTAACTTATTATTTTGACAGTTCAACCGCATTCATTGCTTTATTTGCGTTGTTGAGCAGATTCATTTTTCGAATTCATTTTCGAACAGCAATGGATTAGCAATATGTTTCAAAATTATTCAATCAGTTATTAAAACTTAGTAGTCTGTGATTACGTGCCATTACCATCCATAAAAAAAATATATTGTATTTTTTTTAATGTATTTTCGTTCTATGTGCCCCGTCCACTGCCACTTCAAGAAGCTTATGCGCTGGGCCATGCCGGCGGTTTTCGTTCTTCTGCGAATCACCTCATTCTGATTCGTTCACGTAGAGAAACACTTAGCAAAGCCCTATAAATAGCTCTCTGTACGACTTCAAGCTTTCTTATAAGGCCCATAGTGAGAGACCACGTTTCTGTTCTACATATATGTCATCACCGGTAATACACATAGGTTAAAGACGTTTGGCTTTAGGCACTGAGGTATTTTGGACGAGAAGACACTACGGAGCTTCCCGAACGCTGCCCAGCCGAGTCGGATTCGTCGAAACACCTCGTCCTTGAAGCCGGAACTATCGATCTGGATCAGCTGTCTCAGATTTACATACAGATCTATAGCTTCATGGAGCTCCCAAAATAAACCGGTGGTGGCGTAACATGGACATTTGACTAGACCTTCGTTTTATCCATGTTCATTTTAAAGCCCACCTGTTGGGAAACCCCATTAACTCAAGTCCTCCAACGACTCCGCCATAATGACAACATCGTCGGCAAATCGAACGCAAGTGATATACTCGCCGTTGATATCGTTGATTCCCAGCCCTTTCCATCCCAGGAGCTTGAAGGCATCTTCCAGTACAGCGGCAGCAGAGCGTGATCGGCCTGTATTTTCATCTTTTTTAAAGAGCAGGACCACCACGCCCCTGTTTCACGCCTCAGGCGTCACGCCCTCGACCAATATGGAATTAAAGAACCTGTAGCACGAAGGGCGTGTTACGTAATTAAAACTCAGATGAATTGAATGTTGCGTATTGTACGTATGTAAAAGAGTACAATAGATCAATACAATATGTAAAGAAAACCCTGTCCGATCAGTGAAGGTATTGTTAGGTATCGATAACTGATTCTACTAATGCCCACAAAGACAGGCTAAACTTAAAAAAAAAACCCTAAAAAAATAAATATTATTTCGCAAAAAGAGGTAACTTAATACATGTGCGGTATACAACCCCTTCCGCGGGCGGTAGGGGGCAAGACACGCGGCACCTGTGTCGTGGTCGCGTCGCTATTCACTTATAATAATACCGGTGTTGTCACTTTTTTAAACATTACCAAATTTCGGGGAAATTGGAATTAATTCCCGGGAAAAAAGGATTATTTCAAAATTCATTAGTATTGTTACTATGATGATTATGTAAGATTTTATATTATACTAGCGGCCGCCAGCGACTTCGTTCGCGTGGAATTAGTCATGCTCAGCTCCTATTGGCAATATGTACGGCTGCGTTAGCTCCCGTTTTCGCAACATTTTTTGTTACTGCTCTGCTCCTATTGGTCATAGCGGGATGTTATATAGCCTAAAGCCTTCCTGGATTAATAGGATATCCAACGCAAAAAGAATTTTTCAAATCGGACCAGTAGTTCCTGAGATTAGCGCGCACAAACAAACAAACAAACTCTTCCGCATTATATATTACTATAGAGTATAGATTTGGTCAAGTGTTTACCTAACCTTGATTATCCTTATGGGTCGGACAGGGTTTTCTTTACATCCATACTTAATATTATAAATGCGAAAGTAACTCTGTCTGTCTGTCTGTTACGCTTTCCCGCTTAAACCTCTCGACCGATTTTGATGAAATTTGGCATAGACAATCTTTAGACCCTGAGAAAAGAGATTTTATTTTATCCAACATTGCCTACAAAATATAAATTAAGGCAACCCCAGTAAGTTGCAAAAGCACTTGTGTTGGGGCTGTCTCGTTTCTACCTTACAAACCAAAATAACAATGTTGAAACTATAACTACAAATATAGAAAATATGTTAAAAGTGCAAAAGGAATATGTGTAGAAGCGTGTTTGTATGTGTGTGACTGTCTGTATGTGTGTGTGAGTGTGTGGGGGTTTATATAAGGATGTCGGGACAGAAGAGGTATGTGTAATTGTGTATGTATACAAATGTTTATCTAATTCTGACTAGTATATCTTCAATTTCGTCATAAGTTAGAGTTTTCAACCATGTGACAATAGTTTTTTTACACTCATGCGTGGATAAGGGATATATGTGTAGTTTAAAATTAATTTTATTATATATGTAGGTAGACTGAGATTGATATTGACGTCCAGCAAATGCAGTTCTAACGCCAGAGCAGTGAGCTACAATTTCTTTACGTCTTCTATTTTGGGTATCTTTATCAAAAGGGATAGATTTGTGCAAAGTCAAGGTAGTGTATAAAATGTATAATTTTCGCACTGATAGTAAATTACTAATTCTATACAGATCAGTTGTTGAGAACCCATATGGCTTGAAATACATCACCTTGATTAGAGATCGCTGGGCTCTTTCAAGTTCGAGGAATTTCATTTTTGAAGTTCCACCCCACACCGGGATGCAGTAAGTTATTACTGATTGAGTCAAAGCACAGTATATCTTGTTGAGGAGCTGTGCAGACATAAGATGACGTAGGGCTACCTTTTATTGAAAAATAATTGAAATTCCCGAGGGAAATCTAAAAAGCGCGATATAATCGAATTCAACGCTGGCGAAGCCGCGGGCGGAAAGCTAGTATTAAACTAAGGCATTGATTTAATATTATATCAGTGCTGGTGGCCCACTTTTAGCCTTGGGGTATAGAAACGTTTGGAAATGATAAGGTTTACTGTTTAGTTTATTTGACAGCCTCCGTGGCGTAGCGGTAGCGAACGCAGCGCAAGGAGGCGCGGGTTCGATCCCAGCGCAGTGCAAATATTTGTATGCATGAATATGAATATTTGCACTGGTCTGGCCGTGCCTCGGAAAGCACGTTCAGCCGTTGGTCCCGGTTGCCATACGAACATCTAATGGCAGTCGTTACGGGTTGTTGGAGCCCTCAAAAGTCTAACAATTGGTCTAACTGCAATGCTTCGATATCGGCTTCGGGTTGTGGAGGTCAGACGGCAGTCGGCTCACGGAAAATATCGAAGTTTTGCCAAAATCAGCAGTTAGACTGATAAAGCGGACCCCAGACTCCAAAGCTGAAAAAAGCTTCGGAAGCGACTGGGATTGACGCTGAGATGATGATGATGACTGCTTATTTTATTTATTTTAGTCGTACATACAATATTATACATAAATACATATATTTTTCGATTCATCAAAATAAATTTTGACAATAAAGGTCACAAGGTGTGACTGTGTCCTGCGTCAATTTGAATTGATGTAAGTGCTTGACTTACGTATCAATGTCACTGAACTAATTGTATAATACGAATTAATTTAAGTAGAAGTAAACAAAACAGATTCATGGTATTGTTTGGTGCTAACTCCGGTTGGAACTTATCAGTTACTCAATCACTTATCTTGCAGTATTAGACAGTAACATTTATTTCACTTCAGCACCCTAACTGCCCTGGGCACGCCACAATAGCGGCGGTAAGTCCCCTCTTCGAGGATTGGCTAAAGAGGCTCCCTCAACTTCCGGCTGACGCAGCTCCTCACCGGACACGGTTGTTTCGGGAGGTTCCAGTTCCGTATAAGGCGGGAGGAAACGCCAGGGTGTCACCGTTGTGTGGATCGTCCTGAGGATACGTTGGCGCATATGGTGGAGGTCTGCCCGGCTTGGGTGGAGCACCGCCGTTTTCTCGTAGCGGCGATCGGCGGCGATCTCTCGCATCCGACCCTGGTCCAGGCCATGGTCCGGAGCGAGAGTGCATGGCAGGCAGTCACCTCCTTCTGCAAAGCAGTGATGCTGGCAAAGTAGGAGGTGGAGCGCGTGAGGCAGAGGGAATACCAGCGCCCTCACGCCATTAGCCGCCGCAGGAGGCCTGGTCGGGAGACGACATCAAACTCCCAACCACCGTAGGCGCGGGCCTGCGGGCGGTGAGCAGTGAGCAGCTCGCCGCCCGATAAGGACCAGGCCCGAGTCGACGGCGCATTGTGTTTCACGCGCGCCTCAAAGAGATGTCAGCACATCGTGACGGGGTCCACGAAGACCGATGCTTCCTGGGTCAGGGTTGCGAGTTGGGTAAAAAAGAAACCGTGGCCCTGGCCTACAGACAAGTGAAGGAACACGTGTGGGTTTTAGTCAGTAAAAGTCTGGCACGCCCTTCCGCTTCGCCCATAGCGGGAGAAGTCATTTGATGATTTGCTATCCAAACAAAAAAAAACATCCTAATTGCGTAAGACACAATTCCTATCAATTGGGTTCATTTTAAATATATTGTTACGAATGGACCTTATGTCGATGGCATAAGGGCATAAGGGATAAATAAACTTGGGTTATGATTTCATTCTCAAATTGAAGTTATTTCAACTTAAACAAATATCGACTTTATTCTAACAGTTATTTAATAGGGTATTTGACTAAAAAAAACTAATTAGTCCGTCATTCAGATTATAGAAAAATATTGGGTACGTATGTTTTGTTTTATCAAATCAATAAAAATTGACAAATATAACAGGCATCAAAGATCAGTGGCTGGTGACGTCATTGGCCGCTAATAGGTGTAGCGTGTAGTGACGTCACACGAGTTTTCAACGCGCTGTTTCGTCTTAATTTTTTGTTTATAATGAAAAAAGAAAAAATACCTATCTAGTACTTTTTGGAAATCTGACTGACGGCCTAATTAGTTTTTTTGTTAGTCGAATACCCTATTGATTTCAGAGTGACCCAGCACTATTGAAAACTTATAAAAATATTTGATGTTGTAGCTTAAACTGAATTTTACTGTGTAGAAATTTTTTTTTTTTTTTCATAATAGACATATTTGTTTACATTTATGGCAGATATGTCGTAAATGCAAATTACATTACACAAACGTTTCGCCAATCACATAAAAATAGGTCTCGTGTAATAGGGGACAAGCAATCACAAATCCTTGGAAGCCCGGACGGAATATGGCAGCCCTACAGCTGCCATCCGTCCGGCTTTCCCCGGATTTGTCCTAGTGTTTAGAAGACGCCCGGCAGCCTCCGTGGCGTAGCGGTAGCGGACGCGGCCGCTGCGCAAGGTGGCGCGGGTTCGATCCCCGCACAGTGCAAGTATTTATATGCATGAATATGAATATTTGCACTGGTCTGGTCGTGCCTCGGAAAGCACGTTAAGGCGTTGGTCCCCGTTGCCATACGAACATCTAGTGGCAGTCGTTACGAGTTGTTGGAGCCCTCAAAAGTCCAACAATTGGTCTAACTGCAATGCTTCGATGTCGCCTTCGGGTTGTGGAGGTCAGACGGCAGTCGCTTCACGGAAAATGTCGAAGTTTAGCCATATCAGCAGTTGGACTGGTAAAGCGGACCCCAGACTCCAGAGCTGAAAAGGCTTCGGATGCGACTGGGATTAACGCTGGGATGATGATGATGATGAGAAGACGCCCGGAAAGCGTCCGTCAGATTTAAGTGAATGAAAAAAGCATTGTAATGTCCGGGAAGAAAGCTCAAAAATATGTGGAACTTACGCTTCCGGTCCTAGGGGGCAGGTTTTAGAAATGGCAGCTCTAGTCATAGAACGGGGAAAAATTCAATCTTCAGGCATCATCATCAACTTTTTTATCGTCCCACTGCTGGGCACAGGTCTCCTCTCATACAAAGAAGAATTGAGCTTAATCACCACGCTTGCTCAATGCGGGTTGGAGATTTCAGACTTAAAGTCCAGGTTTCCTCAAGATGTTTTCCTTCACCTTGTAATCAGTCATTGGTGTCCAAGATATACCTATAAAGTACATATAACTTAGAAACTTACATTGATACTTGCCTGATCTGGAATCGAACCCGCACATTCATACTTAAGAGGCTGGTGTTATAACCAATAGTCCACCACACCACGCTAGGCATCAACTAGGAACCTAGTTACAGAAATGGTAATACCACCCTCCTTCCCGGCTGTGACTCCTGTTTCAGTTGATTGCTAAGTCCGTACTCACCTAACTTTTATTTCATTTGTTGCAGTGGTTCGTCTACCTCCATTACACATGCTTCGTTTTCATATTCTTGTGGGCCCTGACTGGCACGGTTGCACGCGGAGAGCACTCCGCTCTCTTCAATGCAGCTTTCACTGCGCTAGACAGACCGTTCTACTGCATTCTTATGGCCATATGTCTGATGGGAGTCTTTCATGTCGATAGTAAGTATACAAGTATTTACGATAATAGATACAGAAGGTTCCTTCACTACTTTGTACAGGACACGACGGGATCTACTCCTTTAGGTACCATTATGAACACTCCCATGAGCGTACACAGGTGGGGGCAGTGGGGGGGAGCTGCCTTCCTCTACCTACTAAATAAAGTGTAAACTGGGACTTATCTCTAATTCTTAAATAAACCACGCAGTAGTGTCACAAAATAAACGGTCTAATTGCCAAAAAACCGCATGCGACTATAGCGCACAAAGTTTATACACTCTAAAAATATGACTTGACCCCCTACTCTGCTGGCCTCAACGCGATGTTGGTCATATTAGGTAAGACCGCCCCCCCCCCCCCCCAAAACGCCAGCCCGTCATCAGTTCCTAGTTGGGAACAAGAAGTGGAGGAACAAACTCTCCAGAATCACAGCTGTCTGTTCGTTTGAAAAAACACATGTAATACAAGACAACAACAATGAAATTATTTACTATAGGCCAGCTAGCCATGCCAAAATACCAGCAAAGCAAAATAAAATATCATTAAAATCGAACTGAAAATAAGTAAAAACGTATTACATAAATAAAAGCCTCAGGTATAAAGCTCACATACTGATGCATTGAAAAAAAAACAATTATATGAACTGATATTACGTGTCAGTAAGCTAATTCTGGAGAAAGAACACAAACATTGTCTTGAGTTAATCAGAGCGACCATTTGAATAAGATAGTCAACAGACCAACAGCCTAAATCTGTGCCCATATTTTTATTTGCAGGTCCAATAAGAAGATTCTTCGGCTGGACAGGGTGGCGGAGTTTAGGCCGTCTATCTTTGACAGTAATGATGCTGCATTGGTGCATCAATATGACAATCGTGACCAGGCCAATGGCATACAGCGTTTCTATACTTGACACTGTTAGTTTGTTCGCTTTTAGCTTTCTATTAAGAGGGAACTGTAGTGGTGCTTTCTCTATACAAACGTATTCCGCTGTTTTCTTCGTGGATAATGCTTTTAGAGCAATTATTTTTATTCTACAATTTTACATCGGGATTATACGTGAACCTATCGTTTGATTCTTTCCGGAACTTAATTAATAAAAGAAATATGATACTTCAAAATCGCGAAAAATAGCCCATTTTTACCATGATGTTCAGATGACTATTAGACAAACGTGAAAAGTTTTTGACAAAAAAGAAAATAATAGAAACATAGGTATACTTTTCCTTTAACTTTTGATATAAAAGTATTTGAAATCTTTCGTGTTTTGAAAAAGAAAACAGCGGAATACGAAACGTCTTTTGGTCAACGTTTTTGTAGGTAAAATCAGCCTGTGCTGCAACCGCCCTTTTCGCACTTTACCGGGAGAGGTTGGAAGCAGCGCGACGGCAATCATCATCATCATCATCAGCAACCTTTTATAGTCCCACTGCTGGGCACAGGTCTCCTCTCATACAGAGAAGGATTGAGCGTAATCACCACGCTTGCTCAATGCGGATTGGCGATTTCAGACTTATAAAGTCCAGGTTTTCTCAAGATGTTTTCCTTCACCTTCAGTCATTGGTGTCCAAGATATACTTAGAAAGTACATATAACTTTAGAAAAGTTACATTGGTACTTGCCTGACCTGGAATCGAACTCACACACTCATACTTGAGAGGCTGGTGTCTTAACCACTAGGCTACCACGACTTACTAGGCCACGCGACGGCAATAGTTTCTTCAAATACCTATTTTCCAAATTCCTCGGCACTAGAGTCCCCTCTTAATGTCAAAAACATCATTTACTTTTCGAACGAATTTGCAAAATGCTCAAATGTCATGTGCTTATTCCGTTGATGGTTCCATTGTCAGTCTGACTTCATCAACCAGCCGGACTGGATTTGGTAAAAATAAAATCCTGGCGAAACGTGAGGCACACACACCTACCTTATCCTTTTGGGTAAATCGGTGTGATGTTATGTGTATGTAAAACCTACGGGAAACCTACGGGACTAAAATGTGGTCGCTCACAATGGGCCTCATACGAAGGCGGGCGATGGTAAGAGCTATGCTCGTAGTTTCTCTGCGCGATCGAATCAGAAATGAGGAAAACAGCGTTGTTAACACCTCTACGATCCGGACGAAGCGTTTCGCCTCCTCCTTTATACCGCGTACATCGAGGGACTGGAATAATTTGCCAGCGGCGGTGTTTCCGTCGGACTACAATTTGAGTGTCTTCAAGGCTAGAGTGAATAGGCTCTTAATAAACTAGTGCGCTTTACCATCAACGATTGCGTCACTGCTTACCATCAGGCAGGATTGCGGTCAAGCGCTAGTTTATAATACAACGTGGCGCGATAATGGCGACATTAACTAAAAACACATATAATTTGTTACATTTTGGCGTCATGAAGAGATTTTATTTTCATAAAATGTTATTATTAACGAAGTTACTTAAGTTTTTAGAAACTACCATTTAACTACCATTTAGAGCAACCTGTATTTAGAGAACTGTCGCACAGCGGTCATTTGCCGAGGTCATGGATCATACGTAACATTTCATCAATGAAATTAAAATGATTACATTCATGCGGAAGAGAGATGCGAGATATTATCTTTGTCGGCGGCGCTCGGCGCAAGCGACATGCGGCCCACCTCCCCTCCGCACCACGCCTCCGCAAATTATTAAATATTTATTTTTTGTTCCTTACTTCCTTAGTGCTAGACGAAGCTCGTGTCCTTGACACGCATAATACCGGCTGTGCATAATTTCGTTAAATACAAGTTCTGTGAATGTTTTTGTGGAAAAGACGCTTAGTCTATTGTTTTATTAATTATTTTTGTGTAATTAGAATAGTAATTAGATTATGGTACCGCGATAAAGACGCTTTGTTTTATTCTAGTTCGGTCGTTTTATTTCTCGTGTTACGAACGTTATTTGTGTTATCTTATTTATTAGTGCTTGTGTAAACTTGTGTCTAGGATGGCGAGTACACATCCCAACTACACAGCAGCTGAATATGCGGACATGATTCTAATTTACGGAGAATGTCATCAAAATGCCGCCCTTGCAATAAGGACATATCGCGAGAGATATGGGAATTCCAGACAATGCCCTACTAATCCTCGCACTATTGTAGGAGTCTTCAGCGCATCCGTGAAAACCGGCCAGTGGACCATTAGAGCAAAGAGCTCGCGCCGCCAGATTCATTGATAAAAGCCGACAAAGAATCATATTACCGATTACGAATACGTAGGTACGGACGACAGCAGGTCAAGCCGCCCGAAACCGTCAGATATTATCAATCAACCTTGAGCCTTAATGCTTTAGTGATAAAGTTGAAAATCGGATAAAGACATCTGACTGATTGTAACCTTAGCTTGATGTTCTGTCGTTAGTACGATTTACGCTTGTGTGCCAGCCCGCTAACTAGGTCTGTACGCGAAGCGACACGTTCTAGCTCCGAGCGCCTCCGAGGTAAGTAATTGCATGAATGAATTTTTGCAAGGGTGATCCCAATTTTGGTTACTTTTATATTATTTATTTTGTTTGAAAAATTTTTTTTTTCTTTTTTCGAGTTATTTTAAAATATCAAATGTCATATGATTAATGAGCACTAGCACTACTCGTGTGTTAATTTAATGTCACCATTATGGCGCCACGCTGTATATAAAAAAAAAAAAAAAAAAGAAAAAAAAAAAGCACAAGAACCAAAGTCACCGACTTAGCTCTTCGAGTCGCTAAACTTAAGTTGCAGTGGGCGGGGCATATAGCAGGTAGAACCGATGGCCGATGGGGCAGTAAGATTCTGAACACAAGACCCAGCGCAGGAAGGCCCCCAACAAGGTGGACCGATGACCTGGTGACGGTAGCTGGAAACCGATGTATGCAGGCACAAAACCGGTCATTGTGGAAAGCCTTGGGGAAGTCCTGTGTCCAGCAGTAAACCTCTATAGGCTGAGAAAAAGAAGAAAAAACAAATCCTTTATCAATTTTCAGTCAGCATGAGATTTTGAAAAACTTCTCTTATTTAAAAAAATACTGCGTGGTTCGCAAAAAATGTAGGTAGTACGTGTAGCAACATATTTTATGTATATATGTCATTATGATTAAGTCATATTATTTAAATACTGTTTTTATGTTTTTTTTTTCGTATTTATAAACTAGTGCTTGACCGCAATCCCGCCTGATGGTAAGCAGTGATGTAATCGTTGATGGTAAAGCGCGCTAATTTATTATGAGCCTATTCACTCAATAAACTGAGTGAATAGGAAGGAAGACGGTGGTTGACCGAGGTGGCGCACTGTTAAACCCAACAACACGACCAACGATGCTGCGCCAGAGAGAGATTGATCTGGACAAAACTCCACGACCAAACTCCCGACATAACTAGGGTGCTGCTCAGACCCGTCCTCCGTACATCATGCCACGACGTACCGCTTGGCGGCAAGGCTTTGTCTGGCGGGTGGTAACTTCTGCCGGCGGCCGAAGTTATGGCCTACCACTGAGAAAAATGTTATAAACTAGAGCTTGGCATTCGTCAATGGTTGGTATTTGTTGATGGATATTCTAGGCATCTTGTTGTAGTCTGACGGGCAGACCATCGCAGGCAAATTGTTTCACTCCTTCTGTAGGTACATCTATGTGGTAAAAAAGACAAGGCGAAACGCTACGTTCAGATCGTAGCCGTATCAACAACGTGAGGGTGGATACCCGCCGTGATGTTGGAAACTTATTTCCTTGTCTTGTAATTCCTGGGAACAGTCCAAAATTCATCCTATAAAACACCGAAAACCGCCAAGTTTCCTCTTGGCTTTGCACTCAATGAACCGCCCAAAGTTTAAGTTTGAGGAGATCTCAACTCCTAAAAGCTGAAGGCGATCGGTACAAATAAAGGGTACATTCTAAAAAGCAGAAGCCTTTTGGCGATGAACAGACACACTTGTGAGTTGAATCTCACAAGGTTGGCTTCGCCCCATTCGGAGACTATAAAGTTCGACATTCGTATCTACGCTTTACCATACTACTTTTCCACTTTACCATAATATATTGGAGTAATACCCATTGATATAATATTACACTAAGGTAGTCACTAGCGCACTGAAAATGAAGAGTAGGTACAAAAGGAGATAAGTCCAGCAAGTCGCTTTAGTTTTCGTCGATTCTATTTAAGCGCAAACGACAAACACTAGCCATCTTTTTCTTCTCTATGCTTTAGATTGCGCCCCATCTCACTCACACTGTGCCAACGTGTGAAATGTACGCAGAATAAAAAAAATGCATGTGTGTGCTGCTGCTCCGATCGGCACATTTATTTTGGTTAATTTGTTAGAGCATATCATATCTGTTTAATATTATATCAAGGGTAATACCTATATGTATACGGTGAAGAGGATAAGTACCTAAATCACATAACTTAATTGTAATAAAATATGTTTCTAAAATAACAATTATGTTTTAAAATAAGAGAATATTTAAAATCTGTTGGTGACGCTGGTTTCATTGAATAAAAAGTTGGCCCAGTCAAACACTAAAACAAAATAAACTAACTGGGCAGACAAGTTGAAAATAATGTAGATTTTTCAGTTAACCCCAAAGAAAGAAGGCGCGGTATTAGAAGTATTATTTCAAATAATTGTGTAATATTTTTTCAGTTCGTGGACTGGAGCGCTACCAATTTGTTAACCCACGTTGTCGCCGTACCAATCACTATTCTGGTAGAATATCCAATGCAGAAGTTTTTAGAAGCATTAATTTTTTAATCGATTAATATATGTTTTAATATTTGAACATAATAAAAATTAGTGAACAAAAGAGTTATAAAATAATGGTTTTTTTTTTATATTATGCTAAATAGATGAGGTCCAGATTTATATTAATGATTAAAGATTAAGATAGATATGATTTTAATTTTGTAAATACATACTTGCAACACTTGCAAATTGCAAAAGAGTTATAAAGGACCGAGACAAAAACAATTTTTTTTTTTTTTTTTTTTTTAACTCAGCGCATCCAGATCTATATGATTATCTATAGTGGTGACTGGTGAGGGTTTTGAGCAACTTCGGGCACATACATACATACAGACAGACATACAAACATACGCACTTTATATTAATGGATTAAAGATTTCACTAAAGCGACTTTCGAACGTACGATTAAATAATCGCTAATCACTACATAGGTTGAAGCAACCCTTATGAATAAAGGCGATTTTGTTTTAGAACGACTTTTATCAAAGATTTGGTCGGTTAATATATATCAATATATATTCCGGAGCCTGATAATACGTACGGACGAGTGACGACGCAGGTCAAGTTACCCGAAACAGTCAAATATTCCCAATCAACCTTGAGCTTTTATAATGCTTTAGCGATAAACTCAAAAATCTAATTAAAGAAATTTGACAGATTGTAGTAGTACAGACCACAGTCAATCTGTCGTTTCAGTAATGATAAAAGTGCCACAACACTCTACAATTCTGTTTAAGGAAATGTTCAAAAATGCATACAAATCGAGAAACACGCGTTTCATTTTTTTTTTTTTTAGTTTTTCAAAAACCGCTAAGATTTCAAAATTTCCACCTTCAGGGTAGCTTTGTGACGTCATTTTACAATAAAAAACCAACACTCAGTCTTGTGGCACTTTTTTCCACGAAGCTTACAATTCAAAAACAGTGGCGCGTACGCATATAATATACTTATAGTGAAAAGACTAGATTCCGATTATGACATTTAGCAGTGCATGTTGGAAGCCAAATTAAAAAAATAGCAGCAGCCATTTTGATTTCTCCTGTCTCTTGACAGGCCGGTGTGCGGAGAATATTCCGATTTTATGAATACACACCACGTTTTTGTGGCTGAATTTGTGTTTATGAAGTGAAAAGTGTAGTGTTTATCATGGCGCGATACGGCCAGAGACCGGAGAATGCCCTCAAACGGGCCAATGGTTAGTACTGAAATTCTATCAAAATGTTACCACGTTGCATTCGAAGATGACCTTACGTTATTCGCTCCATCGCCAGAATATACACGCATTGGGCTAAAAATAACACATGTTAACGCTTTTATTGTTAGTTGCAATAATATAAGTTCATATTTATGTTGTCTTCAATGATTATAAAACATAACCAAACGTTAAAGCCGCTTGTTTTATTCAGTTTGCGTAATAGCATCTCAAGCTAACCTGAACAGTTTCGATTTATTGTATTGAACTATTACGATAATATATCTTGCGTACGGATTACATTCAGCTGTATATAACACAATATCTGTACATAAAAATATGGGAATAATAAACATATCAAATAATGCATCATAGATTATTATTTGATTTTCCTTGTCTTTGAAGTCCATCTAGAATTCCAGAGGCTGCAAATATTTTTATGTGAAAAGAACCACCCACCAAAGTAACTCTCAAAAGTTATTTTCTAATTTGTTATGGTGTACATAAAAGATGATTGTGATATCTATCAGTAGCCCACTGTCATAAAAGTCACTGATGAACAATATTTCTATGAAGAATTCTCCAAATAAAAGTATTATTTTGCTTAAAAATTCAACAAAAAAAAATGTTATTAGAGTTCACTAACATAAACAACCAACATTACATATTTACTTTTCCTTTCAACAGAGTTTATGGACTTAGACAAGCCAGCAAGAGCTTTAGATACTCTGCAAGAAGTGTTCCGCAACAAAAAATGGGCATACAACTGGTCCGAGTCGGTGCTGGAGCCGATCATGTTCAAATACTTGGAACTATGTGTGGACTTGCGGAAGTCACACATTGCCAAGGAAGGCTTGTTTCAGTACAGGAATATGTTCCAGTCTGTCAATGTTGGGTCATTGGAACAGGTTATAAGGTAAGACAAAACTATTGATAAAATAACTAATTCTACCAAAATAAAAAGAGAACTGAGTAAGGAGAATCATAAAAATATTAAATGAATACCTACAGTTTTTTACTTTCATATTAAAAATCAGTTTCATCATTAAATTTTCTCAGAGGCTACTTACGCATGGCCGAAGAGCGAACCGAAGCAGCTCGTGCTCAATCTACAGCCGCAGTCATCGAGACAGATGACCTGGACAACCTTGCCACTCCTGAGAGCATACTGCTTAGTGCTGTGTCTGGAGAAGACGCACAGGATCGGTCTGATAGGACTATTCTTACACCATGGGTAAGCTCTTAAAAAGACTATTAACTCCATAGTTACTCAAATAATTGGAAATATTTTCAAATTACAGTAGGCATGGATAGAACAGCATAGGCCTATCAACATGTGTAGTTACTTGATAAAATTAAAAATAGCCTAATAAATCAATAGAGCTTTTATCCTGAAACTATTGTTGTAATTTCATTGCTGTTAGATTGAGATTTTAATATTTACTTAATTTATTAAATTTTATTGTATTGTAATTTGATGTTTATTTAAATTATCATGTTTTAATGCACTTTTTAATATAAATTTAAAAGTGCATTAAAACATGATACATTCTCTATCTGAAAAGATTATTAAACCCTTGCTTCATATTAATTATGAGGAACAACCGCTTCTTGCATGAATAAGTCAGAATATGACTATCAACCACTTACGTAACTGTTGCTTACATTATTATAAGCATTATATTATATCCCTCCCTTACAAATAGAGCATTTCTACTTTTCACAAACATTCCAATACTTCCCACCCAACAACAGGAGATAATGCATTCATCATCATCATCATTTCAGCCGAAAGACTTCCACTGCTGGACATAGGCCTCCCCCAAGGTTCTCCACGACGACCGGTCCTGCGCCTCCCGCATCCAGCGGTTTCCCGCGACCTTCACCAGGTTGCCGGTCCACCTTGTCGGGGGCCTACCCACGCTACGTCTTCCGGTGCGTGGTCGCCACTCGAGAACCCTTCGGTCCCATCGGGCATTGATCCTACGGGCAATGTGTCCAGCCCACTGCCAATTTAGTGTTGCAATTCTTCGGGCTATGTCGATTACTCTCGTTCTTCTGCGGATCTCCTCATTCCTGATTCGATCGCGCAGTGAAACCCCAAGCATAGCCCTTTGAGTAACTTTGACCCTTCTTATAAGGCCCATTGTTAGCGACCACGTCTCAATTCCATAAGTCATCACTGGCAACACACACTGGTCGAAGACTTTTGTCTTGAGGCACTGCGGTATTTCGGACAAGAAGATTTTACATAGCTTCCCGAAAGCAGCCCAGCCGAGTTGGCCTCTTTCTCGAAGTTGGACCTTCCTAACTGCATAGTTTGTCCCAGGTACACGTAACTGTCAACAACTTCGAGAACAGAGTCTCCAAACTTAGGAGTCGGTACAACATGGGCATTAGACATGACTTTCGTCTTGTCCATGTTCATTTTAAGACCGACTCGCTCGGAGGCTCTACTAAGGTCTTCGAGCATTGTACTCAGGCCCTCCGCAGTCTCAGCCATGACTACGATATCATCAGCAAACTGAAGGTGTGTCATGTACTCGCCATTGATGTTGATGCCCAGTCCTTTTCAGTCCAGAACCTTGAAGACATCCTCCAATGCAGCGGTGAACAGTTTCTGGGAGATGACATCTCCCTGTCTGACACCACACTGCAGAGGTATTGGTTTCGAGGTCTGGTCCTGTATTCGGACTGACATGGTGGCGTTTACCTACAAACCCTTCAGCGCTTCAATATACCCATAGTCTATTGGGCACCGCTGGAGAGACTGCAGTGCAGCCTAGGTCTCGATCGAATCAAAGGCTTTTTTGTAGTGCACAAACGCCAAGCAAAGGGGTAGGTTGTACTCCTCGGTCTTCTGTATAACCTGCCGCAGCATATGTATGTGGTCTACTGTGAGAGAGAGCATTATTACACTTACTTCCGCTTCTACATAATTATGAGCACCTGACTAAATAAATTACTCAAGGTGGTACAAAATCACATTATCACCTAAATAAATAGTGATTTAACTCCTTCAATTTTCACTTTAGATAAGCGCCGTTTTTTTTTTTTAGGTAAAATTCCTATGGGAGTCATACTGTCAATGCTTAGAGCTCCTCCGCACGAATGCTCACGTGGAGACTTTGTACCACGACATAGCGCGCATGGCTTTCCAGTTCTGTCTCAAGTACTCCCGAAAGACAGAGTTCAGGAAGCTATGTGACAAGCTCAGGAAGCATCTTGAAGATATTTGCAAGCCTACGGTAAGTTTTACTGACTTAATTTTTTATTTCATAAATATTTATCTTCAAAGAATTAGATATTTATGTCTGCATCACATTAATAAAATTTAAAACACGAAAAAATTTATAATTTTATATTAATAAAATTTAAAACACGAAAAAATTTATAATTTTATGTGTATTTGTATCAGGTGCAAACTGGGAATGTGAGCATCAGCAAGCCGGAGACACAGCAACTCAACCTGGAGACAAGGCTGTTCCAGCTTGACAGTGCCATCCAAATGGAATTGTGGCAGGTTTGTACGTCCTATTTTTACTAGCGATCCGCCTCGGCTTTGCACGGGTGCAATGCCAATACTAATTACATTACAGAACAACTGTGAATGTTGTATATAAATAAATAGCGTTCCGATGCAGCTGAAACTATTTTAGATTTGTGCAGAAGCAGTTTACTAAAATGCATATTAATTTTAGTAAACTGCTTCTGCACAAATCTAAAATAGTTTTTTTAGAATCATTACTCATTGATATCCCCTGAAGGCCTAGCCTTCTTCCGGGGCTGCCCTAAGGCGGCTCCTCCCCAATCTAGGGGACCAAACGCCTCCTGCCGGAGGCTCTATGCGGGGTCTGTGCGGTCCATGGCCCTTTACAGGGCACCGGTGTGGGCGCGGTCGCTAAGGAAGCGGCCAGCCCGATGCCTGACCGCGTCCCAGAGGGTCATAGCCGTTCGGCTGATCCGGGGATACCGTACGGTCTCCACTGAAGCGGCGAGCCTTCTTGCCGGATTGCCTCCATGGGATCTGGAGGCCAAAGTCCTCGCCCACATGTGGGAGTGGCGAGAGGAGGCAAAACGCCGGGGCGTAACTTCGCTGCCGGGAGAAATTGCGGTACGGCGGACAGAGCTCCGGTGGGATCTCATGGCAACATGGAGAGTGCGATTGTCGCAACCCAGTGCTGGGCACGACACAATAGCGGCGGGCGGTGAGCAGTGGGCAACTCGCCGCCCGGTAAGGACCAGGTCCGAGTCGACGGCGCATCGTGTTTCACGCGCGCCTCAGAGATGTCAGCACATCGTGACGGGGTCCACGAAGACCGATGCCTCCTGGGTCAGGGTTGCGGATTGGTAAAACAACAAACCGTGGCCCTGGCCGTCCCACAGGCAAGTGAAGAAACACGGGTGGGTTTTAGTCAGTAAAAGTCTGATACGCCCTTCCGCTCCGCCCAGAGCGGGAGAAGTCATTTGATGATTTCCAATCCCAACAAAAAAAAAAGGCCTAGCCTTCTTCTTTGGGTGAAAAATCGTCAAAAAGTGTGTCAGACTTTTACTGATTAAAACCGACCCGTGTTCCTTCATTTGCCTATGCACCAGGGGCCTATCCTAAGTTGGAGTCGGCTTCCAGTCTTAACAGGATGCAGCTGGATACTAGTATTATTAAGGTTCATTACTATATATTACAAATTTTCTTTAAACAGGAAGCCTACAAAGCAATTGAAGACATCCACAATTTGATGAACATGTCAAAGAAGACGCCAGTAGCCAAGACTATGGCCAATTACTATGGTAAGCTGGCGCTGGTGTTCTGGAAGGCCGGACACTGTCTGTTCCATGCTGCTGCCCTGCTGAAGCTGTTCCAATTGTCTAGGGAGATGAAGAAGAATATTACTCAGGAGGAGTTACAGAAGTAAGTATAATGCCAAGACTTTTAAATGTCACTTTCTTTTTTTGGGTGAGCATTATTTCTGTCACTTAGAAACAGAATTTTGACATTGAAATAGAAGCCTCTATTTCTCTGACTCAGTTAATCTGAATCGCACGACGTCTTGTGTTTGTTTTAGCCCAAAGAAGAACCATCGCTAATAATACTGATCCACAGTCGATATCCACTACGTATAATAATATTAAATTAGTTTATTTCTCTCCACCTTGACGTTGGCAGAATCATCGATCATCGATGGGCCAAACTCAAAAAAAAATTGCACGAATGCCTGATTTTTAGTACAATCAGTCAATAGGCTATTTGACAGATTTATAATTTTTATCTTGAATTACTTGGTTGCGGTTAAGAAGTTCACCCAAAGTATTTTTTTTTAATTTTAAATACGTATTTCGTAAGAAATATGCAAATAAAAATTCAAAATTCAAATAAGCCGCGAAAACGATATAATTAGCAATATGGCGTTGCGCCTGGTAAGTGACGTCACAAGCGGTTTTCAGTTCTCAGTGGTGTTTGTTTGTAATTATTATTTACTGTTGTTATCTAATAAAATGGTTTACAAGTGGTGTGCTGTACTGGGTTGTACAAATAAATCGATAAAAAACCCCCGAAAAACAGTTTATAAGTTTGCCGAAAACAAGCGATGATGCGCATATGACGTCATCGCGACATTAGCCAATCCGGATCGTTTCACAGTGTGTGGCGCGAGAAACAAAAAGCCAAACATATTTTTGTGTTTTGGATATATTAATTGTTATTCTTTTTTATTAAAACTCTTGTAAATGATATAAATAACCCTCATTTTATGCAATTAAAGCAAAAAATCACAAATTATTGAATACTGTCAAATAGCCTATTGAAATGTCCTGGTCAGGTCAGGCAGGGTTTTTCCATCTGATACTAATAATACTGGTCTATTAGCGTTAAACGATTTATTTACCAAATAATTATACCTCCGAATTAAATCCCACGACTATCTATGTCATAGTCAGTCGTGGTAGGCCTCGGAGGAACATGATATGTTCGACTTGACGCGACAGTGTGCGCCAACATATATGCACTCTGTGTTAATTTATGTCGGCACAAACTTGCACTACTAAATAATCGAATGTCAATGTAATTGTTCAAAATGAAAATGTGTTAATTGATTAATGTTGTTGCATGTTTGATTACATGTATGCATTTGACAGCCTCCGTGGCGATGTCGTATTTGTATGCATGAATATGAGTATTTGCACTGGTCTGTAGGCCTAGTATGAGTTTTCATTACGAGACTCGATCGTCGATATCGAGCGCGTTTGGCACTCTCATTGGTTGAGAGTTCTTACAACCTTGAAGCGGGCCAATCGATGAGTCAGTCGCCCTCGATATCGACGATCGAGTCTCGTAATGTAAACTCATAATAGGCCTACTTACTGGTCTTGCCTCGGAAAGCACGTTAAGCCGTTGGTCCCGGTTGCCATACGAACATCTAGTGGCAGTCGTTACGCGTTGTTGGAGCCCTCAAAAGTCTAACAATTGGTCTAACTGCAATGCTTAGATGTCGCCTTCGGGTTGTGGAGGTCAGACGGCAGTCGCTTCAAGGAAAATATCGAAGTTTAGCCAAAATCAGCAGTTAGACTGGTAAAGCGAACCCCAGACTCCAAAGCTGAAAAGCTACGGATACGACTGGGATTAACGCTGAGATGATGATGATGATGTATTTGAAATATCGTGGTGTCAGCTATACCTCAGATTCTAGGTTTCGTGAAAACGTTTCTCGCTTCGAAGATAGCGTACTTATGTAAAAGTAAGTCTAACACTAACAATCTCTCTTCAGGATGGCATGTCGCGTGCTCGTAGCTGTATTGTCAGTACCACTGCCGTCACTTCACCCGGAGTTCGACCGCTTTGTGGAGACGGACAAGAGTCCAGTTGAGAAGGCCCAGAGACTGGCTGTACTGCTCGGTCTTGCCCAGCCACCGACCAGGACTAGCTTGTTGAAAGGTAAGCTACAATACAAGTCTAATTATCTATATATGATGTGCTAATGGCGCCGATTCCTCCGAATTAAATCCCACGACTATCTATATCATAGTCAGTTGTGGTAGGCCTCGGAGGAACATGATATGTTCGACTTGACGCGACAGTGTGCGCCAACATGACCACTCTGTGTTAATTTATGTCGACACAAACATAAAAATTGACTTGGAGTAAAATGATAATAACTTATCTGTAATATATTGACTGCATGGTTACGGCAGTGGTTAAGCTATTGACTGCTGCGCTGCGTGTAGCGGGTTCGATTCCCGTAAGGAACAAATACACCTACAAGTAGTTGTTCCGTGTCTAGATGTTTGTGTATGTGGGTTAAATTTAAAAGAACTATATTTTTAAATTAATTTCGTCATCTCTTGTTCTTAAAATGGCAAAGGAAAACATCGCGAGAAAATTGGTAGTCTAATAAAAAGAAATGGAGTCATTTGACATCTACCAAAAGTGGAAATATTATAGGTTGATTGTGCTAATGAATGATCTTTGTTCGCCAGATGTGGTCCGCCTAAATGTGGTGGCTCTAGCAACGCCCCAATTGCAGCAGCTTTACTCCTGGTTGGAGGTTGAGTTCGACCCACTCACCCTGTGCAACAATGTCAAGAGTGTAATCAAGTCGCTGGAGGAAGAACCTAGTAAGTATCATATAAACTGGCCAAAGTATTGGTGATCAATCAATCAGTCTGACATACTCAAACAAAACCTGACAAGCCTAAGTTTTAGGTACGGAGTTTTGAGTGATGTTCCGTAATACGGATTACAGAATGTCACTCAAAACTCCAGCTCTACTTAAGTCTCTGTCATATATGTAATAACGTGGGTACCTTCAATCTTGTGGAATATTCTTTAATAAAAATATACGCTAAGTCGAGGGTAGGTTGACGTTACACACATTGTTTGTACTGTGCTATGCTACTCAGCTCGATAAACAGATTTACTTAAATCTCGGAGTTTTAATGGACATAACAGTCTCGTTTGAATCCTTTTGGATGGTTGAAACTAGTTTTAAGTAATGCTTGAGTTTTGAGTAAGGTTCTATAATACGGACCTGTATGCCTCCGAAATAAATCCCTCGACTATCTATGTTATAGTCAGTCGTGGTAGGCCTCGGAGGAACATGATATGTTCGACTTGACGCGACAGTGTGCTCCAACATGACCACTCTGTGTTAATTTAAGACGGCACAAGTATACAAAATTAACTTATAAGGAAAGCAGTGGAAAGAAATTAGACTTACCTTTGAATAAAGTTGGTAAACCAATTTTTGCACACTTTAGAGTACTTCAAGACTGCGGGGAGCAATTTTCTCCTCACTGGGGCACGATTAACGATGTTCATAACTTAAACTGAAAGTATTTATTTCGAATAAACCAATTTGAACCCTTAAATTGTCAAGGAGTTGGTCAGTCAGTAAGATGAAACTAGTTGCCAATTCCAAAGATTAGTACATAGACACCTATGCAGAAGGATAGACGAGAAACTCCATAGACACTCTTAAATAAAGATAATATGGTTGCAAAGATCTGTTTGGTGGTGCACGCGGGACGCGGCGTATGAGAGAGCGCCGAACCGAGCGCGCGATTGGTGCGTCAGCCTCCCGATTACACTTGTGTTCATTCGTTCTCAAGTTCATCATGCGCGAATTTACCCCCACTACGTCAAAATCTTGCCAACATACTTGCCGGGTACTGTTTGGGTTACATCACTCATGTTAAAAATTATAAGGCATAAGTAAAGATTTCTTTGTATATCCATCACATAACAGCTGGCCTTTCTTCCAGACTCGCCACTGGCTCAATACACGGTCGCTCTAAATGACGTAGCCCTCGTCCGCCTGATCCGCCAAGTCGGTCAATGCTATGCCTGCATCCAGTTCTCGCGACTACTTCAACTGGCCAACACTGATGACTTGTTCCACCTGGAGCGTCTGCTGGTCGACTGCGTCCGGCATAACGATATGCAGATCAGAATTGATCATGCTAACAAGTGAGTATTATGGTTCATTAAAAAAAACTTGTTTTAAGTTCTAACTTTCCCGCTGCAAGCCTGAATTGTGTGCTTTGACGTAGGGTTAAGTACTTAATTTTTAGTCAGCAGTATTCAAGAATTTAGAAATTGTTAGTAAAATTAGAAGAACATATTGCCAATGGGAGACCAATGGACTGCAATCGGCAGAGTTGATTGACAAAGACAAAGTCTTGCCGCCACACTATTCGTCGTGTTCCGGTATGATGTCTGGTGAAGCCGTACGGAGGACGGGTCTAAGCAGTTGGGTTGCTAGGTAAACAATTATAATTTGGCCTATCATTGTATGTAGAATCTGAAAATCAGTCGTGCCTGGGGGTATCGTATCACCCAGTAAATGGGTTCTGGAGGTCAGATAGGTGTTGATCCATGTAAAACATTGGTATTCAGCTTCATGTGTTGAACTGGAAGTCAGCCCCAACAAAGTTGCGGAAATGTTCGCCAGATGATAATGATTGTAACGGCGCTTAATAGTGTAGCGGTATCTACAACCGCCACATGCGAACAACGCGTCATACTGACGTCACACGAATTCTACATCTCGCAAGCAGAGTTTACCTTGCAACTAGCTTACATACAACTTCGCAAAATCAACCGATGGGCAAGTACCCGCCATACACAACACCCGTCAGCCCGGAGGGTCCTCCCTTTTCTATAGAGGATGAGTGAACTTTACTCCCTGTTCCTCACAGTCCTCAATAGTCTCTTCATTAAAAAGGTAGATGTGCCATATAATCGTACATCCCTGTACAATGCAAAATATTGATTTTATCACTGTCTTGCAGATGCGTACACTTCGGCGTGGAAGCCGGCGGCGGCGAATGGTGCTCAACTGCCGATGAAGCTTGTGGCGGTGCCATATTGCAAGCCACACCTGCAGAACAGGTAAGTTTAAATTATTGTGTAACATAATATGTACAGTCAGTCATTAAAGACTTCAGATAGAGCAAACATCCTTTACAGTCTCATGGGCAAAACTTCCGTTCGAGTTTTCTAGTGCTGTGTGTATATATCACACCTTTGTTCTATATATACTACTACTATTCTACTATATTCTAGTGATAGTGTGTCATGTGTCGTAATCATATATACTAGTATAAACTTCCTTGTAGCGAACCTATTTACTGGACGCAAAAATGGACTCCACTCCACACAGAGAAATTTCACAAGACTTAAAGCCCAATAACACTGTCCTACTTACCTCTCTCCCCTTGTGTTTACCAATTTAGCTCAGCAACCTATTTATTTAATAAGTCAATACACAAGCGTATGCGGAGAAAATGGGAAATACCTTTACTAAATGATCCCAACTCACTCCACAGGTCCGTGAACAACTGGTCCGCGCGGCCGAGGTCCTATCCCGGGCCGCAGCCACGCTGTTCCCTGCTCGTCGCAAGCAGGAGCGTGAGCGAGCCCGCCAGCACATGGTACAACACTACCATGAGCACAAGCACGCTGAACATCACAGGGTTCTGCAGCGACACAAGATCATTGAGGAGAGGAAGGAGTACATCGAGAGGCTCAACACTGTACGAGAAGAGGAGGAACTCAGGTCATTTTTCTTTCTCTTGGTTTATTTATCCCATGGTTGGGCACTACTTACTGTACTTTCTAAGTTTATCTTGGACACCAATGACTGATTACAAGGTGAAGGAAAACACATTTGACGACCTCCGTGGCGCAGCGGTCAACACGCTTGCCTGTGACGTGGAGGCCCCGGGTTCGATTCCCGGCCAGGTCATGATGGAAAACGATCTTTTCCTGATTGGCCTGGGTCTTGGATGTTTATCTATATGTGTATCTATTAAAAAATATAGTATAATTGAGTTAGTATCCCATAGCACAAGTCTCGAACTGACTTTGGGGCTAGCTCAATATGTGCGGTTTGTCTGTATATATTTATTTATCTTGAGGAAACCTGGACTTTTAAGTCTGAAATCGCCAACCCGCATTGAGCAAGCTGGTGATTACGCTCAATCCTTCTCTGTATGAGAGGAGACCTCTACCCAGCAGTAAGCCAGTAAAAAAAAGTTTGATGATGATGGTTGGGCAAAGCCCTCCCCATATTCTTTCACCTTTGTGTGTTTGTGTAAGCATAAAAACAGGACCGTCCGAGACAATAGTGAAGAAGGATTGTGTGTTAATAAAGCAATTCAAGCAAAATTATTCCCGACTATTCAAAATGCTATGTTGGGCGTCTCTCTGAAGGACCGCATCAGAAATGAGGTGATCCGACAGAGGACCAGAGACACCGACAGAGCTGAGAGGATTAGGAAGCTGAAGTGGCAATGGGCTGGTCACATATGCCGCAGGACTGACAACCGTTGGGGTAAACGAGTCCTCGAGTGGAGATCGCGTCTCGGCAAACGTAGCGTGGGACGCCCTTGGGCGAGATGGAGCGACGACATCAAAAAGGTGGCTGGTAGTGACTGGCGGAGAACTGCTCAGGATCGAGCTTGTTGGCGTGCCATGAAGGAGGCCTACGTCCAGCAGTGGACGAGTAAGGGCTGATGATGATGATGATTCAAAATGCACAATGATAGTTAATGTTCAAGATTTTCACTTCTGTGTCCCGAGTGCACAAACTTGTTGTTTTTTTATTAACCTACCATTATCTCACAGGCGTCAAGAAGAAGTATCTCGTGCAGCAGCCGCGGCCGAAGCTCGTCGATTGGAAGCGGAGCGCGAAGAACGGGAGCGACGTCGACATGAGGCCGAACTAACTGCCATGAGAGAGAGACATCTACGGGAGAGAGTTGCGCACATCAGCCAGACCGCACACGGTCAGAAGATGTTGTCAAACATCAATGAGGAGGTATGTGTTCGACATTTGATTGACAATTATTAACTTCAAAATACAACTATAGTCATACTAAAATGTTAAATCTATAAAGTATATTAAATTAGGTACTATGTATTTACATAATTTAATGTAGTATGCACGTGAGTTACTGAGATATTTTCATGTCACCAAGCCAGGCGCCACCAAGGCATGCTTTACCAATATACCATAATTTTACAATTATGGTTATATATATATTATAAACAAGTGCTTGACCGCAATCCCGCCTGATGGTAAGCAGTGATGCGATCGTTGATGGTAAAGCGCGCTAGTTTATTAAGAGCCTATTCACTCTAGCCTTGAAGACACTCAAATTGTAGTCCGACGGAAACACCGCCGCCGGCAAGTTGTTCCAGTCCCTTGATGTACGCGGTATAAAGGAGGATGCGAAACGCTTCGTCCGGATCGTAGTAGTATTAACAACGTAAGGGTGGAAACTCGCCGTACGACGGGTCGTCCGATGGTGGAACGGAGATGGGGGAATTAAATCATGCAATTCCCTCGCACACTCCCCGAAATGCATCCTATAGAACACCGAAAGGCTGGCTACTCTACGCCTGTGCTCTAGGCTTGGGAGACCGTCAAGAGTTAACCTTTGGAGCGCATCGCCTCCCGCGCTCGCGAATCCCCAAAGCGATCGCGAAATTATTGCAATGTTTTTTTCATTACGACTTAGGTTAGAAAACATCATAATACTCGTATGTTCCTTATTTATATGTAATAAATTATACACCATAACAAAGCTGAGAATATGGGTCATGATTGTAGCATATTAATTTTAATCACGTATTACGTTTTTATAATGAAAATATAAAATTATTACCTTTGTTTATGTTTTTTCGTAGGTCATCCATAACATTTTTGTCACAAAACTTCACAATTATTCACAAAAACCACAATCTCACTACATCACTGATAACACTAATACATTACGCGACGATTACATGCATTTATTTTGTACAACACTGGCTAATAACTTTATAATAATCATTTGTTTACGAAACAAAAAACGGCGGCATTTTGTTTAGTTTCCGTCGGCCCGTAAACTACTGGTTACTCAGTTTCGGCGCAAGAGGGCGCTAGTGGGCGGAGTGATGTACATTCGAGTAGACTAATAATTACACTTTTTTGCTAGTTTCGGGATAATGGAATATTTTTGGTATAAAATACAAGTCAATATTTATACATTGTTGTTAGTTTTGGGTTGAAACTCAAATCAAACAAGGAAAAAAAGAAATGCAAAATATACGAATAATCATCCCCAAGCCATTACGCGTACTTATGTATCTATGTGATTTTTTATTATGCTGAGTACGAAATATTACAGGGCGTTAAATTTGATTATTGTAACACTCACCTATAATAATAACTTCATTTCTATTAAACATAAAGATATTTTTTAGCGTATTTCAATAACATGTGATGTATTCATATGATGATTATATTGACCGTAATGGACAGTTATTAGGTACATCGATTACCAAAAAAAGTAGTGTAATCTATTCTAATATATAAAGCTGAAGAGTTTGTTTGTTTGTTTGAAAGCGCTAATCTCAGGAACTACTGGTCCGATTTGATTTTTTTTTTCGTTGGACAGCCCATTAATCCAGAAAGGCTTTAGGCTATATAACATCATTCTGCGATCAATAGGAGCAGAGCATAACTAACTCCACGCGAACGAAGTCTCTGGCGGCCGCTTGTGTTTTATAAGGATCCGTGTAAGTATATGGGTTATTTGCTCGATTTGGATACGCTAACATTTTTTATGTCATTTCAAGTGATTTAAGTTAGAAGAAGGATAGTTATGTGTATCCGTCAGCGTGACTGCCAATTCAAGCGTAATTTTTTGCCACGATCATAATAGCAACATGTATGTAAGTATATCAAATGGTTAATACAGTGGGTTTCTTCTACGATTGTCCAAAAGTAGGTATTACTAACTCTTCTAAATTACCCGGTTAAGATAACAGCTCACTCTTATGTATATATGTTAGCATTCATATAAGTACGTTATTTTCATATAGGCAGTATATCTTTGTAGTGGGAATCACTGTGAGTAATCACCACACAGGGTGAGTTTTACTCAGGTATAACTGGCTAGTTATTTTAACGGGTATGTCGTGTTTAATTATTTTTAGTGAAAAAGCTTGTGAATGTATTTTATACTAGTGATATTGTTTTTTGTGAACACAATTGAACAGACAGATATTATAATTATTTAAGCAGTAACTTAAATAATTATAATATCTGTCTGTTCAAGAAAGATTTTGGGAATAAAAATACGTAATTAAAAAAAATAAATTTATTTACAAAATAAGGATATTTATTCCTTAAGTAGGGTTTTTACAAACACTTTTATTTATATAAATTAGGATTGAAAACAGACGAGAAAAAGATGTAAATACATGTTTTAACAGCACCAGCGCTACCAGAGCACACATCTAGAACTGGCGTCCTACAGATACGGGAGTATCCCGAGGAAGGTTCTGGCGGTGGCAACTCACTGATCCATTGCTTCACATGATCGTAGTGTTCCTTTATCTCCGCATCTCCATCCTCCCAGTACAAATAACACGCGGCCGCCCGTTCCAAGTGTCCAATACTGCAAAAAAAAAAAATTCATAGTCAGCGTCTAATAAAAGAGTCTGACTACGGTGGTGTCATAGCAACACTTACTGCACTGACTCCTCCAGCTCTGTTTTTCTTCTGATGGAGCCCCGGGGGGTATTTTCAAGTTCGACAATGTCGGATACTTTGATTGCACCCCCCGGGTCATGTTCACCTCGAGCCCCGTCATCAGTGGTTTTCTAAAAGATAAATGAATAAGATTATTATATAGTATATTTGTAGATACTATATGTAGAATACATAGAATCGTGTTACGACCATTATATAAAATACTCACGGAGTGACACAATGGGGTGGAAGGGGCAATCATAACCTTGGTTCGGACTCCACCGTCGGCTCGCTGGTCTTGTCCGCTGTCAACTTCATCAGAAGTTGACGCTGGCTCTGGCGCTCAAGATCACAGGATCTCGGCCCTGGCGTCACCGACCGAGATCGTGACCTTGATCGCACCATTCTAAGAATCAATAAAATAAATTCCACTATAATAACAAATATTAATTTCAATAAGTAACAGTGTACTACTATTTATCTAAATCTATAAAATATTACTAAATTTAAAATCTTCTATAATAATACATATTATGAGAAATCACAATAATTTCAATAAACATGGTCTAAGTGATAAATTCGTTTTTACTAGCAAAAATAATGTAACTGGACATGGGGTGATGTTCGCGAATGTACTTTTTACGCGAATTGTTAGAGTGTGCGCTTTTACGCGAATTGTTAGAGTGTGCGTTAGAAAGAGACAGAGCATTTGTTGACTTTGAACAAAATTCTTCAATTTACGTGTTATGAACTAGAATTACGAGAATTTACATTGCTCAAATGGTTTCCTAGATAAAATTCCTACCTACTTATATAAATTTTGCAGAATACTTTGTAAAATAAACAGCTATTATCATCGAAAACATCCGGTATCACTAACGAAAATTGGCGCCTCATAAACTTTGCACACTTTTTTCACCAAAATATACGATAAAATATCTAAAACCAATATTTGAATCACAATCTACACAATATTTCCAGTAATCTGATATATAATTTCAATAAAATCACTTACCGTTTCCTTTTAAAATCCATTTTAAAAAAGCACCAAACACGACCGAGTTCACAGTGATTAAAATATGGCGGACCACTTCTTCCGAGTACGAGAAAAAATTAAATTTTTAAATGTTGTCGCTTGAAAAATAGTAAACATTTAAGTTATTATGTTGGCTAAAGTGTCACACTTGTCTATAGAAGTATTTTTATGTGAACCAATCACAGTAGTAATAGGTTTGAATGACGTGAAGTCAGCCATGTCGCTTATGCTCCGACGTCGGTGCATAAGACACGTCGGGCGCAAATCTCTTATGTACCACCGTGTGTGCATAAGACGCTCAACGGGTTAAATCAGGGTCACCAATTAGCCTCTTCGCACGGCTCTCCACTGAATCCAAAGTAGCCAGGTTACCAAGTAAACATAATTGATAATACGCTGTGAATATACGTGAAAGCGCAGGATAAAGTTCAGTGCAGCTTTTTATTTCTATTTCATAAAGAAAAGGACAGAAGATAAAATGTCAGTTTAGACCTGTCAAATTAGTGCGCTCCTGGCGTATTTTTAGCCGCCATGTTTATAATCGCGTCTAAACTGTCTATGAAGTACCTTAATTTGACAGGATTAAACTAAAATGCAGAAATGAGGAGATCCGCAGAAGAACTAAAGTCACCGACATAACTCTTCGAGTCGCTAAACTTAAGTGGCAGTTGGCAGGGCACATTGCTCGTAGAACCGATGGCCGATGTACTGGAAGACGCAGCGTAGGGAGGCCCCCAACAAGGTGGACCGATGACGTGGTGAAGGTCGCGGGAAGCCGATGGATGCGGGCAGCACAAGACCGGTCAGCGTGGAAAGCCTTGGGGAAGGTCTTTGTCCAGCAGTGGACATCTATAGTCTGAAGAAGAAGAAACTAAAATGTTATCTTCTATCCTTTTCTTAACTAAATGGAAAGAAAAGATGCAATTAACTTAAAATTAGTTTTGTGTGTGAACACAAAAATCATTTTTCATCATCATTTCTCATACTAGTGTGAGAGTATCGGCGCCAATATCTCATTATACCTCCGAATTAAATCCCACGACTATCTATGTCATAGTCAGTCGTGGTAGGCCTCGGAGGAACATGATATGTTCGACTTGACGCGACAGTGTGCGCCAACATGACCACTCTGTGTTAATTTATGTCGGCACAAACAGCTAATGAATCTGTTATCTAAAACCATCTCTATAATGTAGCCTGTCTGATTTAGAACAGCTACTATGTATAACATTCTACTAATATTAAAAATGTATAAGTTGTATGGACGTAAACGTATGGATGTTGTGTAAACGTAGCGTTGCACGCCCTTGGGCGAGATGGAGCGACGACATCAAAAAGGTGGCTGGCGGAGAACTGCTCAGGATCGAGCTTGTTGGCGTGCCATGAAGGATGCCTATGTCCAGCAGTGGACGAGTAGGGGCTGATGATGATGAAGTTGTATGGACGGAG
The DNA here is from genome assembly GCA_017933935.1 of Sesamia nonagrioides. Lineage (NCBI taxonomy): Eukaryota > Metazoa > Arthropoda > Insecta > Lepidoptera > Noctuidae > Sesamia > Sesamia nonagrioides. The sequence continues at coordinate 11,050,566 of JADWQK010000959.1, forward strand.
GATTTTTACTTCGTCAAGTAAAAACTACTGAACGGATTTGGATAAAATGTGACACACGTGTGGTTTATTACCAGCACCCTAATTGTGTGGTGATTACACTCAATCCTTATCTGTATGAGAGGAGACCTGTGCCCAACAGTGGGACGATAAAAAGGTTGATATTGATGATGACCCTAATTGCGTAACAGACAATTACAACCGATTCGAATCATTTTGAAGTCAATTGCTAATCCATTGCTCCAATTGGTCAGAATGTGTGTCTGCTCAACAACGAACATATGCAATGAATGTTGTTGAACTGTCAAAATGAAACCCATTGCGACTGATAGTATGTTACGCAATTACCCTGTAACATATAGGACACTTTTATTCTGATTGTCCCACGGGATAGAAACCTATACGGGTGAAACCACTAGGCGCACCTAGTTTTACAATCACGCCTGTTATCGCCAAAGGACTAGGCAAAGGTGTATAATAATAATAATAAACTTTATTGATCAAAAGATGTTATTAGTATCTGTATTGCATTTTACCCGTTACGCGTTGGAACGCTCATAACTTACATTAATTAAATTATGTGTTTAATAACAGGAACTCAAGAAGATGGACGCTGAAGCCATCGCAGCTCGCGAGGCTGAAGAGCTGATGAAAGAGCGCCGTGAACTGCAGGCTCGACTCAAATCCCAGGAGAAAAAGGTAAGATATATCATCCATTTTACTTAATACGTCCTAAGATACTAACACTCTCTTATAACATTATACTTGTTTTATTTAAGCCTTATGTTAATGACATAGAATTAACGAAACAAGCGCGCGTGATTTACAATTTTTAAAGTAAATCTTCTTTGTCATTGTTGAGATTTGAAAATCGATTAAACGGAAAAGCGAAAGTATTCATAAGTAAATTACCTCCGAAATAAATCCCACGACTATCTTTGTCATAGTCAGTCGTGGTAGGCCTCGGAGGAACATGATATGTTCGACTTGACGCGACAGTGTGTGCCAACATGAGCCCTCTGTGTTAATTTATGTCGGTACAAACATAATGAGATGCGTATCGTTGTGCGTATGTCCGTCCCCAGAATTAATATTCGATAGACAAAGCTCGGTGGTAGGCCATAACGTCGGCTGCCGGCAGAAATTGTTCAATCTTGCCGCCAAGTGCTCCGTCGTGTTTCGGCATGATGTCTGGTGAAGCCGTACGGAGGTTGGGTCTGAGCAGTTGTGTTGCGATGTGTGCCGGGTACGATGCGCCAAATGTTGTTGTGTCGAAAGTTTGGTCGTGGAGGGTCTCCAGATCAATCTCCCTCTGGCGCAGCATCGTTGGTCCTGTTGTTGGGTTTGACATTGCATCACCTCGCTCAACTCAGTACACTCAGATTTAAATTTTTTGAAATTCAAGCAGTGAGGTTCAGAGTGCGAAGTGCGCTTGGCGCGCAGCAAGTCAGTTCTTGCCAACAGTCTCGCCATTACCCGAGACCTATATAAATAGATATATAAAAAACGAAGTATGACCGTCGTTTTAGCCCTCGAAAAATACAATTGTTATGTCTGTAAATACTCTATAGTCTATACCAAAACAAAAATATTTTTTTATGATTCAAAGAAACTAAAACAATAAATCTGTCATCAGGTGGACTACTTCGAGCGTGCCAAGCGTTTGGAAGAGATCCCATTACTGCAGAAAAGTTTGGAGGAGAAGCAAGTGCAGGACAAAGCGTTCTGGGAAGCACAAGAGAAGGAGCGCATTCAACAACTCATTGGTGAGTCAAGTATCCTACCCAAAGCACCTCTACTTGTTATCTCGACGTTTTTAACGCTCGGTGTTAAGCCGAGCATTGAAATGCTACAGAGCACGTGCCGACAAGGTGGAGGCCAATGTCCAGCATTGGACTTCTTTCGGCTGAAATGATGATGAATGAGGAGAGCACGTGCTTAAAATAACAAAAGCGCCGATTCTCTTGTTCACAATAGTTATTTATGCCACTCAGCTTCGCGTCAATAGATCAGCACGACTATTACAATGGCTGTTTGCGACAGTGGCGTACAAAACTTTTTCTACGACCTTGAAATAAATAAATACAAAAAACCGTCAATGATGAACTGAAAGTTAACAATGGCGCGAAAACAGCGGTGTGCGCAGTGTTTGTAGTTATAATCCCACAAATGAAAGTCAAAGACAATTCATCCATACAGCCTAATAACATGCGATGTTTAGTCGTTACGCAAATACGCGCGCTTTTTGGCATAATCATATGTAGATTTTTTGATGCCATAGCCATAAAAAAATTAAAAAGTTTCATTGTAGTACGGTTTCCTCATGTGGAAATGGTCATTGTAACACGACTTGGCAGGAATGAGTACTATTGAGATATGACTTATGGTTATGTATTAAGCAAATTACCAAATGGGCGTAGAAAAACTAAATTTAAATTCAATGCATCTTATTCTATTTCATAAGAAAAGACAAATATGTATTACTTTAGTTCTGTCAAATTAGACAGCACCTAACATAAATTTAAATATTTTTAGACGCTATGTTTTCAAACATGTCTAAATGATAAACTAATATTTTGTCTCCTTTCCTTTTCTTATTCAAATAGAAAGAAAAAAATGCACCGAAATTAAATTTATATTTGTTTGTGAAGAAGGGAATCGGGGACTTGTTGGATATTCACCTCTCGACTCTAGGCAGCGCGCTGAGAATCCATTTTGCAAAACAAAAATTTGTATGAAATTTAGAGTAACATGTAGTGTTATAACAGTACATATTATGTAGTTTACTTCTGGAAGTCCCACAAAGACTATCATAATTAAGCTGTTGGTCCTGGCTGTCATGGGTAGATCAGAAACCCAAAAGTCTGACAGCCAGTCCTATCAAGTATTGCTCAGTACTCTACAGTACAACTAGGGTTGTAACGGAGTTTCGCCTCCGCTTCCGTTACTGCGGAAGTTCCGCAATAAATCGTATCTTCGCTTCCGCCTCCGCCTCCGCACAATTTTTGCGGAGTTATAACGGAGGTTTATTTACGTATTTACAAAATAAATAACGCGTAAGCTGCGACGCTCGACAACCGTCCGGCCGCGTTTGAGCGCGAAATGGTCAAAAATCAACTAGTGCGAGGCGGGAATGTGTTAAACACAATTTCTTTCTCCTTAATTTTTTATTACAAGAAGGTAATATTTTTTTACCAAGCATACTACTATTAATGTACGTATTTAAAATAACGCTCCGCTAACAAGCCTCCGTCACAACCCTAAGTACAACACGGGTTTGTGGAGTTCAGATAAAAGTTACTCCGCATAAAGTAATACTATTCAATTACATTTAGTTACAATGGAAGCCGATCCCAACATCTAATAATAATATATAATATAAAATAATATAAAATGCTCGTGTCGCGGTGTTTGTATTTAAACTCCTCCGAAACGGTTTTTCCGATTCTCATGAAATTTTGTGTGCATATTGGGTAGGTCTGAGAATCGGACAACATCTATTTTTTATCCCCCTAAATGTTAAGGGTAATCCACCCCAATTTTTTTTTTTAATATAGATCTATGTCGCCCTTTACAGCACATGATTTAAATAAATAGTTTCGAAGATATTACAAATTTAAAAATTGTGGGGCGTCGCATTTGTGGCAGTACCAGTCAGTTGGGCGGTGGGCCGCTATGTTTTTTATACAACGTTAACAGTTTTTTTGTAATGTATTTGGTATCAGCATTGCACCCGTGCGAAGCTGGGCGGGTACCTAGAAATTGTATAAGGCTAAGCAGATGATAATGAGACACATAATAAGATTTACCCCCCTCTTTTCCTAACAGAGGCACGTGCCCGCGACGTTGCAACAGCCGCCCGTATGGCTCGGATGGCGGTCCACCGTGATTTGTTCACGGTCAAGTTGCGTTCTGAACGCGGCGCTGCCCACACACAACGACTTGCCGCGTTCAAGGAGAAGCTCCAGGCTGAGCGAGAGAAGAGGTTGGCGGAGAGACGGCAACAGAGAATTGAGAACAGGAGGCAGGAGGTGGGTAGTAGAAATTTAGGTCTATAATATAGCTACTTGAAGAAGTAACCATGAATTCAGTATTATGATCATGTTCATGCTTTAGACCAACTCGCTTAGAAATTATTCGGTGGTTATAAAACAAACAGGTTCCACTACCACGTGTCGGAAAACTTGTACGGACGACAGCAGGTCAATCTACTTTAATTCCCAATCAACCTTGAGCGTTAATGCTTCAGAGATAAAGTTGAAAATCTAATAAGGAAATCTTACAGATTGTAGTAACCTGTCGTCCATACATTATCATTGTGCATTGGAATAATTTCGCATAAATTGTTTTATTTTCCAGTATAAAAGTGCTATCATTTATGTGATAAAATACATTATTCATTTATTGCGCTATCACACACACACGTGACAATTTATATTACATAAAACGAAACAGAAGGAGGTGACATACGTTTTCGCCTCGTGGTAGAATGAGAAGGATATATTACTTCCACCCATGCCTCGCTGGCGATCTACTCTCCCTCAGTCTTACGAATATTCAATCAGGTGTCGTGTCCTGACACCAGTTTTGAAATTTTTACCCATCTAAAGATAAAAACGCCACTAAAGGAATTTTTACTTATAACAAATAAACAACAGTTCCATAGAAAAATACAATACCCCGTGTATTGTATTTTTCTATGGAACTGTTGTTTATTTCTCCTAAAATATATGGAACAGACAATTTTTCTTTAATAACACTGACGAAAAATTTCAACCCATCGAGATCCAGAATCCGTAGTAACAGGTTGCGGGTCTTACTAAAAGCTGTACTCGTTTTCATTTTATCGTCATTTTAGTATGCAGAACTTTGCCTTTTTTAATATGTGCCTATTAAATTTATTTTCATTCTTTCTAAACAGTCCATATTTCTATGACAACAGAGAATCATAGACACTGCATATTTTATATTTTCTTTTTGTAATTGGTTTGATATTTAACACTTTCACTTACCTCCTCAGTGGCTGGACCAGAAGCGTCGTGCGGAAGAACGTGCCGCAGAAGAAGCAAAACGCATTAAAGAGGAGGAGGAACGCAAAGAACGAGAGGAGAGAGAAAAGAAACATGCAGAGGAGCTCGCCGCCGCTAGGGAAAGGAAAGAGAAAGAGGATAGGTAATTATACCCCGCTATATGGATGCTTGCATAAGAAGCTAGTTTTTGGGTCTGACTCCCGGTACTGCAGGTTTGGTGTGGTGAATGGTTATCCGAAACCTGCACCCCTGGCTATAGGTAAAGGTGGATCATCGCCTTCGTTTAAGCGGCTAAGAGTCCAGCATACCCCTCTGTTCCCCCCACTATTAAGGAAGTCCATATTATTATGTAATTTTCTGAAGGAATAGAAATAGTTGCATCTTTTACCTGTTTCTTTGTGTGTGACTATTCTCAGTGGTAGGCCATAAAATTGGCTGCCGGCAGAAGCCACCCACTAGACAAAGTCTTGCCGCCAAGCGATTCTTCGTGTTCCGGCATGATGTCTGGTGAAGCCGTACGGAGGGCGGGTCTGAGCAGTCGTGTTGCGATACGTGCCGGGTACGATGCGACAAATGTTGTTGTGTCGGGAGTTTGGTCGTAGAGAATCTCCAGAGTAATCTCCCTCTGGCACGGCATCGTTGGTCATGTTGTTGGGTGTAACATTGCATCACCTCATTCAACTACTGTCTTCCTTCCTATTCACTCAGTTTTTTTGAGTGAATAGGCTCTTAATACACTAACACACTTTACCATTAACAATAGGCTATTTGACAGTATTCAATTATTTGTGATTTTTTGCTTTAATTGCATAAAATGAGGGTTCTTTATATCATTTACAAGAGTTTTAATAAGAAATAATAACAATTATTATATCCAAAATACAAAAATATGTTTGGCTTTTTGTTTCTCGCGCCACACATTGTGAAACGATCCGGATTGGCTAATGTCGCGATGACGTCATACGCGCATCATCGCTTGTTTTCGGCAAACTTATAAAACTGTTTTTCGGGGGTTTTTATCGATTTATTTGTACAACCCAGTACAGCACACCACTTGTAAACCATTTTATTAGATAACAACAGCAAATAATAACTAAAAACAAACACCACTGAGAACCGAAAACCGCTTGTGACGTCACTTACCAGGCGCAACGCCATATTGCTGATTATATCGTTTTCGCGGCTTATTTGAATTTTGAATTTTTGTTTGCATATTTCTTACGAAATACGTATTTAAAATTTAAAAAAATACTTTGGGTGAACTTCTTAACCGCAACCAAGTAATTCAAGATAAAAATTATAAATCTGTCAAATAGCCTATTGCATCATTGTTTACCATCAGGCGGGTTTGCGGCCAAGCACTAGTTTATAGGTATAAAGAAAACCTTGATATTTGTATAAATTTGAAAAGTCATCAATTGCCAACATTATTATGAATACGTTTTAATTCGATGTTAATTACTTTCACAGGGAACACCAAGAAATGTTGGCTCGTACCGAAGCCAAGATCCGAGCTAAGGAGGCCGAGATCCAACGCAAGCTTGAAGAACAGAGGGCTGCCAACTCGTCGTCCTGGCGTGATGGCGGAGCAGGCCCGCGACCGGCCGCGGCGCGAGAAGACGCGTGGCGCGGGAAGGACAAAGATGATAAGAAGCCCGCGGCGGCCGCGCCCGGAGACACTTGGCGTTCTGGTCAGTATTCAAAATATTTAATATAGGTGTCATCATTATGTGGCTAGCCGTCTCCCAACTGTAACTCGCGCCAGTTAACTGTGAATCTCGCTGGAATGCAACCCCTCTCCTGCTTCCCTGCGCGGCGCCCCGCATTCCCTGTAAGCGCTGAGTAGCGATAGCATCTTTGTTCCAATTGTCTAAATACAGTTTAAATCCCCTGTTGTTATTACTGTTCCTGTGGAGTTTTTGCTTTTTACAAAGTTTGTTTTTTACATTTTCGACGCGTCAGTGAAGCCTGTTGGTTGCACTAACATTATAATTCAGTCCATATGTATCAATTTAATTACAAAACGTCATGAATAAAATGATCTAGTATTATGACGCTTTATCATTAAAACGACTTTATAAATAAAAAAAATTAAGTATAATTCTCATTTTTTTACAAACGGTACCGTCCGAATGACGTCACAGAGCGAGGTGCACAGTTAACTCGCGCGAGTTGTATGTTGAGGTTGGCTTCCAGTCTCAACAAGTTCAACTAAATACATACTAGTATTTTCACGTGGAGGAATTGCTTATCTGACCTCTTGACTTTGTTACTGTTATGGGATGAAATGACAGAATACTAAGTCTTGAGCTGACTTCTGACAGTGTAGCTGTAACTGGCACTCATATTGCATAACACACATGCAATCATAATCTGTATCATTTTTAAGGACATTCCTAATCCAATGCTTTATAACTTCTAAAAAATATTCTGCTCGGCAACCAAAATACCGCGATGAATGTTGTTGAAATATTAAAATGAGATCATTGCTACTCTTAATGTGATATGCATTTACCCACTTTGAGTATTCAAATTGATAGCCAATGTTACCACAAGGCAAGCAAGCTTCATCATCAGCCATTAAGTCCATCAGGAGACTTATGAATATAAATGTATCAACGCTTTTCAGCTTGTAATTAGCATTTATTCTGGTAAAGGCATTATGGTGGGAATAGTTTCCAAGTTTCGAGGATTTTTTTTTAACCAATTTGTATTTCACTGTCATTTGTTGAAATGACATCCGTTTATTACATTATGCTAAAATTTGCCCAAAATTGTCTACAGGTCGTGCAGCCCGTGAACTGGCCGTCTCTCGTGATGAACGCCCGCGTTCATCTGACCGCAGACCGCGTGACGATCGCCCGCCTGCACGCGATGAGCGACCTCCACCCAGGGAGGAAAGAGCTCCCATTAGAGATGACAGGTATATATTATATACGCTATTATCATGTACTTAATTAGCATGGGTTTCACAAAGTGTTTTTTTCAATTAAACCACAACAGTCACTTGTTTTGGATTGTCAATGAAGTCAGTCTTTCAGAAAGATTAATCTTGTCTGACAAAGCTCTAAATAAAGATAAAAAGAAAAGATTAATCTAGTTGCCCATTTTAAAGCAAAGCAGGAACCCATGGAGATGAATGGGAAAGAGAACCCCATGAAAGCTGGTAAATTATTTACGATTTGACAAAACGTGGAGATTTATTGTTGCAATAAATTCACTAAATAATGATGAAAACCTCATCTAAATCCGTTCATTGTTGCATAGTTTAGAACAGTGTTTTTCAACAGTTTTCATGGCACAGCCATTTAGTATTAAAAAATATTTCACATCACCTTTTCTTATGCCACTTCAAACCTGGAATTTCGGTCTGTCACTTTAACGAAGAATTCCCTCAATTAACTGCTAAAACTTTGAAATGTTTGATTGTATTTAGAACTTATAATTTTAAAGAAACTGGAGCTACGTGTTTTAAACGCTAGCTTAGAAGAAAAAAACTCTGTCACAAAGACTTCAAAATAGGCCTTTATAAGCTCTACCTGAAAATAAAAACAGCTTGCAGCTATTTCATGAACATACCAGGATATGCAGCAAATATAATACCGAGATAATAGATCCGTTTGTTGTTTTAAATGATTTTTATTTTATATTTTTCAAAATGAAAATTCATTTATTCAAATTAGGCTAAGAATCAGCACTTTTTGAACATCAATATTACACAAGACAGTCCCCCAAAACGCCCACCCATCGACACTTCCTAATGCTTTCGCTGGGAAGAAGAAGTGGCGGAACAAACTCCCCAGCAGCACAGCTGTCTGTTCATTTAGAAAAAACACATTAGTTTATACAATACTATATAGGTACAGTAATACAAGAGAGAAAAAAAAATATTACATTTGATTACATTGATTACATTACTCGTGCCACCGAAATGTCGTTTCGTTTCTAAGTATAACTTTTATCTTTATTGTAGACGTGAGGAACGGTCACGCGACGAGCGGCCGATCCGCGATGAACGCGGACCTCCCAGGGATAGAGACGAGAGGCCGCGCGAAGACGCCGGCGCCTGGCGGTCCGCCAACAGGGAGCCCGTCAGGGAACGTGACTCCGATAGGGACAGGTCAGTAACATAGCATACTCTTTATTATATACACCGTATAAATTACACAACATAAAAATCAAGATTTTACAAAGGGTTACACAAAGGTCGGTCTTATTGCTAAGAGCGATCTTTTACAGACAACCTTTGGATGGAATACAAAGATCAAGGAGAAAAGTAATGTAGGTAGTCTACAGTGTACTTTTTACAATAAATATATACGTAGTATATCATACAATTTTAGTACAGTATAGTTCAGTAGTTCAACAGTCGTGGTGGCCTAGTGGTTAAAACAGGTCAGGCAAGTACCAATGTAACTTTTCTAAAGTAATACGTACTTTCTAAGTACATCTTGGACACCAATGACCGAAGGTGAAGGAAATCATCTTGAGGAAACCTGGACTTTGGCTGAAATCGCCAACCCGCATTGCGCAAGCGTGGTGATTACGCTCAATCCTTCTCTGTATGTGAGGAGACCTGTGCCCAAGCAGTGGGACGATAAAAAAGGTTGATTATGATAATAGTTCAGTAGTTCATGAAGAACAATAGAAGTATTTGTAATAGAAGGTGCTACAAGACTCATTCGCCGACAGAGGCTAGGAAACTCTGTAATGATGACTTAAAAAGTAATAAGTAGACGTTGAATTACTTCACTCATTGTAGATAGAAAAGTGAAATATGTTGTACAATCAAAACGCATTTATTATTACAATTTACGTCTATTTTCATATTATACAATATGTAAAGAAAATCCTGTCTGATCTGTAAAGGTATTGTTAGGTATCGATAACTGATTCTATTCTACTGGGCTAAACTTAGAAAATTAATTCGCGGGAAAAAAAGATTAGATGTTTCAAAATGCATTAGTAGTGTTACTATGATGATTACGTAAAATTTTATATCATATCAGGTCATGTGTTTACCTAACCTGTATTATCCTTATGGGTCGGACAGGGTTTTCTTTACATATTGTATAAAATTATACCAAGAATTATAACTGATTTATTATCAATCTTTTATTCTGAAATCTTTTATTATGCAAGTAGGATCACTGATCACTTTTACACGTCATATTTTTTTAAACTAGCTGGAGCCGCCATTTCCTAACTGACTACCTCTGAGAAGAAAAGCCGAAACAAACTCGGGGACCGTCGTCTTTTTTGTATTACTTCCATAACGTTTGTAACTATTTCCACAAACTAACGTCTGTCACTTAATATTATTTTTTGAGTTGAAAATGATCTTTACGTGAATTAGTGTTGTCCTCGCATTGTCTCGAAGCAAGACCATGTTTTTACTGCCATGTAATAAAATATATTCATAAGCAAAAATGTGATATCTTAATCAAAGCATTTGTTTCCAATAAACCAGTTACAGGCACTTTTTAATTGTCAGAAGGTTGGTCAGTCAATAAGAAGAAGCTAGTCGCCCATTCCAAAGACTAGGTATCTATGGAGAAGAACGGGCAAGAAACTCCATAGACACTTTTTTAAATTATCAAGCTATTGATACAAATATTTGATTACATCATTTATGTTGAAATCAACCGTATGAGAACAATGCAGAAATATATTGTACGCTGAGCGGGTCTAAAAAATTACTAAGGGTTCGTTACGGAAAACACAAAAAAAAACAACAACAATTCAGTAATTAAAATACGCCGTGGCAGCGAAAAGATCACCAGTCCCCTCTGACGGCGACCGTTCACGAACATGACGTATGGATCAGCATCATTCAGCTCAACCATATTGAAGGGAACCTAATGACCCAACACACTACTTCTGTAAACTATATGTATAATATTTCTATGTTTGTACCCCTGCCAGGCCCCGCTACGCCGGCCGCTCGAGTGGCCCTGAGGGCGGTAGTTGGCGCCGCGGACCTACAGACCCGCCACCCGCGCCCACTGTAAGTACCATTCAATGTGTTCTATTATGAACCTGTGTTTGAACACGTTCATCAAAGAGTGCTGAAACTTCATGGCAATTGCGTAATACAATATCAGTAGCAATGTATTTTATTTTGACATTTCAACAGCATTCATTGCGTTGTTTACGTTGTTGAGCAGACACATTTTTTAAACTTCTGAAGCAATGGATAAGCAATATGCTTCAAATTGATAATTATATTGTGTTACGCAATTAAGGTGCTGAAACACAATGAATTACACCACAATATGCAATACATTTTTTGTCATATCATAACCTACTGGTTATTACTTATGCTACAGCAGTAATATTGTGGAATCAGGTTTCAAGTTACATGTCAAGGAAGAGTCCTTGACATGTTATTTTGTACAGGCATTTCTATGCTTAAATGGAGACCCATTTAGGCATAGAATTGCCTGTAGTTGAAGACTCCAGGTTACACTGATTGTGTTACTAACTTATTATTCAATTTGTAATGTATTTCTTGAATACAAAAATCATTGTACAATGAGTAAATAACACTTACTTAAGTAATATACTGTCTATTTTGCCAACAGGAACGCTCATCCACATGGCGTTCTAAGGACGGTCCACCGCGTGACGACCGCTTCCGCGACGGCCCGCGTGACCGCGACCGTGACCGCGGAGAACGCGACTTCCGAGGAGACCGCGACCGTTACCCACCCAGAGACCGGTAAGCTATGCTTTTGAAAACAAAATTCCTCTGGTTTATAAAATTGTAAAACATTCAGAGATTTCTCTAGTACAAATATATTAGAAGGAACATTATTAGTTGACTGATCACAATGTCTTGTCAAAAGCGTGACAAGAAATGAAGATATATGCTCGTTTTGACTTTAGATTCAGTCAAAGAATATTGAGATGTAAAAAAATAACTGATTGGAACCTTTGGATTCTCTGCCTCATAGGAACATACTTCTTCTTTCAGCCTATAGAGGTTCACTGCTGGACAAAGGCCTCTCCAATGAACCGACAGAACCGAAAAAATGCTACCTACACCAGATCATCGGCCCACCTTGTTGCCACCCTACACTGCGATGTCATACTAATAAAAACTTATTTCGACAGCGATGGCCCTCGCCGCGATGACCGCGACGGCCCACGACGTGACGATCGCGACGGGATGCGGCGTGACGACCGTGACGGACCGCGCCGTGACGACAGGGACGGGCCAAGACGTGACGATCGTGACAGGGACGGACCGCGTCGCGCTCCGCCGCGTCGTGAGGAGAAACGTAAATATATATTTATTTATTTATATATTCTTTATTGTACCCCAATTAAATATCGAACAAAAATATTCAACACAAAAAAAAACATACAATGGGCGGCCTTATCACTAATGCGATCTCTTCCAGGCAACCATTGCTACTACTACCACAACTACTACACTACTTTATTCATTAGTTTTATTACACATATTCTGCGTTCCGCGATTTAATTGCCTAAAATATCAACAATGGAACAACTACTTTAATTCCCATACAATAAGGTTTATTTTACGCTGCAACATGAACCATTTTTATAACTCATTTAATACTGATATCAACTTTATTCTCATTGAAATAAAGCGCACCATGTTAATATAAATTAGAGTTGTCTCTATGTTTGTAGGTTAAACTCAACGTTATTTTGTACGAAATAATAATTATTATTCCATTCTGAGCACCCCACTTTACTCTTATGGGCAAATTTTTCAGAAGCGAATTTAGTGATTTCAAATCGATTTCAACTTAATACAGATATTCTATCTATGCCTCCCGTAACCGCAAATGTAGCAGATATTGCCGTATTCATGTCTTTGTACAGACGACGGCACGTCAAGCTACTACAATCTGTCAGATTTCTTTATGTCTAAAGCATTAAGGCTCAAGGTTGATTAGGAATATTTGACAGTTTGGGGTAGACCAGCAGTCATCCGTGCAACCGTTGACATATACTAATGGAGATGCTTTAGAGATGAGAATTGTGGCACTCCGAACGAAGGTTCACCTATCTTTATCTCTCTCAAAATCGTCTATGAGGAAAGAGTTAGTGCTAGACCGAAAGCATAGGCTCACTCTATTCAAACAAAAAAAAAATACTGCAGATTGTATGTAGGTACTCGTATGGCATGTCCATTAGTATGTCTATGCGTACAACATTAGACCTTTTCCATAAGATAATAATGACCTGCATAATGCACCTTTCTTACCCCCTCAATTTTGTTTCAGCTCGCGACCCAGACGGTGATGATTGGCAGCCGGTCACCAGACGCTAAACCAGCGAGCGTCGCCCTCCTCAAGTTTAACTCTTTCAATTCGTTTGTAATTATTATGTATTATGTTTTAGTTTATCACGAGTTCAGCAGACTACCTATTTATTACATGTATTTAAGAAACATCTTAAACTCACTGCGGTTTTCAGAAATATTTATAACGACCACAGCTTTGTCTTGAGAATTTTTTTCATGTCAAGTTCATCATCATCTTGCTAAGATCGTGGCTCCACCTAGCCTGTGGGCGTCCCCATCTTACGTTTACCGATTTTGATACTCTAAACATACAGTGCGGCTACCATGAGGTTTCAATACAAAGACTCGATCATCGATTGACCCGCTTCAGGTTGTAAGAACTCTCAATGAGAGTGCCAAACTCGGTCTATGCATATGATCGAGTCTCGTAATGAAAACTCATGGTAGCCACATGGTGTTCAGTTTCACGACAGCACCCTAATAGGGATGTATCCAAGGTATGAAAAACAAAAAAAAATAATTCGTCCGTCTTATAGATAATAAAAAAAATTAAGACCCGTATTTTTTATTTTGTCGAAATTACCAAAAATTACTGAGATATAGCGTATTAAAGTTACGGAGTGGGGGCTAATTACGTCACGCCGTGGTATATTTTGTACCACGACGTGACCTCATGCGACATTTCAAATGAATATAATTATCTTCCTAAATATTTGAATGAAAGAAAAAATAAAAAATATGTGTTCAATATTTTTTTATAAATCTATCTGATGGACATTAAATTATTTTTTAGGATACAACCCAATTGCCTACCACATTATTACTATCATATTGAAGCATATTGCTAATCAGTTGCCTCATATGTTTGTAAAATGTGCCTGCCCAACAATGTAAATAGCGCAATGGATATTGTTGAATTGTCAAAATGAAACCCAAGAGTGTTGCAACTACCGCGCTGGAGTTTTTGGCGGGAAAGCTAAGATGAGTGTCACCCTCATTTTTCATTGGTCTTTTAAATTATTTATAGTGTCGTTTACTAAATAAAAGCGCGTGATTTATGTAGTAAAAAGTGCATTCAGTGAATAATTCACAACAGTGAAATATCGCAGCATAGTGGCCACATCATGACTTTGCCTCAAACCTTCCTCGTAGACGGTTCATTCATGCGGCATTTTTGTGAAACAGAATTTTCAAAGAATTTCTGTATTTACTTGAAATTGGCACAACGTGTCAACTACCACGCTGATTTGTGAAACTTACTTTCTCATAGATTCATCATCATCAACCTCTTTTTTTTATCGTCCCACTGCTGAGCAAAGGTTTCCTCTCATACAGAGATCCTTCTCATAGATCAATGTTAGCAAATATATTTCTTAAGATATCCGTAACTGCATTTGCAGATCATATGCAGGGTTTTCGGATATTGAACCTGTTACCTGCGAAATATTTACAAACTTACTGACGACAGCAGTTCAAGCTACCCGAAACTGTGAAACAATTCAACCTTGAGCCTTAACGATAAAGTTGAAAATCTAATAAAGAAATATAACAGACCAACTTTCCGCCCGCGTGGAATTCGGTTATATCGCGCTTTTTAGATTTCCCTCGGGAATTTCAATAAAAGGTAGTCTATGTCCTTTCTCTGGGTCTAAAGATTGTCGGTGCCAAATTTCATCTAAATCGGTTGAGAGGTTTAAGCGGGAAGTCGTAACAGACAGACAGAGTTACTTTCGCATTTTGTAATATTAGTATGGATTGTGATGGCTTGATTTGATGACGTTTATAAATATACATCTTTGCGATTCTCAGACATAGACAATTTATGTTTTTTTTTTTATGGTATCGCATATCAAACAATATATTTTGTTTCCTTATGGTTTAAAGAGGGATTTAATCTCTACAGATTATGCCAGCCTCATCCAAAAGATTGCATATAATTTTCATAAATTTTCTTATCAATTAGCAATGCTGGTTCATTCTATATTTTCCATTGTACTCTGCTGAACTCATTTTCTTTTTGTCACCAATATAAGTTACAGTCCGACAATAATATTATTTTAAAGCGCAAGTGTAACGCGCTAATGTAATCCTTATTGTATACGGTATAGGGGCTTATTTACTATACACTCGAGAGGATGCGAATCCGCGCCCTTTTTAACCAACTTCAAAAGGAAGGAGGTTATGCATTCAACGCGTATGTTTTCAAAACACTTGATGAATCGAAATACATATTTTTTCATATATTTTGTTTATATAAAACAAATTCAGAACCATGTTTTGAGTAGATAATGACCATTAGTTCTGTTTTAATTCAATATATATTTTGCTTACTATATTTTTTGTTTTTTTTTTTTTCTTGACATCAAATTCTTTTTAGTTTCCATTGATACAAGATGAACAAGCTTTATAACTACGTTTGGACTACGACACAAGAATTGCAAATATAAATAAAACCTAGTTATCTCATCTTTTATACCGCGTACATTGACTGGAACAATTTTCCAGCGGCAGTGTTTCCGTCTGACTACAATTTAAGTGTTTTCATGGCTAGAATGAATAGACTCTTAATAAACTAGCGCGCTTTACCACCAACGATTGCATCACTGCTTACCATAAGGTCGGATTGCGGTGAAACACTAGAAAAAAAACTGGGAGCTATCGATCGAATCGTAGTTAAAAAAATCTTGTCTCAAAATCGAAATAGAAGTGAAATGGTTTTCAATAATGTAACAAACTAATGGCGTCCATCGCCATTTAAAGAAAACATTTAAGTAATTCACTTGGAAAGCTTCTGTTCTAACCGATAGTGTCTACTATCAGGTTAAAAGTACAGTCCGTTCACTGTTCTCACCTCTGATTGCAGCCTTATTGTGATGAGAATAAAGATAATCAGACAATTTTGACAGAATTGTCAATGGCTATTATTTGCTATCCTTTAGATCTAAAACAGTGGTCGGCAACCTTTTGGCAGTTACGGGCCACATAGCAACAAAATGAGGTAGAGGCGGGCCGCGCTTATACATAATTTTTATAACAGGTCTATCAATTAATATACATTATTAAATAAATAAAATAAATATATACGGACAAATCTCACAGATTGAGCTAGCCCCAAAGTAAGTTCGAGACTTGTGTTATGGGATACTAACGCAACGATACTATATTTATAATAGATAAACATCCAAGACCCAGGCCAATTAGGAAAAGATCGTTTTTCATCATGACCTGGCCGGGGATCGAACCCGGGGCCTCCTCGCCGCAGGCAGGCGTGTTGACCGCTGCGCCACGGAGGACGACACACTATAATACTGTAAGGACATATACAAAATCCCAAAAAACTTTTTGCATTATGCCAACGACAAGTCAATAATAAATGGAAATTAAATGAGGAAAGATAAAAAACATAAATAAGAACTTGTATACTTTCAGTGTGACATCTGAGGCTGTATTTGAGTGGCTATTTTTGGTACATCAGATTTCATATCTGTCGTTGAAATTCTAAGAATGGCTTTCAAGTGCTCGTCTGTAAGTCGGGAAGCATGTATATTTTTTCTATAATTGAGGATAGAAAATGTTTGCTCACATAAGTAAGTCCTGCCAAATATTGTAATAAACTTTTATCCAAACCTTTTCAAATCCTCAAAATCAGTTGGCAAGCTGCCATAGAACTTAACACGATCATTAATCTCATAAAATGAGCTTTTGAGAATGCAATTAGATAGAAGATCAATCACGTTCATTTTTAAATGACTCGATACATCCTCAATGTCACACGAAAAAAGGATTTGCAAAAGTCTTCATTCCACCTTTTCAAAGTCGTCAAATCTGTCACTGAACTGACTTTATAGTAGTATTAAAATATATTTCGTTTTATCATTTTTACAATTGTAGTTTATTTTACAAAACAGTCGCGGGCCGCGGGTTGCCGACCACTGATCTAGAAAATAATTCGGAGTTTTGACGGGAAAGCTAAGACTGTGTCACGCGCATTTTTCATTGGCCTCTTAAAATTATTTATAGTGTCGTTTACTAAATTAAAGCGCGTGATTTGTGTAAAAAGTGCATTCAGTAAATAATTCATAAAGAATATTGAAATATCGCAGCATAGTGGCCACGACTTTGCCTCAAACCTCCCTCATAGACGGTTCACGCGGCCGTATTTTTCAATTTTCATTGGCCATATCCTCCATTATTGTGACATAAAATTTTCAAAGAATTTCTATAATTTATTGCATGTGTTATTGGCAAAATTGTGGTATCTATTCCACAGGGGCCATTGATCAAGAGTTGAGGCTGAATCTTACCTTGGAAAAAAAAAGAAAGATGAATAGAGCATAATTCACGATTGTGTCGTAGTCTAAACCACGCTCCAATAGAATAGATAAACATATTTACAAATCCAACCCCTTATTACAAAACAAAATCGTAACTCAGTATTTGTATTTCGAAGTTTATTGGCGTTCAACGTTCTTAGTACAAAAGTGACAACTTAGTACCGAATTAAACTGTCATTTTTATATAAAGAACTTTGTCAGAATAGGCTCGAATAGTCGACATCGGCTTCACTTACGAAAAATAGAATATAATAAAGAACTGCATTTCGATAATGGTTAGGTGCATAATTCAATAACCATTTATGTGATTTAAACCTGCTCCCTAATCGGCGAACACATTTTTGTCAAATGATTGCGACTAGTTGGGATCGTTTGGACCGAACGGACCAATGGGTGACCCGAACGATACCAACTGATCCCAACTAGTCACAATCATTTGACAAAAAAGTGTTCGCCGATTAGGGGGCTGATCTAAATAAAATTCATGTTTTGTAGTAATAAGGGGGCAAGTGTCATAGAGTAAAATGAATACTCCTTACTAGAACGTACTGGGGCATACTATGACGTATTAAAAGCATCCTTATTTAGATGTGAAAAGGGGATAGCGTTATTCATCCTATACAATATGTTAAGAAAACACTGTCCGATCCGTGAAGGTATTGTTAGGTATCGATAACTGATTCTACTAATGCCCACAAAGACAGGCTAAACTTAAAAAAAATCCGCCAAAAAAATAAATATTATTTCGCAAAAAGAGGTAACTTAATACATGTGCGGTAAGCAACCCCTTCCGCGGGCGGCGGGGGGCAGGGCACGCGGCACCTGTGACGTGGTCGCGTCGCTATTCGCTTATAATAATACCGGTGTTGTCACTTTTTTTAAAAATTACCAAAATTAGAAATTGGAATTAATTCCCGGGAAAAAAGGGTTATTTCAAAATTCATTAGTATTGTTACTATGATGATTATGTAAAATTTTATATCATATTTGGTCAAGTGTTTACCTAACCTTTATTATTCCTTATGGGTCGGACAGGGTTTTCTTTACATATTGTATAAAGCTCATATACCTAGCTCCTTTGTCTGTCACAGGAATAATGATGGATTCAGCACGTCATAGTAACCCGCTGGTGTCTCAATGCCATAATTACATTCTGTAGTTAGTGCTTTGTATACTTATATAGTCAATAAATCATTAAATCTACATTTTGGTTTTATTTCTTACTTGCTGTTGCCCGCGACTCCGTCCGCATGGACTTCAGTTTACAGCGCGTAGTGGTTCCCGTTTCCGTGGGAATGTTCATTCCGAAAAAAATTTAAAAAAGCTCAGTTGATATAAAATAAGCGCCTGTTAAAATAATTGGAGCAATATGTACCTACGTCCGCGTTTGCTACCGTTTTCGCAACATTTTTTTACTTCTCTGCTCCTATTGGTCATAGCGGAATGTTATATAGCCTATGTCCTTTCTCAGACTCTAGACTATCTGTGTACCAAATTTCATTACTATCGGTTCAGTAGTTTTGGCGTGAAAGCCAGACAGACAGACAGAAAGAGATACTTTCGCATTTATAATGTTAGTATGGATGAATACGCCAGTATTCTTCGTACATTGATATTCCGCCAGCTATGAAATAAACGTAGGCGCGGGCTTGCGGCCGGTAGGCAGTAGGCAGCTCGCCGCCCGATAAGGACCAGGCACGGGTCGACGGCGAGTTGTGTCACACGCGCGTCTCAAAGAAATGTCAGCACATTGTGACGGGCTCCACAAAGAGCGATGTCTGCCATGGCCGCGGGTTCGAAAGAGATCCGTGGACTCTAGCGCGCAGACAAGTGAAGGAACACTGGTATCTTGGTTTTAATCAGTAAAAGTCTGTTGCGAGGGGCAGGAAATGTCGCAGAACATGTTTAAACTCCCCTGATTATTAAACAAAGTATAAACGAGGACTTATCTGTAACTTTTAAATAAACCACGCAGTAGACACTGACATAGTGTACGGTGTAATTGCCAAAAAACCGTGTCTCCGACTATTAGCAATTAGGCCCTAAAGGCTAGTAGTAAAGGCCCTGAGAAGGAGGCGTCAGGGAGACAACCTCCTTGACGCTTAAAACGCCGAAACCCGCCTACATATTGAGGTAGGTGGACCTTTATGGTCGCGGGCACACAGAGCGGGGACTCTGCCTGCCTACTAAGTAACCCCAGGGAAGACGGTGGCATAGTGGTCACGTGCTGCCGTGCATAGGACGTTTAGGAGAGGCCCACTTAGTCTCCCCTGGGATGTGCCTTACAGGCGTTGCGCAGGGAGGGTTCCGGAATTGGTCTTTTAAGAGGAACCGGGACCACCCCTAGGCGCAGATGGTGATCACCGGGGTGGTTTTAGTGAGGTAAAAATCCCACACTACCCGACCTCATTCCTCGGTGGTCGGGTGCCTTTTGAAGGTTTCCCCACGAAAACAAAAAAAAAAAAAGGCCCTAATCCTGACTGGCCTCTCCCCTAATAGGCCAGACGCTGGGTACGCCCATCTGTTGCCGTAAAGTAGCGGCCCCTCCGCTACGCCCAGAACGGGAGAGCGGGAGAGGTCATTAATTTGATGATTTCCCATCACACAAAAACTCGAACAAGAAACCTTCACTAATTTCAAGGAGTAGGCCATGCATTGCATTCATCAATAGTTTTTTTTTTTTTTATAATAGTACCTAATCTTTGCTCTGGCAACATTTTGAAGAGGCCTATTCCCAGCAGTGGTACAGTATAGATTACCAAAAAAATCTGTACTGTACACCAGTTTCTAGTTATTTCTGGTAATTCTTACTTATTCACTGTTTTGATCAATTGACGGCACGGTGAGCGCAGTGGTTAAACTATTGACTGCTGAGCTGCGTGTCGTGAGTTCGGGAACAAATATTTGTTTGACCTACAAGTAGTTATTCCGGTTCTGGCTGTTTGTGTATGTGGGTTTATATGTTTGTAAACCAACGATACAGGAGCAATTCTTAGTGTAGAGCAACAATTTATAAAAAAAAGTATTTTTAATAATTACTTCAGTTGAACTATGAATTAAAACCACGGCCCTTTAACAAGCAAGTTATTTTTAGTCGTTGCCTAAACCCTGTCGACATTGCAATTTGCAATAACGATATTTAAAAACCTGTTGCGCTCCATTTCAAGTAAAACCAGTCTGTAAGCAGCTTATGCTAAATTTGTAGATACTTCTATTTAGATTGTGTATCGGGACAGACGTATTACTTGAAGAGCTTTCTTAATGCCTCGTAGCATCTGACTTCCGTACGCTGAAAATGAATTTTGATGTGGAGTTAATTAAGGTCACCAGCCAGTCGCAATCATTTGGCAAAAATGTGTTCGCCGATTAGGGGGCAGTTCATATTCCTATTCATCATTATCCTCCACAGTCCAACTTCACCCTCAGCTGAAGCATAGGCCTTCCTTTTCATGTGCCAATCTCCACGCTTCTGTCTTATTAGGTTCTACTCGAGATGTCAACAATATCGTCCACTATCTTCGCCCCCGGACGACGGACACTTTGCCCTCTCAAGTCCTTTAACGCCACTCAGTCAATGCCTTACTCCTCCACCTGCCGTCACTGGACATCTGCGCCAAATTATGAACTAGCGCTTGACCGCAATCCCGCCTGATGGTAAGCAGTGACGCAATCGTTGATGGTAAAGCGCACTAGTTTATTAAGAGCCTATTCACTCTAGCCTTGAAGACACTTAAATTGTAGTCCGACGGAAACACCGCCGCTGGCAAATTGTTCCAGTCCCGCGATGTACGCGGTATAAAGGAGGAGGCGAAACGCTTCGTCCGGATCGTAGTGGTGTTAACAACGTAAGGGTGGAAACTAGCCGTACGACGGGTCGTCCGATGGTGGAACGGAGACGGGAGAATTAAATCATGCAATTCCCTCGCACACTCCCCAAAATGCATCCTATAGAACACCGAAAGGCTGGCTACTCCACGCCTATGCTCTAGGCTTTGGAGACCATCTCGAGAAATTATGTAGGTACACGTGGTCTGTATAGCACCGAAGGAAAATTTATCGCAAATAAATAATCAGTACTTACTATTTCTGTTACATTCCTAATTTGAAATGAACTCAGGTGACACGTGGCACCATATTGTTTCGAACTTAACCTGGGACGTTGAACCGAGTTATTTTTACAGCAAAAAGTTGCCAATTTGTACACAAACTGACACGCGAGTACTTAGCTATTTGAGTCAACAATATTGTCATACTAAGGCAATTTCCTCTCGAAAAAATACTAAGGCAATCGCCAACCCACATTGAGCAAGCGTGGTGATTACGCTCAATCCTTCTCTTTATGACAAGAGGCCTGTGCCCAGCAGTGGGACGATAAAAAGGTTGATGATGATGATGAAGGCAATCTGGTCACCCAACATAAATATGATTGCGTATGTTAGTGCTAGCTATAGATCCTGGAATGGATACCGCGTATGTGTGCAGTGTGATATAGGACGCTTCCCAGCTAGATTGACTGACAACTATAAAGGGTGACAGACTGAATGCGAAAGGCAGAAGAGGGAGGACAGTGTAGTGGCACAAACTGGAAGTCGTTTATGTCCAACAGAGGACTGCGTTAAGCTCAGTTGATAGGTACGAAATCATTATTATTGACAGCCTTGTCCCACGAACAAAGGTTTCAAGTACAAGCCTCCTCCCTCGACGGAATGGTTTTCAAAATATCAAACCATAGTTGTATAGTACCTATGATCGTAACTCTTAATACGTTTCATTATCAACCTTTTTATCGTCCCACTGCTGGGCACAGGTGTCCTCTTATACAGAGAAGGATTGAGCGTAATCACCACGCTTGCTCAATGCGGGTTGGCAATTTCAGACTTAAAGTCCAGGTTTCCTCAAGTTGTTTTCCTTCACCTTCAGTCATTGGTGTCCAAGATATAATTAGAAAGTAAATATAACTTTAGAAAAGTTACATTGGTATTTGCCTGACCTGGAATCGAACCCGCGCACTCATACTTGAGAGGCTGGTGTTTTAACCACTAGGCCACCACGACTTCCTTCTTTGTTCTTAATGCGTTTGTAATGATTAAATTAATTAATGCGTAATAAAGGAGGTTGGAGGAAATTATATTGAATCAGCATCCGCCCATGTGGTAAGGATTGGTATTTAAAACCGATGAGATAAGTACTTTGATAATATACAATTCTTAACAGACAATCTTCAAGGCTGTGATCAATAAGAAATCTAGCGGCGCCGGCGCTGAATGATTCATTTAGTGATCTACTACTTATTCGCCTTTATTCATAACAGTGATTAGCGACTGTTTAGCCATACATTTTTGACGTTTTAACACATCAATCACATATACTATATGTCAACATCGTTTCTGAATAAACCCCATTATTTATGTAGGTTTAGTTTGAAGACAAACATGAAAATTATTTAAAAAAATAACGTTTATTGATAAAATAATAATCCATAATGCATAATTTATAGAGTGCGGTGTTCTTTGAAACCATTCGAATAATAAATATAATTATAATAAACTGTCGTGATGCCTTGGATATTAATAAATATTTAGGCGCTGACTGTTTCGCGGTGGGCCTATTCTAAATGATACAGAGGTAAACCACCTACGGATCGATCCTGCAAAAAACTCAAAAGTAGGGTGAGGTGACCTTAGAGTGGGGTGAGTGGCAGAAAACCTCCCCGAGAGCTCAATGGCTGCTGATCCTCTTGCTTCCTTGAGGACGAGCAGACGCTGGGCCTTTGCACCCTGGGCGCGGCCAACAATCCGGCGAGGGCGATTGTTGTCCGCGGCGAATTTCTGCTGGAGCGGAGGAGTCGCTCCCGAGGGCTCTCCTCTCTATCTGCGATCTGCAGCTACAGAGTGTATAAATAGGGAGCGAGGTGGGGTAGACCGCGACCCGTTTTTACAGTCCGCGGTCTAGGGTCGAGGGGCGAGGGACTTGGGGAGTCTCCGCCCCCTACTGGGTGAACCCAAGGCGAGGCGCTTACCTCAGAGGTGATACACGGAGTGGTTAAACGCTTCACTACCCCGTGCAGGAGTCGAGGCCCGGTCAACACGAGAGTGTGGGCACAGTAGACAGACAGTAAAACATCTTCATAGAAACGAGCCGCTCTCGGTTTGAATGATTGCGAGCGCGCCGTGCGTCGCGCGTCGTGTCGGTACGCGATTTCAAGCACACACTGGCATAACATAGGGGCAGTATGGGCTGTGATTCAACGCAAGAGTAGGCAAATAACTCTGCGGGCGGCCTTAGATAATCTACTGTTCTGTCTCTACTGTGGTGTGGGGCTGCGGAAGAATGTGGATTCCCGCGGCTCCGCGCGTGAGAGTAGAGTGAAATGAGGATTATAGAGACAATCCCTAGTATTTGTTGGAATGACAACTCGCTTCCCCTAAGGTTTCACGGTGACAGTTACAGAACCGGTTTTGCTAGTAACCTAAAGGTATAAAACATAAGTGGATTTTTATATGCTTTTTATTAGCTTCACTTGTATGTTTGTTTGTCCGTCTCTAACTCTTTGGCGAGCGGGTCATTACTGTATAAAAAACTAAAAAAACATGCTTTTAAAGAATATCGAACTAAAAAGTTAAAAATAATTTTAAAATTTAATTTATGACAATAGTATATAAACAATACTAGTATAAATGATTGAATGAATGATTTTTTTTTACTTTAGATCTCTAGGGCATCTAATTGCGTAACTGTGTAACACATTATCAATAGCAATGGGTTTCATTTTGACATTTCAACAACATTCATTGCGTTATTTACGTTGTTGAGCAGATACATTTTTCGAACTTATGGAGCAATGGACTAGCAATAGGCTTAAAATGAATCCGATTGATAGCAATAATGTCTTACGCAATTAGGGTGCTGGTTGGATAGGATTAATCTCAAGATTTATTCATCTGACTCCTCAATCTCTTCAAACTTCAAATCTACTGACTTAGAAGACGAAGACATTTGCGACTGGGCATCATAATTAGAATCCTGATGAGCAGAAAGGCTTACAGCTCTGAAATGTTCTTTCGAATTATATGGGTTGCTCTGCCTTGGGTGTTTGTCATATGCCCCTATTTCAGCTTTATACAATATATTGTTTATGTGGTACTGTGCCGTAGATCGAGCGTATGAATTCGCAATTTTCTTCAGTTTCATCGCTACTAACTCTCCGTATGTTGTGTATTCATCTCTCTCTTGAATACCGAGGTCGATTTGTTTTGCAATTATTGTATCTTTGTGTGGTTTTTCTATCCTTAGGGCATCGCTCTGCAGATTTGGTTTGCTGGTTTGTTCCTCGCGGACCTCGCGGTGCTGATAGACCGAAACGAAACAAGGTTTTTTGCGAATCTGAAAAACGGATTTATTTTTTACACACCGTACCTCAGAACTGAATATCAATACAAAAAGGCTGGAATACCTACACAGCGAAATATCAAGCCATACGAGTACAGCCCTACATACATTTCCAGTATAACTTGCCAACTTGCCTTCTCATTATACCAAAAGCTTATAAGTACAGACGACAGCACATCAAGCTACTACAATCTGTCTTTCTATATCACACTAGCGACCCGCCCCGGCTTCGCACGTGGACAAATGATATGGGTACCTAAGCCTTCCTTATGTATGTATGTATGCATGTATGTATGTATGTATGCATGTATGCATGTATGTATGTATGCACATGCCTGCATACATACATGCATACATGTATGCATGTATGCATGTATGCATGCATGCATGTATGCATGTATGCATGTGAGCAATGGATTAGCGATATCCTGTAAAACGATGCAGATTGAAATCGGTATAGTGTATTACACTGGTCATGTTCTACTGGAAATGTATATTATGTATTATGTTTAGGTATATGTATAATATTTATATGTCGCAGTCATCATCATCATCATCTCAGCGTTAATCCCAGTCGCATCCGTAGCTTTTTTCTTTTTCTTTAGCTTTGGAGTCTGGGGTCCGCTTTACCAGTCTAACTGCTGATTTTGACTAAACTTCGATATTTTCCGTGAAGCGACTGCCGTCCTACCTCCACAACCCGAACGCTATATCTAAGCATTGCGGTTAGACCAATTGTTAGACTTTTGAGGGCTTCAACAACCCGTAACGACTGTCATTAGATGTTCGTATGGCAACCGGGACCAACGGCTTAACGTGCTTTCCGAGACACGACCAGACCAGTGCAAATATTCATATTCATGCATACAAATATTTGCGCTGTGCGGAGATCGACCCCGCGCCTCGTTGCGCAACGGTCGCGTTCGCTACCGCTACGCCACGGAGGCTGTCATATGTCGCAGTGTGCACATTTTTACAAGTGCGCTACTCCTGCATTGAACCAGTCTGTGTGTCAGAAGTTGTAGAAAATGTTTAGCAAACAATGGCTTGTACAGTGGACGTAACTGGGAGCATTATGTTGCAATGAGCGGGATGGAAATACTCTCAAAACGGTGAAGGAAAAGATCGTGAGGAAAACGGGATGTCCTAGAGGCAAAACTTCGAAGAAATGTGACATCTACCAACCCGCACTGGGCCCGCGTGGTAGATTACAGCCCACTCCCCCTCACCGAGAGGAGGCCTGTGCCCCAGTAGTGGGAACATTATAGGCTTAATATGTAGTACGTATACAATATGTAAAGAAAACCCTGTCCGACCCATAAGGATAATAAAGGTTAGGTAAACACATGACCAAATATAAAATAAAATTTTACGTAATCATCATAGTAACAACACTAATGAATTTTAAAATAATCTTTTTTTCCCGCGAATTAATTCCAACTTTCCCGAAATTTGGTAATTTAAAAAAAAGTGACAACACCATTTTGACGGTACGCTTATGCGATTCGACCACGCGTCGCGTGCCCTGCCCCCGTCGCCCGCGGAAGGGTGTCCTACCGCAATTTATTAATTTACCTCTTTTTACAAAATAATATTTATTTTTTAGGGGGATTTTGTTTTAAACTTTAGTCCGGCTTTATAGGCATTAGTAGAATCAGTTATCGATACCTAACAATACCTTCACGGATCGGACAGGGCTTTCTTTAGATATTGTATGTATAAGCTGGATTCGGCAGTCTAGTTTACCGACGCCAGTAATGTCTAAGCCGTGACCCCAAACTAATAACTCGAACATGTTAGAAGCGCGAAATTCAGCCCAGGTAGCGGCTGAATGCTGATCATCAAATCAAACTCAAAGATTCTATTGAAGAGCGCTCTCAGCTCTTCTTCAGAGAATTATGATGACTCAGTTCTAGCGATACGAATTAGAATTTTGCGCACCTTTGTAATTCCGTTATGGCAGTACCAACACTATTTTGATGATGTAAACCGAACCCGATAAATCAATGAATTACAGCAGCAGCATCACTTTATCCGCTTTAGTAGAAATTAAAATGTTTGTCAACATTTGCATCTGTGACACGATGTTTTCAATTTGTTATCAACTGATTACAAATTGGAAACATCTTTAACAACATTACGTTCATAAACATTATAGTCAGCGATGTCCCACTTTGTTGTATCATCTTGAACATCTGTTATTCTGGTATTGCATGATCATGATTCTGTTTACACGTCTTTGCCTGGTAAACAATATTGGCGATATGTTTGGGATAACTGGTACCTACATATGGCTACACATCAAGCTATAGATACATTCCTAGTTGTAGTCTGTGTAGATGACCTCGCGTTGTATAAGTTTTTCGTACAATAAAAAGTCAGGTTACACTGGTCATGTGGAGCTCGCTGTGTAAATAATAGGATAGGATACCTATACCAATGGATAAAATAAATCTTACCATGTGTGATGCAGGTAGTTGCCGTGACTTTAGGAACGACATTTTCTGAAATGCAAACCATCTACTATTCTTGTTCTTAAATTGTTCTCTTCGGTACTGA
Organism: Sesamia nonagrioides; assembly: GCA_017933935.1. NCBI lineage: Eukaryota > Metazoa > Arthropoda > Insecta > Lepidoptera > Noctuidae > Sesamia > Sesamia nonagrioides. The sequence continues at coordinate 11,078,156 of JADWQK010000959.1, forward strand.
CCAATTAGCATTCTCATCTTCCTTTCCACCGTACTAACATGTGTGTCCAACGCACTTGCTATTTCAAGCCAAGATTCTCGTCTTTTTTCTTTATCTTTGTAATGTTCCGATGAAGTATCCCACAGCTCAGGTCTCTCTTGAAACATTCTGATTAGGTCGAAAATTAACTCGTTGTTCCAGTGGAAAGTGGTCATGTTTACAACAAATTACAACAGAGGAAAACAAATGACAACACGCGCTTGCTGTGCGGCGATAATCACGAACTAAGCCGAGCCCGGCAGACAGAACCGCTCCTTCTCGCTCTCGGCTGCCTCGTAAAGTGAGACAGCGATACACAGGCCCACAGGCTACGCGTGTACGAAAATAGAATTTGTTTGTGCAGCCAGACATTCCAGTTTATCGACAAGTTTGTAAACATTGCTGTACAATGTTGTAAAACGCTTCGGATTCAACAAACTTTTTGTGTTTTTATGATTATACTCTAGTAAAAATTAATGTAAAGAACAGTTACACCGCCGATTTTTTAGTCCAATATCCACTTCTGGACACATCTATTGGCCCACCTTAGAGTTCAGGTTTCGATGGCCCCTACCGAAATATGATTGCTAGATTGATCAAAAACTATTGATGTAGTTTTAAACCTGATACATTTTACCATCTTTTTCGATCGTATTGTTTTAAATTTGAATTCAGAATACCATACGACATGGAGCTACGCCTAACAAGTCGGATATGCGCCATGTTAAAGGCAAATGATTTTTGAATAAAAAAGATGTTTTATCAAATAAAGGTTTAATTTAATAACGCGTGTTGCCTCCATGGACATCTATCACAGCTCTCATACGATTAGGCATAGAGTTTATCAACCGCTCTATGACATTTTGAGGGTCAACTCCCATTTCTCTTCTATGGCAGTTTTCAACTCCTGCATCGTCTGGGCAACTGGCTGTCGAGCCCTAACACGTCTTTGTAGCTCGTCCCACATGTGCTCAATGGGTTCATGTCTGGGCTTCTGGCTGGCCAGTCCATAACTGTGATGTTCACATCCCGAACATATTCCCTAACGATGCCGACCGTATGGGCTCTTACATTATCATGCATAAAAAGGAAGTTTGGGCCCACATAGTCCGCGCATGGTATCCCGTGAGGTTCTAAGCACTCACGAATGTACCTTTCAGCATTTAATGTTGACAGCCGTGGTCCTGTAACAACCTCAAGTTGAGCTTTGCCATTCGTGGATATGATGATGATGATGTTCCCGACCGATTTCGGCCCCGGCGACCACTTTGACTCCTAGCCGATGATTTGGCGCTCATGCGCCCGAAGATGGCTTATGTAGCCTATCTTACCGCCCCAGACAGTCCATGAGCCACCGCCATAAGCAACCCTCTCTTCAAAGCAGCATTGTGCGAAACGCTCTCCCTTACGTCGGTAGACCTTCTTCCTTCCATCATTGCCATGTAACACAATTTTAGACTCATCAGAAAAGAGTACGGGGCTCTAATATTGCTGTGTCCAATTTAAATGAGTGCGTGCGAAATGAAGGCGCGCTGTTCGGTTGGCTCTCGTTAGTTTGGGCCCATTAGCTGGCTTATGTGGTACCATATCGCGTTCTTTTAACCTTCTCCGAACAGTGCGAGCGCTCGCAGATACTCCGTTGAAGTCGCGAAGTTGGTTTTGTATCTCAATGGAGGTAAGGTGACGATTTCTCAAGCTGGTCGTCACGATGAATCGATCTTGCCTTTCAGTTGTAACCCGAGCTCGTGGCCGTCCTTAGCGACGAACAAAGCCGCCAGTCTCTAGGTACCTCCGATAAACATTTCGGACCGCAGATCGACTTAAATTAAGTTGAGCACTCACATTTCTTTGGCTGTGTCCGGCCTGAATAAGTGCAACAGCTTGGGCGGTGACTTCAGGTGAAGTATCCTTAGATTATTGATGGAACCTCACCTTAATGTTAAGAATAAGTAATGTTTGTTGCAAAACCAAAGATATCAATCACTTTTTCAAGAATTAAATCCATGTAAACCAATAAAATTAAGTTTCCTTTGTATTCGATTGTTTGATATCAACCAACAAGCTCCAAATTATATTTTGTTTCTTTAAATTCTGTGTTCGAAATTCAAAAGAAGACTATTGAATGAAATTGTGAATGTGCCAGGTTCAAAACTGCATAAAAACTTTTTGCTCGACCTAATATAAAATTTTAGCTAGGACCAAACGAAACTGAAAATGCAAAGTGGGCCAATAGATGTGTCCAGAAGTGTACTTCTCTTTGATTTTGATATGTAGATTGCATTGTAATATTAAAAAAACACAATATTATAAAAAAACCTAAATATTATTATTTGGATATTAACACATATCCGGGGTCGAATCTCATGTCGAGGGTCAAATTAAATTACTTAGTAAAACTCCGCTGACGTGATGGTTATCGATATCTAGGTGCGATCTTGTTTAACGGTGTAGGTACTATAGTTTTCATTGTTTTCACATATTCCAACAACTTTGTGTCTACTTGCATAGTACATACAGGGATACCCGTCGGATGGTGCTTCTTTTCAGAAAATGCATACGGCCTCTGCGAGTTGACAGCGGCCTCTCGTACGCATTCCAAAGTTCCGGGACTCCATAATCCTGGGATATGTCAAAAGAACTACCTACTCAAAATTATAATACCTATATATATACTACAGCTAAACTATACCGCTGGCAGTTAGTCAGCTAGTCACGCATTCATACACGGTCATTAAGGAGACCTACTGTTAGGTCCAGTTAATTAAGGGCAATGTTATCTCCATCGTCAAACACTTTAGGCTCTCATGGAGACAAAAACATACAATCTTCAAACACAGTACGAAATCCATCTACCTACCATATACGTGCAACTTAGGATTCTAGCCCTTATCGACCAACCAAAGATACAGTAATACCCCGGACTTACGCGATGGGTGGGACTGAGCGCTATCCGCGTAAGTCGAATTCGCGTAAGACGAATTCGCGTAAGTCGGGGTACAATTTACAACGCACAAAATAACACAAAATCGTAACTTATGTACTACGCGCCGATTCTGCACTACACGTCTGTGCCTGTTGTAAACTGAACGAATAATAATGCGGGCGGGGGAGTCAGAAATAAACGCCGCCGCTTGTCCTTGACTGCGCGGCGTTCAAAAAAAAAAAGAATAGACGAGAAATTTAAATCGCGTAACTCCGAATTCGCGTAAGTCGAGGTAGCGTAAGTAGGAGTATTACTGTATTTTTAATAGTCCATACTAATATTATAAATGCGAAAGTATCTCTGTCTGTCCGGCTTTCACGCCGAAACTACTGAACCGATTGTAATGAAATTTGGTACACAGTTAGTCTAGAGCCTAAAAAAGGACATAGGCTATAAAACGACCCGCTATGACCAATAGGAGCAGAGCAGTAACAAAATATGTTGCGAAAGCGGGAGCAAACGCGGACGTACATATTGCTCCCATTATATAACAGGCGCTTATTTTATATCAACACGCGGACTGAGTCGCGGGAAACAGCTAGTGTTTCCTATTTGCGGCCAATAAAAATTTCAGTCACTTATTTCACTACTTAGTTCTGATTCTGTCACAACAAAACATTTGAGGGAGCTTTGCCCCACTTCTCCTTCCCAAAGAAAGCACTAAAAAGTGGTGAAGGACGGGCGTTTCGGGGGAGGACTTTTGTAATTTTGATGTTCAAAAAGTGTTAATTCTCAGCCTAATTTGAATACGTCATCATCAACCTTTTTTCATCCCACTGCAGGGCCCAGGTTTCCTCTCATACAGAGAAGGATTGAGCGTAATCACCACGCTTGCTCAATGCGGGTTGGCGATTTCAGGCTTATAAAGTCCAAGTTTCTTCAAGATGTTTTCCTTCACCTTCAGTCATTGGTGTCCAAGATATACTTAGAAAGTACTTATAACTTTAGGAAAGTTACATTGGAACTTACCTGACCTGGAATCGAACCCGCACACTCATACTTGAGAGGCTGGTGTTTTTACCACTAGGCAACCACGTAAATGACTTGATATTTTGATCCATCAATGGATTAGTACAGAGTACAGGTGCAATAATTAACCTTAATCTTTCGAAACATAGGTGTAGGTATATCATAATATGCAGCGCCTTATCACAACACTAATATGAATTCAATTGTCAGTAATTATGTAAGTACCTAGTCAGCTGCAGTACCTAATACTTAGCAACCAATAGGCAGGCTTAAATCGCGGTCGTTTGAGAAAGTTTATTTTTTAAACACGTCGCGCGCCAGTCGCCGATCCGCCATCGTACCGCGCGCATGCGCGTTTCCTGTCAAGGATAAAACCGGTTCCGTAATATCACCATAATACTAAAATTCTTTTGAAGAAAGTCTCTGTGTTCAGTGATTTATTTTGATGTTAATCTGAGGAATATTGGAAATTTTCGAAATGAATGTAAGTACTTATTTTTTTTACTTTCTTATTTTCACTATTGTTTATTAGTCAGTACTTAACTAAGATTTTTTATTGCACTTGGCTTTGATTGTTGTGCCTTTGCCTCAAAGTTGGATTTAATCGGTCCGTTCTGCATTCAAAAATAATTTGACTGGAAATCCTTGTGCTACAACTGCCTACAATTAAAATGTTCGTAAATAAGCGAATGTTTTTTTTATGATATTCGTAGGTAAAATAATTTTGAAAAGTTGAAAGAAATATGCATTTCTTAAACCTTGAAAATTCAACAACAATATTATGTTATGCAAAATTCGTCCTAGTACTTGAAGTAAACTTCTAGTAATCAACAAAAGAAAATGAGTGCTGTTGCTCGGAGGCCGTTGCACTTTATGAGTTGTTTACTGTGAACCAACACTAAGGTCCGTATTACAGACCGTCACTCAAAACTCAAGCTTTACTTAAGTCTCGTTTCAAGCCATTTGATTGGTTGAAACCAGTTTTAATCAATGCTTGAGTTTCCTTCTGGAATACGGACCTAAGGTCCGTATTACAGAACGTTACACAAAACTCATGCATTACTTAAATCTCGTTTGAAGCCTTTTGATTGGTTGAAACTAGTCTTATGTAATGTTTAAACAGAGATCAATGTTTGAGTTTCCTTCTGGAATACGGACCTAAGGGGTCATCCATAAAGTACGTCACACATAAAGGGGGGAGGGGGGTGTCGACAAAGTGTGACATGGTGTGACAAGGGGTGGGTGGGGTAGTAAGTTTCGTGACATCACATTTCTAAGTCTAATATACCTAGAGGTAGTAATCGCGTAATTTGAAATATTATTTATAAACTAAAAAATATATCCAACTCTATCTTTGGGACAATACGGTTTAAATTGTTTTGTTTACGATGTTTTAATTTAATAATTTTTCGATGTAAAATTGCAAAACATGTGACGTCACACTAGGGAGGGGGGGTTTCAGAAATGTGAACACCTGTGACAAGGACGGGGGAGGGCTCAAAAAATCATGAAATTCGTGTGACGTACTTTATGGATGGCCCCTAAGGTTTCAAACGAGACTTAGTAGAGCTTAAGTTTTGAGTGACTTTCTGTAATACGGACCTAAGGACCGTACTCAAGATTTAAGCATTACTTAAAACTAGTTTCAACCAATCAAATAGCTTCAAACGAGATTTAAGTAAAGCTTGAGTTTTAATAGAAGTTCCATTCCTAGAGGAGACACAAAAAACTAATAGTCTACAAAATAATGTGACAAATGTAGGTATAATTATTTTAAATTAAAGTGACAAAGTGACAAGACGAAATAGTCGTGGTGGCCTAGTGGTTAAAACACCAGCCTCTCAAGTATAAGTGCGCGGGTTCCATTCCAGGTCAGGCAATTACCAATGTAACTTTTCTAAAGTTATATGTACTTTCTAAGTATATCTTGGACACCAATGACTGAAGGTGAAGGAAAACATCTTGAGGAAACCTGGACTTTATAAGTCTAAAATCGCCAACCCGCATTGAGCAAGCGTGGTGATTACGCTCAATCTTTCTCTGTATGAGAGGAGACCTGTGCCCAGCAGTGGGACGATAAAAGGTTGATGATGATGATGATGAAGTGACAAAAAAATACGCTAGTTTATTAAATATCTATGTCACTTCTCCTATGCAAATTTTTACGGTCTTTGTGTCAAAGAAAACGAAAATATTTCGCGTTATTTATTGAAAGAATGTTATTTATGAAGTAATCATTCCATTAAAATAAAAATAGAAACACAACTTTCTCTTTTCCTGTTTATGACTATACTTACCTACTACCATTTATAGTTAGACATTTGTTTTTAAACTCTTTTGCCCCACTACTAGGCAAAGGTTTTACCTATAACTTTTCATAATGATTTTTTCGTCGTGTACTCTCCGATCAATCTCCGGTATCATAATATCTAGGTCATCACGCCAACAAATATTCAAATAATATCATTTAATTATGTATTTAAAATACCTAAAGTAAATATTTTGTTTCTCTTTAAAAATAAGGGAATGTTTCCTATAAGAAATATAGGTAAGGATTTATGGTACGCTCGACAGCACATCAAGCTATTACAATCTGTCAGATTTTCAACTTTATCTCTAAAACATTAGGGCTCAAGCATTGGTGGGCTCAAGGTAGGAGATTTGACAGTTGGGGTAGCTGTACATAGTTTCCCTCTAGGGCCCGATATTTTTTCCACACTGAAATCAGAGGTTTCCTGGTTTCCACCAGGACACTTCAAAAAGGAAGCAGAGGAATATAAAATGTGCTGAATCAATTACATTTCCTCACTTTCGACAGACACCATGTATCGAATAAAATTTAACATATTTGACAAAGCTAGTGAAAGTATTAGAAAACCACTCTGCGCGTCGTACCTATGTTTAACTTACTTTTACTAAATAATTGTCACTACACTGCCTAAGAAAATAACTCTTTAAAATTTTCGCTGAAGATTCGCTGGCGAACATTTTTTGTTCCGAATTACGATCGTCAGTTCAGACAGACCTTTTAAAACAGAAGTTTACAAAGAATTAAAAAGCAATTTTTGAATTAAGAAAAGCACTATTTTCCTTTCCCGCTTCATTTTACCTAGTTTTTCTAGCAATGTTTTTATAAGAAGAAAAGCGAGGCACCGGAACAAAACTGTACAGCCACAGCAACTGACTCAAAGATAAGGTTGTTTTTATAATAATCTAATAATAATCTAAAAATAATCATAGGTGATGGTAAGTCACAACATCGGCCGCCGGCATAAGTTACTTACCACCCACCAGACAAAGTCATGCCGTGTTCTGTTAAAGTCGTGTTCTGGCATAATGCCTGGTGAAGCCGTACGGAGGACGGGTCTGAGCAGTTGTGTTGCGATGTACGTGCGCAAAATGTTGTTGTGTCGGGAGTTTGGTTGTCGGGCTCTGGCGCAGCATCGTTGGTCTTGTTGGGTTTAACATTGCATCACCGCGCTCAACTGCCGTCTTTCTTCCTATTTACTCAGTTCCTTTGAGTGAGTAGGTTTAATAAACTAGCGCGCCTTACCATCAACGATTGCATCACTGCTTACCATCAGGCGGGATTGCAGTCAAGCGCTAGTTTGTAAAATATATAAAAAAAAAATTCTACCTCAGGGTATTGCGAAAATATTCATTACTCCATTGCCAAGCGATGTTAATTTTTAAACATACTCTGCCGACCTTTACGAGAGTAACGTTTACTCCAGAAAGTCTGACAAGCAGTCTTATCAAAGGTACAGATCGTGTCGTGAAGGTCAAAAATGCAGTGACTCCATGTAAAATATCTGTAAATGTCAGCGTTCACCTGCATCCAGTTAGATTGGAAATCGCCCCAACGTCCGCAACATAGTTGAGAAAGGGCTGTGCAAATGATGATGACTCTACCGACCTTTAGAAGTCTAAAATGCTTCAAGACCGACCTCCTTTTGTATTCAGGAGCTAGGGAAAACAAATGCCTGTCGCAAGATATATTTGAGAGCCATTTCTAACCAGTGTGTGGGTATTTATGTCATCTGTCAGTAAATAGATAGGTATGTAAGAAACGACCCGCACAAGATTAAGAATGATGAATTAAAAACGAAGAATTAAGAAGACCCCTTTCGTTTTTATGAAAGAAAGGAGACTGATTTTGTTGTTGTTAAAGCGACCATAATAAATTTAAAGAATTCTTTAGAACGTGGATAAAACTGTTAGGTTTAAAATTAGTTAAACAATTATAGTCCCATTCGGGCACAAAGCAAAGCACGCTGTAAAAATTTCAAGTGTCTACCTGTTACGTATATACAGCCCTGTGACAGAGGGACGGACAGCGAAGCTTTGGTAATAAACATTAATTTAACAGTCTACATTCACCATACACACTTTCACACGCCTCAAATTACTTGAAATCGCCTTTAGATATCGACCGTCTTGCTTCGGTCATTTTAATTTTAAAAACGAATCCATCATCAAACCATTCTGTTACGAAGTACACGCAATGTTTTATGTTCATTACACCAATTTCATGGATGTAATATATCGGAACCGTGTATAAAGTGCAATGGAATGGGTTGAAAACTTTCTTTCGAACTTTCTGTTGGGTTTGATTGCAGCCGTGACTGAGAAATTGCTATATTGTTTTATCAAGTCGTGGAAAACGGGTCGCTAGGGCAAGGACAACCTTCTTGACTTCATATCAAACACAAATTAACACAAATTATATCTATAACTTGGACTGTCCCTGTTCTCTATTCCTCTGGTCGGTAGTCGAAAATACTTCGTTCATCGAGTTAACCGTTTTTGGGCAGCTGTCGTAGATATCCCAGATAACGTCAAATTTAATTTCAAAATGAGTTATAAAGTAAACATGTAAATTCTAAGGTAGTTTAAATTTATCAGGATGATACCTAACCACCAGTGGCTATGCCGATACATTGGTCCAATAGCTATTAGACAAGTACCCATAATGTTATCATCTGAAACCAAGCAGTTAAAGCAATTCTGTTCGCTCTAATTTCCATGATTTTGTTGGTCTTAATAGTCATTAGTTCTACTTACCGTAACATCTACTAATGCTTGGAACTTTTTCAGAAATTGATTTGAACGGTGTTATTTCCAGAATAGTGATTCCCGAATTTTCATCATCTGTCCAATCGTTAGGTAGCCTACAGTTTCTGAACGACTTAGAAGTTTGAGACGGCTATGTAAAATATTCTAATAATTATTATGATTTATATTTAATATTCATCAATCATGAGTAGTAAATAGGAATAAATAAAAGGATTTTGTCTGTTCTGTTAATTTTATTCGTAGTCTGGCAGTTTCAGTAATTTCTGTGGCCTACCAAAATGTCATTTCTTTAGTATTGTTCGTCGAATCATTGAGCTCCTTATGTTTTGAGTTGAGCTGCACGATTTCTAACAAATACGTGCAAGCTGACTGGATCTTCTCAACTTGAGTCGTCCTTTCCTCAAAAGACATCGATATAGTCATCGATTCTTCATGGTCTTCAAATGATCTGATCAAGATTATGTCTGAAGAGTGGAGACTGTGACCTATGAGTTGTTGCGGCTTTCCTTCTCAGAGTAGTCAGATAGCAAACGACGCACCCATCTAATCTAAAAAAATATGATTGATTTTTAAACGTGTTTGTGCAGACGACAGAACATCAAGCTATACTCTGTTTTTTAATCTCGTAGACTAAACTGACATTACGAGTGTTGGCAGTTTATTGCAATTCATAAATAGGTGCCGAAACTTAGCGTTCATAAAATCAAGTATCGTTTTTTTACAATAAGTTATCCTGAAATAATGTATAGGTACTTATTAAAAACGTAATAATACAAAATTAATAATGTAAATTTGACATTTGCATGTGTCAATTTAGTCTACGAGATTAAAAAACAGAGTATACTGTAGTATACTCTGTTTTTTAATCTCGTAGACTGAAAATCTAATAAAGAAATCTGACAGATTGTAATCTGTCAGATTTCTTTATTAGATTTTCAACTTTATCTTGAAGTAGCTTGACCTGCTGTCGTCTTTACAGAAAAATAATAACGTTTATGTTTGTTTTATATAACAGTTAAATAATTTTCCTGTTGCCTATAAATAAATATGCCTTTTAAAATTAATTATGCTAGGTATATTTTAACAGTGAACTCTGGTGACCTGGCTTTAGATTCTGGGAAATATACCTACTTGACATTTCAATCGATCGACCAAACTGCACAGACCACAATGAGTCGTTGGATTCGTCAGCTTATTGCCTGTCTCATAGAATAAAGAGAAGGAAGTACGTTATCTTCATACAAACGGACCGCGCGCGGCTTGTATGTGTGCGCCATAGTATCTATGCGTCGCCGCACGCACACCTAAACACAATAATAGAGTGCCTATGACTGCGCTAGTCGCGGTTAGTATGGAACGAGGTTCGCGCGTTATGGCTTTTCGGTATATTAGCTTTTAAAAAATGATCACATAAACTGCAAAGTTGGTATGTCTATTTATGAACAAATAAAAGACTTATATTTTTCAAATTATATTTCTAAAAGTTATTTACAAGGATACGGATATATTACACATTAAAGTTTAATAACAACGCGTTTCGTAATAGTCGAAACCGAAGAAAGTTGGTATTTTTCTGTAGCTAATTTGTAATTTTGTATTAAATGTGTGATTCAATAGATGTTATGTTTGTATTAATTAAAAATAAAAATAAATATGGTTCTTTATGTGTACAAAACTAAAAATAAAAATTACAAAAAAAAAAAACTGACTAGTATACGTAAACTAAATACTAAGCAAATAATTTAAACATAAGCTCTTACTTAGTCTATAAATATTTGTTAGCGGTTTGGGCGACAACCGTAACCGACGAAGCGCGGACAGTCGTCAACCCTAAGACAGTAGGCAATTAAATCGCGGATTGGGTCGCAGATAACCTACTTCCCCTCTTTATTCTATGCCTGTCTGCTGCACCGGAAAACGTGCCTAAACGTATTTTTATTGGTCCTTTTTAATAACATTGTAATAAGTAATAATAATGGTACCGTAGTATTTGCTTGGCAAGATGTCGGATCATTAATTATTGGAAAATAAAAACTATTTAGATCCTACATCAAACCAAACACCACACGCACTGTTTCTAACAAAAGTTGTAACTACTTGTAACCAAACAACTAACAAAAACAATCGAGGAAATATTAAAATTTTGAACTGCGCGGTCTCTTATAAAGGCTTTGACAGTTCTGATTGGCGCGAAAATGTGCTGAGTGACACAGAAAAACACAATCTCAGTTTTACTAAGCAAAGTGGTCAAGACTCAGGACTGCAATCCAAAGCAATACGGAACACATTGTGGCGTAAACTGTGTAAGACTTGCTATACTCTACACCAAAGTATTACCTATATGGTACACAAGACAAAGTGAAGATTAACTCATAACTTAGCTTCCTGAAGACCGAAGCAAATCAATCAGCATTATACAATGAGTAATGAGTTTGCAAGCAAGCAAAAAACAGTATAATTTGGGAAATGAATGCTTCAAGCGCGATGGAGTGTGAACCTGAGTAACTACCTATTATTAGTCGATATTTTAAATGTTTAGATACTGATTAATTTATCGTGATTTTCTTTGAATACTTTGACCGTTGCGGAATTGACAGCGACACGACTTTTTCTACTTTGTCTCTGGTCGTCTGAAATGGAACTGTAAAAGAACGAACGATTTCACTCACAGTCATAAAGAAACTTGAAAAGGCCTTCTAAATAGTCAGAAATATGGTTCAATTTTAAATCACTTATCTGTTATGTATTGTAATCTTTTTTCTCAAGAACACCGTTCAGCGTACAGACCTACACATTGTTACAATATTAAACAGATACGATATATTCTAACAAACTGACCAAAAAAAAATGTGCCGAACACAGCAGCAGCACACATGCATGATTTTATTCGGCATACATTGGTACAGTGTGAGTGAGATGGGGCGCAATATAAAGCATAGAGAAGAAAAAGATGGATAGTGTTTGTCGTTTGCGCTGTTAGTGTTTGTCGTTTGTTTTTACGAGTGTATCGAGAGTGACTAAAGCGAGATACAGGACTTACTTCCTTTTGTACGCTTCATTTTTAGTGCGCTAGTGACATATCTACCATAGTTTAATATTTTATCAATGAACCTACAGCCTAAATTGGACGCCGTGTTTGATATAACCTTGTCAATTTGTTACTCAGAAAAAGGGAAATTGAAGTACCTAAGCTTTGATGTACTTACTATTATTCCGTGTATTAATATTTATTTAATATATTTTATTCTGTTGCGCCCAAAAACATTTTTATTCATCCAGTTTTTCCCGCGCATAAACTGTCAAAATAAGTGTTCTTTTTTTGAGAAAGGTAACTAATTTACCCAGCCTCTGTTAGTTAGCTTGTTGAGATTGCTGTGTGATGAATTCGATTCAAGATGTGCAACTGTTGCTATTACTTACCCATAACAATCCGAAAACATCCGTCGAAGTCTCGTGGTACGACTCGACGCAGATGCTATTGAAATTCGTTTAACTTAATTGAATGCAAAAGTTATATAATGTGTAAGTCTAAGTTATTCTAGCAGACCATACTGACATGAGAATGTCAGTATGGTCTGCTAGAATAACTTAGACTTACACATTATACATACAACTTTCGGCATAAGCTTACTTATAAAAAAAGACATTTTCATATCCACCAATCTTCATTGATGCCAGGTGGTCTTATGGCTGCCTGTATATCAGCAGTCGAAACATCATACTATGCTATAAGTTCACCTATACATCTAATGTAATCCATACTAATATTATAAATGCGAAAGTAACTTAAGTAACTCTGTCTGTCTGTTACGCTTTCCCGCTTAAACCTCTTAACCGATTTTGATGAAATTTGGCACAGACAATCTTTCGACCCTAAGAAAGGACATAGGCTACCTTTTATCCCGGAAAAAATTTATATTCCCCAAGGAAATCTAAAAAGCGCGATATAATCGAACTCCACGCGGGCGAAGCCGCGGGCGGAAAGCTAGTGATTTTATAAAGGCCCTAGAACTGCCCCCTAATCGGCGAACACATTTTTGTCAAATGATTGCGACTAGTTAGGGTCGTTTGGACCGAATGGACCAATGGGCGGGCCGAACGATCCCAATTCCCAACTGATCCCAACTAGTCGCAATCATTTGACAAAAATGTGTTCGCCGATTAGGGGGCTGGATTCAATTCCATTTTTAAATTTTGACGTTCAAAAGTTCCTACTCTTTAATGTACTATGTCTACTTTAAATAAACAATTTAGACAGAAATAAAATTTTATGGTTTTTTTTTAAATTTAAATTTTACTTGAGCCATCTGTTTACCTGCTTGTTTTTTTTTTTTCAATATACTTTACTATTTTCAATTTACTTTATTTACGATACGTATTTGTTTATTTATAAACACACCTATGTATGTCCCTACTGCTTATAGTGATAAATTGCACAAAATACGAGTAAATACATAGTCACGTTCTGGTACGCTTTGGCTGTCAATACTGTATAACATTTTTACCATCCATCGTAAAATTCTCGATAATATTACAAGGCTGCATAAATCGTGACTGGCTTACTTGCAAATTTTATTGTTAAGTGACGTTATATGCTGGCATCTAAATCACGTGAAAATTGTTGCATATATGCTTCACTAACCCTAAGTTCGTACTGTAAAGGTCTGCAAATTAAAACCTATTTACATTATGCAGGCTGGTAGAAAAATATCAAAATCGGGTGCCCTCTATCTCTTAAAAACTTGTTGCTACGCGAAACCTATTTGGCATAACTCACTTGGCATAAACTTTTTTAAACAACTAAATATTTAATGTATGTGTGTGTTTTTGGCCTTATGTTTTTATGTCCGAATTTAAAATGGGATACTTTTAAGATGGCGGAATTGTATTGGGTTTTGTCAGAGTTATTGTATGCTGCACGCTTGCTGCAAAAAATAGTGTTCTTTAAATTTATTATGGATATGAAATGTATGCCAAAAGATGATTCTGGCTGTGAATTTTCTGCGATATGATGGTTCTACTTTTGATTATTATGGATATAAAATATATGTCAAAAGATGATTCTGGCTGTGAACTTTCTGCGATCTGATGGTTCTACTTTTGATTATTATGGATATAAAATACACACATCAAAAGTGTCTAGGGATCAAGCATTTTTATGCGGATTTCTTGAGATTGAGATGTGGCTTTGTAATAAATTTATGATTTTATAAATTTATATGGATCCTTTTTGGTGCATTTCATAATTTGAATCAGGAACTGTGAATCAAATTCGAGTAAAAGATGAAAATCAGCTGTCAATATTTTCCCTATAAAAACATACAACGCATTGAAGACATTATTAGTGCTACTGTTTCCCTACTACTGATTAAAACCAACGTTATTATGGAGCGGCGACGTCATTTAAGCAGGGAAGAAATGCTCAGAGCCGTGGGAATGATAGAAGCTGGTTCCCGGCAACGTACTGTGGCTTTAGCTCTGAATACAAGTCAGAGTGTTATCAGTCGACTTTGGACACGTTACCGAAGCACTGGTACCGTGGCTGAGCGCCATGGAGGACGGTATCGCTGCACCACATGGAGACAAGACCGATACATTCAAATCTTAACTCGAAGAGCTCCAACAATAACCGCCATGATGTTAGCCGTGAGGCTTCATCACTCTTCAGGGAACTTAATTAGCGACCAAACAGTCAGAAACCGCTTGCATGAAGTGAACCTTCATTCCCGAAGACCGCTACGGGTACCACCTATAGCAATGCACAATCGTAGGATTCGATATCAATGGGCTCTTGAACACAGAAATTGGGCAGAAGAACAATGGCGTTTCGTGTGCTTTTCTGATGAGTCTCGTTTTGGTATGAGACCGGATACAAGACGTATACGACACTGGAGAACCCCTGGACGCCAACAGCGATTAAAATCCTGCCAGGAAGTCCATCCTTATAGTGGTGGAACCATCATGGTATGGGCGGGTATTTGGATCGGCGGAAGAACTGAGTTGATTTGGATCAGAGGCAACCTCAACGCTCAAATTTATGCTGAAACGATTGTATCAGACGTCATCGTTCCTCTACAAGTGCAAATCGGTCCCTTATTTCAGTTAATGCATGATAATGCACGACCGCACACCGCAAGAGTTGTAAGACAGACTCTCGCCGCAGCTAACATCAATGTCCTGCCCTGGCCTGCTCAGTCGCCAGACTTGAACCCGATTGAGCATGCATGGGATATGCTACAGAGAAGAGCTCTGCCGAATATGGAGGGTATCCAGTCGCAAGAAGACCTTTTTTTGTTGTTGCAACGAACATGGGCGGCCATTCCACAGCGTGATTTGGATGAACTCATTTTGAGTATGCCAAACCGATGTTCTTGTGTTGTTAGTGTTCGCGGTAGAAACACGGATTATTAATTGTTTAAGTTACCCAATAAAATTTTAGAGAAAACTGTTATTTCAGTCTTTTTTTCGAACTTTTGTGTTAGTGGTTCAAATGTCAAATATCCCTTTATTAGGAAAATGGCAAATTTCTTTATTAATGCAAAGGTGACTTGGTTTATCGTTACTGTGACAAACGAAAACACTTTATTTGATGAATCCTTAAAGAAAATTTTAATTAATATCAATCAGGAGAAAAGTTATTGCAAAAATATATGTTGATCCCTAGACACTTTTGATGTGTGTATGTATATGCCAAAAGATGATTCTGGTTGTAAACTTTCTAACATATGATGGTTATGCTTATTGATTATTATGGATATGAAATTTATCCCTAAAGATGATTCTGACTTACAAAATTATGGGTTTCGGTGTATGGTAAATGAGTGTATGCTAAACGATGTTCTGCGAAAAGAGGTTATGACGAAAAAAGTTCTGCTATAAAGGGTGGACCCATCAAAATCGAATATGCGGCGATGTTTTCATGATACAACGGGTATGGGGTTGGCGTGTACCTAAGCAAGTTCTTTTGAACTACAAAGAATACAATGCATAATTAATTAGCTAAAACCATCAGTATTGCTAGTTTTTTCCTATACATCTTTATGACCTAGAAAATAAGAAGCAATAGTGAATTTACTACCCTATTCCATCACATAAATGCATCTTCGACGTCCTCTTGTTACCCATTATAACTTATTTATTCGAACGCGGTTTAGTATGTCCTCTTCTTGCCTATATCCCTATTACGGTCATTACAACTATATGTAGGTATATGACCCTTTTTCTATAACTCGCATAATTATTGTCCAGCATCCTTTGCAAATGCCCTATGTCGCAAAAAGTATGAATCACTCTTTTCAAACGGCATGGCCAGTAATTTTAGACCCACGAACAATGTTATTTCTGCAATATTCAGCAGTGCGATTTTATAACAAAAGTTGTAACTACTTATGACCTATCAACTAACAAAAATAATTGAAGAAATATTTAAATTTCGAACCGCGTGGTCTCTCGGAAAGATTTTGACAGTTCTAATCGGCGCGAAAACGTGCTGCGTGATACAGATTAAACACAATCTCAGGCTATTAGCTTGAAATTGCCAAAAACTTAGTAAAATATTCAGCCAGCATTAAAATTCAGTTCATGACTCTAGTGCGGAACAACACAAAAACATTATTACAACGCAAACTATGTAAGAATTCAGGTGTGGTAACACTCTACACCTAAGTATTACCTATAGTATATTATCATAATATATGGTACACAACACAATAACAGCACAACGTAAAGATAAGCTCATAACTTAGCTTCCTGAAGGCCGTAGCAAATCAATCGGCAGTATACAATGAGTAATGAGCATGCAAGCAAGCAAAAAACAGTATAATCTGTGAAGTGAATTCAATGATTGAAAGGCGGTTTAGCATTCTTTACTTTTTGATTACATCTCTACGGTCATCTCAACCATAAATAACACTTTTTCTAGAACTGTCCCACACTGCAAAAAATATGAATCACTTTTTTCAAACTAGTAATTTTTAGACCCACTTATGTTTTGTCAGCTGTGTCTGTAACCATAGCAAAGTGAAAGTGAATTCAGCTGTTCTTATACTAATATTAGGGATCGATACTTCTTCTTCTAAGTTCTCTTCACGTAACTTTTTATAAGTATGATTGTGAAGCTAGAAAACCATAAGATATGATAAATAATTTTCATAAAAATGTGTACACATACAAGAATATGAATGTATGCAGATCGGGTGCATTTGGCACCTGGCATGGCCTGAAAATATAAATAATGATGAGTATAATATTATAAGTTACAAGTAAAAAAAAAATATCAATACATAGTATAAAACAAAGTCGCTTTCGCTGTATGTCCGTATGTATGCTTAGATCTTTAAAACTACGCAACGGATTTTGACGCGGTTTTTTTTAATAGATAGATTGATTCTTAAGGAAGGTTTAGACTACCTTTTATCCCGGAAAAAATTGATATTCCCGAGGGAAATCCAAAAAGCGCGATATAACCGAACACTACGCGGGCGAAGCCGCGGGCGGAAAGCTAGTATAGAATAAAAACACAAAATATAAAATATAAATCCTAGACAAAATTAATAATAATGTACCTACCTACCTATCAAACTGTATAATGCTTCTGTCAGAAATTCATCAATATTGTAGTAAGCATTGTCAAATAAATATGACTTTAGTCGACATTTCAAATGTACATTATTTAACCCCCTCCACCTTTTAGATACATTAGGAATATTCTTATTTCACCATAGGGAAATAAAGGCCGTTAAGAGACTAATTTAGATCATAGATTAGATTTCCAGTGTAAGTAGAGAAAGTTTTTAACCATAGACGCTGGGTCCATTTTTGAGCCAGTAGTAAGACATTATATTTGACGCTTATAATAAGGCATAAAGAAAACTTCTAAACATTACATTATTGTCTTATATCTCCAAAACTATTTTTAAGTCCTTAAAGATAAAACTGAAGTCTTGTATGCCCATAATCAGTAAGTTATGAAGCCATTGCTAGCCTATATTGGGCACTCAAGATAACTTTCACTGATATCATTTTGGCAGACCGTATTATTTTGTATTCTGCCGAAAGTGCAAAGGTTACCACTGCAGAGATTTTGAATCTTAAATCATATTTATTTCAATGAAGAGGTCAATCGTTTTTAACATAATAAGAGAAAGCACATACTCGTTCACCACTTGACCTATTCGAATCCACGAATAGCCTAGCTTCTTCAAAATGGTGCCTCATTCCCTTGTACTAAGTTACCACAAATAATCTGGCCAGCCTGTGTCGTTTCGTGAGATAAAGTACTAGACCTTACTCATCATCATCCTCTCAGCGTTAATCCCAGTCGCATCCGAAGCTTTTCAGCTTTGGAGTCTGGGGTCCGCTTTACCAGTCTAACGGCTGATTTTGACTAAACTTCGATATTTTCCGTGAAGCGACTGCCGTCTGACCTCCACAACCCGAAGGCGATATCGAAGCATTGCAGTTAGACCAATATTAATTGTTGGACTTTTGAGGGCTCCAACAACCGGGACCAAGTTAGTAGAGCTTACTATCTACTTTAAATTAAACATTTCATGAAAACGATGAGCTGGTGGCCTGGTGGTTAAAACACCTGCCTCTCAAGTATGAGTGTGCGGATTCGATTCTAGGTCAGGCAAGTACCAATGTAACTTTTCTTAAGTTATATGTAGGTACTTTTTATGTATATCTTGGACACCAATGACTGATTACAATGTGAAGGAAAACATTTTGAGGAAACCTGGACTTTAAAGTCTGAAATACCCAACCCGTATGTGGCCATCGTGATTACGCTCAATCCTTCTCTGTATGAGAGAGGAGGAGGAGGAGACCTGTGCCCAGCAGTGGGACGATAAAAAGGTTGATAATGATGAGCTGGTGACTCGTTTGGTTATTTTCGTTTGGATACCTTTCTTGGTGTTTTAATATAATTTGAAACAAATTTTCTCGTTTATGACAATATTTCACAAGCTTTTTTGATATGTCTCAGATTCCATCAATCGCACTGTGTACTTAAGGTAGGTTAAGTTAAATTATTTTATTAAGTCTAGTAAAACTACTAGGGCAACAGAAACTTTAAAGACATCGCCAGTCATTTGTTTGGGAGGAAACAAACGCACAATTTATTAGCGCGGTACTAAGGTCGCTCACTCCTTGATCACTTCCGAATTCGAACGTGATCCGCATCCTCTATCCGATTTCTATTGTACGAGCAAACCATTGTGTTTTTTTTAATTAACTTCTTGTTTTGAGATACCTCGTAAGGCATGGCTAAATGGTGATTAAAAGAAGGTTGTATAGAGTACATAATTTAAATATCTTTACATAATTATAGTAAGTTATAAAATTAACTTTTATTCATAGTGAGGAATTTTAAGGCTGAATTTCTTTGTTTCAATGTTAAAGACAATTGGATCGTAATGCCGGAAAATAATTTGAATAAAACAAAATATCTATTTTAAAAATGGTATTGTGTGTATTTGGTGTTGCCATTATCATCTCCAAATTTACTTTGTGGGAAAAATCAGCTACAATGAAATCATCTAGATTTTTATCTTTCTGGTCTAAAAACTAGTGTAGAATTAAAACATTACGTAATTGTTCACACACATTGTCTCGCCCTAATAATCACTCTGATAATGGCTGTTTTAGTAGTCATAAATACACAAATAGCTTTATACGTAGGTACAGGACCTAATTTGACAATTTTATTAAGTCGGTTGCAATACCCATATCATGCTGACTCGATCACTGAAAAGTTAGCTGAGACGAGAAGAAACAACTTCTCTGATTTTAAGAGGGCGCTTGTTTCACAGCAGACTGAATATCTTTCGTAGTGTATAACGGTGTTATCAGAAAAAAGAACATCAACTCCATATTTCCGTTTTCCATCAACCGATTAGCCTGTTGTTTGTTATTATGTGACGACATTCTTCCTTTCCTTATTTCCACATTCCCAGTGAGAGTGCAGTACACAAGGAAATCACCAATATCGTATTAGCCTGCAATGCCGTGACCGATCGTACCGATTAATTGTGCAACCAATGTGACTCTAATAATAACATGTATAGTTCCTATAATATGTTGCACAAGTGCATACGCAACTTTGTCAAGCCTTTCAACCGTGTAGTTGGCAGTTGGTCGTTTCTCTTTTGAAATGGCCACACAAAGGATTTTTTGAGTTGTGTGCCTTTGCCTAATTTTAATTGTAAATATTGTGTCTATGGTTTGTTGTTCTTCTTTTCGTCTAATTTAGGCAAAGGTCATACACTATTCAGCTTTTTCTTAAATAAATATTGCGTCATAGGACTTAAATTATTTATTAGATCAATAGATATTTCATCGTCTGTGCGTCTGTTAGGCTCATCTCGTTCATTCTAGCTACTTGTAAGTAGTGTGTTTTAAATATTAATAAGTCTATTTTGAAACACAGCATGACCCGGAACAGTATATTTAAACAGTTTGCGCTGTTTGACTGCTAAACATTAGCTTAAGGTCGGGTCCCCGGGTCGCAGCCGTTATGTTAATAACTAATATGCTAAACTTTCTTACAAGTTAAACTACTTTCATGTCCACTTTGGTAAATATTTCGCACGATTCTGCCTTCTAGGAATTAAAGAAAATAAAAACACGTAACATCACGTCTCGCGCCTGTATTATTTGAAAGGTAGTATAGACCTACACCTACATTTTTAACGTTAAGTCCCAAGTAATAGAGGCGAGTCCATTGCCACCAACCAGGAAGAAATTCAGACTCCAGGCTGCTACTAAAATATTCCAGAGAGACGTTCCCGGACGCAGGACCTCATGCGCAACAGCAGTGCCTTCGACCCCAAGGTATCGATAATTGCCACAGGTATATTAAAATTACCTTTTGATAAAGATAATCTAGTGAGATATTTACATCAATTGGTGATTTCTCTGCAGTTAGGTCGGCTACTATGACCGATTTAAATGTTTTCAACTGAACTGGTTTCTCCTTTCACGGAAGATTATGATTCAACGAAGGTAAACCAGTGAAGGGCCTAATGCTAAAGTCTCTTCCTAGTGCTTGAGCAACATCGCTACACGTTTCAAACTTAGGTAAAGTTACTATAAATATGTATGATAATATGCTCTACGAAATGGCGTGGTGAAAATAGCTAATAAATGGAACGCCTACGAAACAAATATGAATTAATGGAAAAATAACTTTAATTCCTACACAATAATGTTCAATTTACGTTACATCTTCAATCAATTTTATAACTTTTTCAATATTGCTAGTCACTCTGAAATCTACTTAATTTCCATTGAAATAGAGTTGATATTTGTTGAACTTGAAATAGAATGGAGTATATAGCACCAGGCATCCTTCACTCAGTCGTAACTTAGTGTCAAAATCTACACAAGCCTCGACATGGTAGGTATTCGATAATGCGTAAAATATTGCGGGTTTCTTTAGTGTAATTATAATGAAAATGTAATGTTTCTGGGATTTCATGACCTTACATAATTAAAGAATAAGGTACCATTATTTCCGATTTCGTAAAGTACTTACATTTTATATTTTAGCATAGAATTAGTATTTACGTATTGTTTTTTATGTACATACTAATTTCGTAATGAATATTTGTAGTGGTCTGGTCGTGCCTCGGAAAGCACGTTAAGCCGTTGGTCCCCGGTTGCCATACGAACATATGATGGCAGTCTTTACGGGTTGTTGGAGCCCTCAAAAGTCCAACAATTGGTATAACTGTAATGCTTCGATATCGCCTTCGAGTTGTGGAAGTCAGATGGCAGTCGCTTCACGGAAAATATCAAAATTTAGCCAAACGCCGCAGTTGGACTGCAAAAGTGGACTCCAGCCTCCAAAGCTGCTTCGGAAGCGATTGGGATTAACGCTGAGATGATGATGATGATGATGACTAATTTCGTACTCAAAGGTTTAACCCTTGAGTACGGAACCCCACGGAATCAGGAACCTATTACTATTAGTTCCACTGTCTGTCTGTTACTAGGCTATACCATAAGGACCGATCCTAAGGGATTCGAGCATAAGGACCATGATAACTAGACAGTTAAATTAGTCACAGAAACTCTATAATAATAAATACTAAAAACAGATTAATAGATACATGTTTGTATACATGGGCGTACCCAGCTTGGGGGCAAGTCTGATTCAGCTCGCAACCTCAGCTCGCAACTCCCTACCGAAGATTACCGATTACAGCCGAACGCAAGAGTTAAAATGCTCAACTAGATTCGATTATAATCTTTGTGCGCTATATGCGCACGCGGTTTTTTGGCAATCACACGAATTACACCGTACATTGTACCGTGTACGGTGTCTGCTGCGTGGTTTATTTAAGGCGCTGTGTTCAGTAAAAATAGGCTTCTTAAAACAATTTTTTAGCCAAATGTATACATTTCAGAGCAGCCAAAAATTTATATGTTAATCTTGATTATATGTAGCAGGAAACCATTGTTTTCAAAACACGTTTTGAATTAATTTTCTCGATAGAAAAAAATCCTAAAGTAACCCCTAAAATTGAATTTATAACAGTTGTAACTGTATTATTAATCATCAAATCTTGATAAAATTGAGAAGAGCGATGTAAAATATAATAGTAAATGAAACCATTGTTTTTGTTTATCGATTTAACTAAGATATTCTAAAATAAATAATGTATTTAATGATAAATAACGTGAACGAAACGTCGCTCCATCGCGGCGTCCATTGCCTTCTCTTTCACTTCTATGCTTAGCGACAGTGACCGCTGAGGCGTGGTGCTTGTCGGACCTATGTCACTTTTTGCTTTACCCCGCACAGAAAATAATTA
Organism: Sesamia nonagrioides; assembly: GCA_017933935.1. NCBI lineage: Eukaryota > Metazoa > Arthropoda > Insecta > Lepidoptera > Noctuidae > Sesamia > Sesamia nonagrioides. The sequence continues at coordinate 11,101,019 of JADWQK010000959.1, forward strand.
TATTTACGTGTCTGTTTGTTGATGAATAATCATATTTCGTTTTTGCCCGGGTTCAAACCCCAGGTTTACATTATATGCTTTTTGTAGATTTTAATTGAAATAAATGCTTTTTAATTTACTGTTGTATTTTTGCCGATATTTTATTTGATTTTTTTCTGTAATTATTCTTTTTACTTTTTCGCGGCACATTTTTCTTCACCTGTATGTGTTCGGGTTCAAACCCCAGCCTTACGTTGTATGCTTTTTGTTGGATTTCTTATTTGCAATTGTTTTTTTTTTTTTAATTATTATTAATTTATCCGATTTTCTGTATTTTTTGTAGTAGGTAATTGTTCCATCTTTTTAAATATATTCTTTTTGTAACAATTATAATGCAAACTAATATTTAAAATCAATTCGTTATAATTTTCTTTCTACAAATTTCTAGAAATTAATAATAAATAATAATAATAAGCCTTTATTTAACCATGAATTTCTTAGTTCATAATATAATATAAAAAAAGAAAAACAATAAAAATAACAGTTAATTTGATAATAGTTCAAAACAGTATAGGCCTCCTCCAAGTGCCTCCATCTATTTCACTCGTACAAACCCGATTTCGATAAGAGTTGCAGTTTTGAAGAAGAAATCTTTTATTTTTTTAAATATCCGAAAATGCATTTTTTTTAACAGTTACTCTAAACAGCTGTTTATAAATAGCAATTTCTAGAAATGATATATTTCTAACAGTTTCATGAAAAAAGGACATAACACAAAAAATTTAAGCAGAACGGACAAAGCGCATTATAAAAATAAAAAAGAAAACAAAAAAAATAATAAAAAATGAAAATATGTATAAAGTACACATTTTCGAAAATCGCAAGGTAAAGTCGGATTCGATCCTGGTGCTCGTCTAATGCGAACCGGGACTGTGACGAACAGAGCCAACCGTACCTCGGTGTTGGGCTGTGAAATTACGGTTCTAAATGTAGATGGAATAGAAAAGAAAAACAATAAAAATAACAGTTGATTTGATAATAGTTCAAAACAGTAAATTTAGATTTCATTTTGTTGCATTATTCATGGTTGCATTATTTCAATCTTTTTGTGTTGTGTTATTCTAAGCACTCGTACAAACCCGACTTCGATAAGAGTTGCAGTTTTGAAGAAAAAATCTTTTATTTTTTTAAATATCCGAATATGCATTTTTTTTAACAGTTACTCTAAACAGCTGTTTATAAATAGTAATTTCTAGAAATGATATATTTCTAACAGTTTCATGAAAAAAGGACATAACACAAAAAATTTAAGCAGAACGGACAAAGCGCATTATAAAAATAAAAAAGAAAACAAAAAAAATAATAAAAAATGAAAATATGTATAAAGTACACATTTTCGAAAATCGCAAGGTAAAGTCGGATTCGATCCTGGTGCTCGTCTAATGCGAACCGGGACTGTGACGAACAGAGCCAACCGTACCTCGGTGTTGGGCTGTGAAATTACGGTTCTAAATGTAGATGGAATAGAAAAGAAAAACAATAAAAATAACAGTTGATTTGATAATAGTTCAAAACAGTAAATTTAGATTTCATTTTGTTGCATTATTCATGGTTGCATTATTTCAATCTTTTTGTGTTGTGTTATTCTAAGCACTCGTACAAACCCGACTTCGATAAGAGTTGCAGTTTTGAAGAAAAAATCTTTTATTTTTTTAAATATCCGAATATGCATTTTTTTTTAACAGTTACTCTAAACAGCTGTTTATAAATAGTAATTTCTAGAAATGATATATTTCTAACAGTTTCATGAAAAAAGGACATAACACAAAAAATTTAAGCAGAACGGACAAAGCGCATTATAAAAAGAAAAAAGAAAACAAAAGTAATAATAAAAAATGAAAATATGTATAAAATATACATATTCGAAAATCGCAAGGTAAAGTGAACGGATGTGGGATTCGAACCTGCTGCTCGTCTCATGCGAACCGGGACTGTGACGAACAGAGCCAACCGTACCTCGGGGTTGGGTTGTGAAATTACGGTTCTAAATGTAGATGGAATAGAGAATGGTTGGTATAGATTTAATAGAACGTGCGTATTTCTCGATGCACGACGCCTCACCTCACGCATCGATGTACTCGCGCGGAGCGCCCCGCGCCCCGCAGTGGGCGGGGCTAGTCGTGTCCCACTTCGTCTGCTTCACCCCCTCAAATACCTAAAAGTTTGCTATTCACAGCGTCTTAAAAGTTAGAGATAATTCCTCGTTTATACTTTGACTGGTAATAGTGGTAATTAGGGGAGCTCTTACATGTTCTGCGAGATTTCCTGGGGGTGCCCCCCTTCCGACCCTGGGTACGCTCATGTTTGTATAGATAAATGGGACTCTCATAGTGTGCGAGTGTGACTTGCGCTTGGCCGATACCTACTTCCGAATTTGCGAACCGTATCTCATTCCTATGTTCGTGCTGACTCATTAGTCATTAATTATTATCTCTTATAGTTCTCACAATTAATGTGAACATTTTCAGGAAGTGGAACAATCTTTTGTAACAATAACTTCTATCTTTAATTTATGTCCAATTACTAGGATTTTTTCCCACCTTTTTTACATAACATCCGTAAGACAATTTGTTAACTTTCTACTGTTAGGGCTACTGCTTACCTTACTTTTATTATACAATAATAAAGTGTGTTTTTAATGACTATCTAACCGTGAGGAAAATTGGTGCAATTTCTTTCTATTGCGTCCGCGCTACCTTCTTAGGTAATTATAACTGTATTATTTTTCGTACCCAGCACTTAGCTAGCTGTTATCTTGACAAACAGTTAACTTAAAACGATAAAAATTTCATACCATTCCTCCATACTTTATTCTCCGCTCATTATCTAAGTCATCCTGCCTAGCCTTCAGGATGTCGTTGAATACCAGTATTTTTCAAGAAGCGACTGCCTATCTGGTCTCCACCACCCAGTTCCTGGATAGGAAGCTACACCATTTTTTTCGGATCGGAAATCATCAAATGACCTGGATATCTAAAGGTTTTTTCTACATTTCTATGACATTACTCATGGTGCTCAAGACAACGCCCAAAAAAAAAAATTACTGTAAACCATCCCAATATTGCCAACCTTTAAAAATAACAACAACACAGAATTGTATTTGTTACAATTTGTCTGATTCACAACATATCTTGTCGCTAAACACAACACAATCGTAATGAACGCGTTTTTGCATTCAGCCCCCTAATCGGTGAACACATTTTTGTCAAATGATTGCGACTAGTTGGTATCAGTTGGATTTGTTCGGACCGCCCATTGGTCCATTCGGTCCAAACGATCCCAACTAGTCGCAATCATTTGACAAAAATGTGTTCGGTGATAAGGGGGCATTTAAATTGATAAAAGTTAGCTATGGTTTCCCTAAATGCTAATGAACCCCAAAAATTGGTTGCAGGGGGAAATTAATAAATAACACTAGTTTGACGAGTCGAAGGCGTCAAGTGAAAGTAATTTCACGTATACTTGGTTCAAAAGAACAAAAACGAATCGCTTAGGTTAATAAAGGTAGCATTTTTATTGCAAAATTTAGCATAATATATACATATAGGTATGTATAAATAGATTGGCGGCTGGGCCCGGCGGTTTCACTTGCATAGAATTCGAACATAGATAGTTAATATCTCTGACAGCCTCGGGGGCATAGCGGTAGCGAACGCGGCCGCTGCGCAAGGAGGCGCGGGTTCGATCTCCGCGCAGTGCAAATATTTGTATGCATGAATATGAATATTTACATTGGTCTGGTCGTGCCTCGAAAAGCATGTTAAGCCGTTGGTCCCGGTTGCCATACGAACATCTAGTGGCAGTCGTTACGGGTTGATGGAGCCCTCAAAAGTGCTACAAATGGTCTAACTGCAAAGCTTCGGGTTGTGGAGGTCAGGCGGCAGTCGCTTTACGGAAAATATCGAAGTTTAGCCAAAATCAGCAGTTAGACTGGTAAAGCGGACCCCAGACTCCAAAGCTGAAAAAGCTACGGATGCGACTGGGATTAACGCTGAGATGATGATGATGATGATAGTTAATATCTCTGTGGTTTCGATCCTGTGAGATCATCCGTATATTATAAACTTCAGTACGTTAATCCTTGTTTTATGCCATGTGTGTCCGAAATTTTATCCAAATCCATTCAGTAGCATCCATTCAGTAGTCCATTTACATTTATTAATATAGTGGATTTAGGATTAGGACTCCTTTGCTAGTTTTCCTATGATAACTACTTCCATAAGGGAGAGTCTACTATGCAAAGCTTTGAGAACTTATTTGGCTCAATTTTTAATAAAGAAACAAAAAAAGGAAAGAAATAATGTAATGAGTTTTGAGTATGAATGTCAACGGCTATAGTAGTAGGGAAAGACATACACGATGGATGGAATGTGTAAATGATGATATGGTTAAGAAGAGGATGACCAAGGAGGTTACGTGTAATAGTATGGAAGAAAAAGGCATGTTGTGTAGACACACGACCATTTAACAAAAATCAAAAATCAATCAATCAATTTTAATTTTCGCCAAATAAATTGGTTTAAGGGCAGGAGAATGATTGGTAAAGATACAAGAGTCTAAACCTTACTCAGTAAGAGCCCGTAAATGCTATTAATCGGCCATTTCTACTAGAAGATGAAGATGGTGGACTGGCTGAATATACTCAATCATTACATTATTTAAATTTCGAAGGCCATTTAACCGTAATTAAAATCCTTGTCAACTACTGATTTAATCTGTGTTAATTTCACCGTGAAAACGATGACGATTGACGAAGTGAGCTTGAATCGAACTGTCATTCCACCGCATGGATTGACACTATTGACAGCTCTCTTGAAGCTCATCATCATCATCACCATTTCAGCCGAAAGACGTCCTCTGCTGGACATATATGCCGCCCGCTAAGCCCGCCAGTTCGGTGTGAACCATATTTTGGCTCGCCAATATTTCGCGTAGTTTCATCCGATCGCTTCGCGCGCTCCGTCCTTCAGCTGGCGGTGTGGCCTACGCTTTACAGTGTTGTGGAGGTCAGATAGGCAGTCGCTCCATATAAAATACTGGTATTTAGGTGAATCCGGCTAGACTGGAAGCCGACAGATGATGGACGACGGATAAGTGTAGGATAAAAAAATAAACTTAAATAAGCATAATTAATAAGTTTCTATACTGCAATTACTTACTGGCAGTCGTTTCCTTTGAAACCACATTTTTAGTTGTCAACTACATTTCTTGTCAGTAAGTAACGGTATTCTTAAAGAGAAATTCTAAATACTATGTTTCTCGTAAACACTTAACCTACGTGTACATAATTATGTATACCTCTAACTGTAAGAATCTAACTAAACATTCTGAATAAATTAAAAAATATACAATACGTATCAATAGTGTGGGCTAATTGAACGCTAGCATTGTCTCATTTATTGCGGCAGTTACGCTATTGAGCAGATATACAATATGTAAAGAAAACCCTGTCCGACCCATAAGGATAATAAAGGTTAGGTAAATAAATGACCAAATATAAAATTTTACGTAATCATCATAGTAACAAATTTTAAAATATCTTTTTTTCCCGCGAATTAATTCCAACATCTCCGAAATTTGGTAATTTTCAAAAAACTGACAACACCATTTTGATGGTGCCCTGCCCCCCCGTCGCCCGCGGAAGGGTGTCCTACCGCACATGTTTTAAGTTACCTCTTTTTGCAAAATAATATTTATTTTTTTAGGGTTTTTTTTTTAACCTTAGTCCGTCTTTGTCGGCATTAGTAGAATCAGTTATCGATTCCTAACAATACCTTCACGGATCGGACAGGATTTTCTTTACATATTGTATTTTACGAACATATGAAGCGATGGATTTGCAAAATTTATCATATTTAGATGGGTCATTGGCCTTTTGCTCTGCATAAGGTCCTGGGTATGATTCCTATATCAGGCAAAATATTAATGAGTTTCTCCATCTGGAATTCTCAGACGATTCTGGATTTGTGCCCGGATGGCAGCAGACTCGCCATAAGACTTTAACATAACTAGCAAAATGCGGGTTTACTATAATTATACTCTGGCTAACCCATCGGTGAATATCGGCGAGATGTTATATTATACAGAGTGGTGCTGACAATACGACAATAATTTAAACATCGTATACCTCAACACATTCTCAGTCTACACATAAAAAATCATATAAATATGTCCCTTAGTTTAGTCACAAGAAATTATATTTAATTTTTCACGTTTTCTAAATGATGTACATGTTGATAAGGAAGCGCTTACGCAACCTGCGGTACCAAACTTTAATAATAATGGCGCGAAAAAAGCAAGGCGATACAGGATCGCGCTGTCGCCGATCGGAGCTCAGTGAACCAATATTTTTAAAGGATGTTCTATTCCATTTGCAATTTTATGTGATTTAGTTTAAGTATTTGAAATTTTCATTTGTTTTATTTTTGATGCTAGGTTTTTTTTTTCTATGGTTTAGGATAATTCATATGAACCAGCAGATCTCGTGTTTTCATTTATTGTCGTATTGTCAGCACCACTCTGTATAATCGGTACCTTTATAATTATCAAAATCTTACATGATTATACAATCGGAAGCTATTTATAAAATAACGAGTCAACAGCGTAAACTATCATTAGTTATTTATAGATTAATATAAAAAAGAACCGAAATGTGCAAAAAAGTTTAGTCACAACAACTTTCACTCGAACATACTTTCGATTTGTTACCGTTCGCTGTCAAGAATTAAAAAAAAAAATACATATCCAAGTTGTTAGATTTTATAGAAAAAAATACAACCGATCGTCACGAATTTACGATCACCGATCATTCGTCCATCGAATTCGATTTCATTTTCAAAAAGAATTAAGTTGACTTCTATTAAAAAAAAAACTGTCTATGGTGTCGACCTTCACTGATTCCAAAATAAAACACAATAAAAGATAGTTAGGTCAAAGAAAGTTGTCAATGATGATGAAGTGAAAAGAAAATTATAACAGCGCTAATGCGTTACCAATTTTTGATCTTGAACTAGAGTTACCTCTAAGCCTCACTTTTTTAGCAGTCTAGCTAAAACTTTAATGAAATAATAATATTAAAAAGACTATTCTTTAAAAATTTATAAGTATCGAACGTTATTCACGTATCAGAAAAGAAAAAAGAAATTATGTTTCCAAGTTCTGTATATAACCCTGAAATTTATATACAGTTCGATATTTATAATTCAGATCTCAATTATTTTGTCGGTGAAGTCGACAGCTACACCATATCATAATATTGAACGCGTCCATTTACATTTATGTTTTTGGTGGGCTATTGTTTTTTTTATATTTATCAACTAGTGCTTGACTGAATTCCCGCCTGATGGTAAGCAGTGATGCAATCGTTGATGGTAAAGCGCACTAGTTTATTAAGTCTATTCACTTAAAAAACTCAGGAATAGGAAGGATGACGGCAGTTGAGCGAGGTGATGCAATGTTAAACCCAAGACCAATACGACCAAATGATGCTGCGCTAGAGGGAGATTGATCTGGAGACTCTCCACGACCAAACTCCCGACACAACAACATTTAGCGCATCGTACCCGCCACACAACGCAACACAACTGCTCAGACCCGTCCTCCGTACGGCTTCACCAGACACCATGCCGAAACACGACGAATCGCTTGGCGGCAAGACTTTGTCTGGTGGGTGGTAACTTCTGCTGCCAGCCGATGTTATGGCCTACCACCGAGAGAGAAGACGCTATTTTTTCTGTAAGCGACTGCACGAACTTTATTTATGTGTCAATTATATGTGACCCGTTCTGTCAAACCGTAATGTCAGTTTTTTACAGGACTGACCGCTTTAATCTTTCTTTAACAGTTGTCAAAACGTAGTATGTGATGAGATGAAGCTACATCTTCATAAAATCTTATACGTTATTGTCACCTAGCCTACAAAAAAAAAATAACTTCGTAGAATCTGTGAAAAACAATATTATACGTGGGACACTCAGAAAGTTTTGCGATAAAAAAAGGTTCTATAGGTATATATAATTTTATTACATCTTTGCAAAATACTCTCCACAAGCCTCTATACAAAGTTTCATGCGAACCATGAACCAGTTTTCGAAACATTTTTTCCAGCCTGCCGCAGAAACCTCGTTTACAGCCTGCCCGAACGCTGACAGCTCATCATCCGGCAACGGAAATTGTATCCCTTTGAGCTGATCTTTTATTTTTGGGAATAAGAAGAAGTCACACGGTGCTAGGTCAGGGCTGTAAGAAAGGCGACCCAGGAGTTTGAATGGTGTACTGTCCAGGAAGTCCCTCGTTTTGATTGCGCTGTGGGCGGGTGCATTGTCGTGGTGAAGCAGTAACCCGCGGAGACCTATGTTTGCTCGCTTGTTGCTTACAATAGAGAAAACTTCTGTAAAACATTTGGTAGTATACCATTGAGGATTAATGATTCTATGGTTTCATAAAGGAATTGACACCAAGTAGCCAGTCAAACTGAAAAAGATCGCGATCAAAATCTTACCCCTGCTACTAGATTGCTTCACTTTGGTAGGCGTTGATACGTTTTGAAACACCCAAACCGTCGACTGGCGCTTCGTTTCTGGATCGTATTGATAAATCCAAGATTCATCTGTAACGATGTCGTAAACACCCCGAGACAAACCTGCTTCAAATTTGCTTATCATATCATGGCACCATTCTACCCGTGCCTGCTTCTGAGCATTGGTGAAATTGTGCGGCACCCAGTGTGAAACTATCCTCCGCAACCGAAGATGCACTTGTAGAATCTCGTTAAGGCATCCTGATCCAATCTGCAGTGCATGCTGAATTTTTTGGTATATAATTCGTCTATTGTCTTGGATCAAAGTTTTTACTGCTACCACGTTTTCTTCTGTAATAGCTGTCAAAGGGCGATCACTTCTTTCTTCATCCCCCAAAGTTAGTCGACCGCACTTAAATTCATTATACCACCGATACACGTTTGCCTTAGAAGGGCCTTCATCCATGAATGCAATTTGAATTATATCGTACGATTCGTCTGGTTTCAGGCGACATTTAAAATCATAGCTACAAAATCATAGCGCGAAAATGGTCTCGACGCAAATCTGTTTTTTAAAGAGACACGATAATTTTAATTAGCTCGGAAAAAATGTGGAGGGATGTTTTGAATTTGGAACGTACTTAGTATTACATAAAAATATGTTATCATATTTTTTAAATAATTAATTATAACTGGCCAATTTCTCATACATAAAAACTTTTTGTAGCAATACTTACTTTCTGAGTGACCAGCACCCTAATTACGTAACACTTTATTACTATCAATTGAAATCATTGCGAATCCATTGCTCCATGTGTTTGAAAAGTGTGTCTGCTCAACAACGTAAAGAACGCAATGAGTACTTATTGTTGAACTGTCAAAATGAAACTCATTGCTACTGATAGTGTGCCACGCAATTACCCTGCTGGTATTTTAGATTAACACATTTTGTTTGAGTAAATTATTGCAAATAAAAATATGTCGTGAAAACTATTACTTAGTACGCGATAAATGTTTTACTACAATTTAGTAGGCGACGACCTCTTTAAAACCCTTGACCGTGACATCTAAACCTAGATGACTGCTAAAGCAAAGAAACAAGTTAAAAATATGTTTTGTCAAGTTTAATGTCAAAGTCATCGTAATTATGACCAAACTTGGAGTAGACGTCGGTAATAATGATGAGTCACTACAGCGATGATTGACTTATAAAATCAAAAGTCATTTATTCAAATTAGTCAATATTGCACAAGACAGTCGCCCATAACGCCAGTATACCAGCAAAGCAAAAAAAAAAAAAACAATAGTTAAAAATGGAAATGTAAATAAGTAAATGAAAAATAATTTATTTTTGTAAGTAGGATTGTAAAAACACTTTTACAAGTCAATGAAAGACCTAATATTATTCAAAACAAATCATATCAATCCAAAATCATTTATTTGTATAAAATGTGGTTTACAGAGCGCCATATCAAGTTATACTTTTTCAGTACAAACGTAAAGAAAACTTTTTGTATGGCAAGCCGAACAAATTTTAGTTCTGCTTATACTGGACGCTTAGCCGTGAGCACAAAAGATGTTGCATACCATTACATATGTATATTCATTCTTTTTTCTATATCTATATTCTTGTCTTATGTAATATTTACGTTCAAAAAATGCTGATTCTCAGCCTAATTTAAATAAATGACTTGATTTTGATTCCGTTCAAAGACACGTTCACATCTCAGCGTTAATCCCAGTGGCATTCGACGCTTATTCAACTTTGGAGTCTGGGGTCCGCTTTACCAGTCTAACAAGACACGTTCTATCAAATATTAATTACTAGCTACGCCACACGGTTTCACAGCGTGATGTTAAATAGCCTAAAGCCTTCCCGGATTAATGCGCTATCCAATGCAAAAATAATTTTTCAAATCGGACTAGTAGTTTCTGAGATTAGCGCGCACAAACAAACAAACTCTTCAGCTTTATATATTAGTATAGATTGTTTCCACACACATCACCATAATGACAATCTCTTCCTTTCTCTTTCACTCCATTTTTTCGTTTTCTTCTCAGATTGGCTTCTAGTCCAATCTGATGCAGCTGAATGCCGCTGCATCAGTTACAGCTTGTAAACTGTATCGTCATTGGAACAGTTTGAATCATTATTCACAAGTACATAACCTCTATAACTTAAGCTACATTGTGTGCTAAAAAATGATAAACTTGCAAACATTATCTTGAATGGGAAATTCTCAGTGAATGGTGTAAGTGCAAGTGTTGTAACGTTAATCTGGCTCATTACGTTAGCAATCTCCACCTAAGCACAACATTCCATACTAGTTGCATTTCCTCTGATTTCTACATTCATACAGCTCATTTACTAACGTCCTAATAAAACTTGCGCTAGTGTGACAAGAAATATGACGGAAAATCGACTTATTTCGTGACATATTTCTTACTATGTTGTCATTGAAGTGAGAACACAATGGAACTGAGAATATGACCTTGTGGTATCCCTCTGTAACTTCGTGCAAAATCATATCTTATGTATCTCAAAAAGTATAAAGTACCTGTGAAACAGAGTCGTTTGCTTTCACTTTAGCTCTTTGAAGCAACTTGTGAGATGGGCGTGATTTTCGCCATAAGTTTGAGCAATTTCTAGTGGAAGGCCTTAGTAAAAATTAAATTCATTTTTCAGCCTTGCGAAGCTGGAATGTATTGTTAATAAAACTATAGCAGTTTGCTGGATACGAACATTGTTGGAAATGTCGATTTAACAACAGACAATAAATACATCCCAATTACAAATGCACAAGCAAGTAGCACGTGATCGGTAATCGGTACATTAGGCACTCAGTTACGTCTCAAAGGAAATAAGGTGAAGGTAAAAATGAAATATGTATTAAAAAAGTTAGGTATCGATGCATAGCGTCATGTTTTCTATCTATACTAATATATAAAGCTGAAGAGTTTGTTTGTTTGTTCGCGCTATTCTCGGGAACTACTGGTCCGATTTGAAAAATTCTTTTTGCGTTGGATAGCCCATTAATCCAGAAAGGCTTTAGGTTATATAACATCACGCTGCGACCAATAGGCGCTCCTATTGCTATATGCTCCGCTGAGCATAACTAAACCACGCGAACGAAGTCGCTGGCGGCCGCTAGTTACAAATACAAATGGAATAGAATAGAATAGAATAATCTTTATTATGTACACCATATAGATTACAGAACATAAAAATAAAGTTTTTACAAATGGTGACACAATGAGGGGTCTTATCGCTAAGAGCGATATAATTACATTCTTAACGAATTATCAGCCTATAATGTTCCCACTCATGGGATACAGGCCTCCTCTCGGTGTGAGGGAGTGGGCCGTAATCTACCACACGGGCACATGCGGGTTGGTAGGTGTCACATGTATTCGAAGTTTTGCTTCTAAAACATGCCAGTTTCTTCACGATGTTTTTCTACTCTGTTTTGGAGCAGCGGTGATGAAATAATTTACAACAACACAATTTGATAATTTTCCATCAATATAAATAAATAATCATCCGTTGGCGCCTCATTTAAATAAAAATGTCTGACTGGTGTCTGCGTCTGCGAGTTGGTTTTGGACCATTCGTACGTCTCTTATACAAATATTTCCATGAATACTAAATTAGTGTTTATAACCATTCATAGCTATAAACTTTCACCTGTCATGGCACTCGCTGCAGTTTATTACTCTCTCGAGGGACCAGTTATACAGGTAGGTGTCCTTTTACTTTCCCCACGATTTAGTTTAATTTAATTGATATTAATATCATGTAAATTTATTAATTTAATCAATCATAAATTATTGCTGTTATGTTTGTATATTTTGTCGGCGTATGCGCTTTCCTGTAAAACAGCGGATTTTTGTGGTAGCCGTCAAAATCAAAAGTCATGTGTTCAAATTAGGCTGAGAATCAGAACACTTTTTGAACGCCAATATAACATAAAACAGTCCCCCAAAACGCCCGCTCTTCGCCACTTCCTAGTCCTTTCGCTGGAAAGAAGAACTGGCGGAACAAACGCCACAGCAGCACAGGTGTCTGTTAATTAAAAATACTAATTTTGATACAATACTAATTTTGGTTCCAGACCAAAATTTCGAAGACATGTGATCTACCAACCTGCACTGGGCCGCGTTACCGCGGTGTGTTGCGACCCAATTCCTCTTACAAAGAGGAGTTCGTGTCCCACCAGTGGGTTGGTTATAAGTTGATTATGATTATGCTTATCCTAATTACGCAACACACGTATTACTTTCAATTTCAAATTTTAAAGCTAATCCATTGCTCCTTAGTATCATCATCAACCTACTATCGTCCCACTGCTGGGCACAGCTCTCCTCTCATACAGAGAAGGATTGAGCGTTATCACCACGCTTGCTCAATGCAGGTTGGCGATTTCAGACTTAATGTCCAGGTTTCCTCAAGATATTTTCCTTCACCAGTCATTGGTGTTCAAGATATACTTATCTACTTAAAAAGTACATATCCATACTAATATTATAAATGCGAAAGTAACTCTGTCTGTCTGTCTGTCTGTCTGTCTGTCTGTCTGTCTGTCTGTCTGTTACGCTTTCCCGCTTAAACCTCTCAACCGATTTTGATGAAATTTGGCACAGACAATCTTTAGACCATGAGAAAGAACATAAGCTACCTTTTATCCCGGAAAAATTGATGTTCCCGAGGGAAACCTAAAAAGCGCGATATAACCGAACTCCACGCGGGTGAAGCCGCGGGCGGAAAGCTAGTAACTTATAAAAGTTACATTGATACTTGCCTGAGCTGAGGCTGGTGTTTTCACCACTAGGCCACCACTGCTCCTTAGTATACAACGTAAATAGTTAACACAAGGAATGTTGATAAACGGTCAAAATGAAATCCATTTCCACTGATAGTGCTGCGCAATAGCGATGTTTCCTGGGTAAAAAAAAAAATGATTCTATTTGGTTCGTCATTTAGATTATAGAAAAATATTGGATACGTATATTTTGTTTTATCAAATCAATAAAAATTTACAAGTATAAAAGGCTTCAAAGATCAGGAGCGGTGGCTGGTGACGTCACTGGTCGCTAAAAAGTGTAGCGTGCAGTAACGTCACACGAGTTTTCAACGCACTGTGTCGCCTTCATTTTCTGTTTTTATGAAAAAAGAAAAATTACGTTTCTATTATTTTTTCGAAATCTGACTGACGGACTAATAATGTTTTTAGTCAAATACCCTATTACCACGCTGTTACGTTTTCAACTCCAATATTATGTCACACCGATAATTGACCAGTTCTTTTTCAAGTCCAATGTAATAAATAGGGAGCCTATTCCAGACTCCTGCAGGGTAATTACGTAACACATTATCAGAAGCAATGGGTTTCATTTTGACAGTTCAACAACATTCATTGCGTTATTCACGTTGTTTTGCAGATACACTTTCGAACATATAGAGCAATTGATTAGCAATCTGCTTCAAAATGATTCCAACTGATAGTAATAATGTGTTACGCAATTAAGGTGCTGGTTAGTGGAACATGGCCAACATGGAATTCAAATCCACCTCAAACTCGACAGCAGCGCTTGCGGCCACTTTTTTTTTAATAATTATAAACTAGTGCTTGACTGCAATCCCGCCTGTTGGTAAGCAGTGATGCAATCGTTGATGGTAAAGCGCACTAGTTTATTAAGCCTATTCACTTAAAAAACTAAGGAATAGGAAGGATGACGGCAGTTGAGCGAGGTGATGCAATGTTAAACCCAAGACCAACACGACCAAACGAAGCTGCGCTAGAGGGAGATTGATCTGGAGACTCTCCACGACCAAACTCCCGACACAACAACATTTGGCGCATCGTACCCGCCAGACATCGTAACACAACTGCTCAGACCCGTCCTCCGTACGGCTTCACCAGACATCATGACGGAACACGACGAATCGCTTGGCGGCAAGACTTTGTCTGGTGGGTGGTAACTTCTGCCGGCAGCCGATGTTATGGCTTACCACCAAGAAACTACTACATCAACAAAGCTGTCGAAAGCTTTCGATCGGCCGCTTTTTGTGCTCTTAAAAACTGAGTTCCATTTAACGTTCAACACAACTTCCTGTTTAAACCCGATTTAGAACGAAAGCTTCTTGTTAGTTTTCGTCATCTAATTTTGGGTCAATTTCTCCAGCTTCTTTCACGTAATCCATTTTTATTTCATTGTTATGTTATTATAAGTATCCAGCAGCCTATATAACACACTATCATTACTCTTAATTTGAATTATTTTGAAGCATATTGGTAATCCATTGCTCCATAATGTTCGAAAAATGGATGTGCTCAACAACGCAAATAACGCAATGAATGTTGTTGAACTGTCAATTAAAACCCATTATTACTGAGAGTGTGTCACGCAATTACCCTTTTTTTTTGTTCTGGATGGGAAATCATCAAATGATCTCTCTCGCTCTGGGCGGAGCGGAAAGGCGTGTCAGACATTTACTGATTAAAACCCCCCGTGTTTCTTCGCTTGCTTGTGCGCCACGCTCACGGTTTCTTTTTTAACCAACCCGCAACCCTGACCCTGGAGGCATCGGTCTTCGTGGACCCCGTCACGATGTGCATCTCTTTGAGGCGCGCGTGAAACAGAACGTGCCGTCGACCCCTTGCAGATCTAATGGCGTAGCACACTTTCAATAATAATCCGAGGGTTTTTTGAAATAATTCCTAATTCATTGCTTCATATGATTAAAAAAATCGTTTTCCACAGCGTAGGTAACGCAATGAACGTGATTGAACTGTCAAAATAAAAGACGTTGCGAACAATTGCCATTCAATGTGTATTACTCAATAAGGTACCTCGCAGATTAAAGGTGTTTATGAAACCCTTTCTCCAAACATTATTATCAAAATAATATTTAGTTCTGAAACGAATAGGGACGGGTATTATTGTTATGTTTTCTGGTTTTCTTTCCACCTATTGTTTAAGTGCTGCTCATAACAGACTGAATGAAATGAATAGCCTTTGTACGATTTGGTTTTTGTTATCATTTTCTGTTGGAGTTTTTGGCGGGAAGCTAAGATGAGTGCCACGCTCATTTTTCATTGGACTTTTAAATTATTTATAGTGTCGTTTACTAAATAAAAACGCGTGATTTATGTAGTAAAAAGTGCATTCAGTGAAAATTCATCATGAAACCCGTTGCTACTGATAGTAAGTTACGCATTTACCCTCTAAACTATTTCCGACATTTCAAGTCATCATCATCATCTCAGCGTATAATCCCGGTCGCATCCGCGGCTTTCGCGTTGGAGCCCGGGGTCCGCTTTCCTACTAAAACGCCTCCATTTCGCACGATCTCTGGCATCCCGTGGTATGAGATTGTTGGCACGCATGTCATCTCTTACAACGTCAAGCCAGCACTTCTTTGGTCTACCTCGCTTGTTCCGGCCCGGCGGGGGCGCCATGGTAAGACATTTGTTACCCACGTAACCTGCCGGTTTACGTAAGACGTGACCGTACCAGCGCAGGCGACTCTCTTGCAGTTTGTCTGCTATGTCACGGACACGGAGACGGATGCGGGAGTTCCTGATGCGGTCTTTCCGCGTAACTCCACACATCCACCGCAGCATATTTATTTCCGTGACACGCAGCTCCTGCTTGTGTCGGTCAAGCACAGGCCACGCCTCACTGCCATGCATATTTCCGAGATTTCAAGTGGTGCAAACAATACCCGTAACCGTATAATATAGACTCTATCCGAGCGTTCGGAACCGTTTGGAGTTAAAACGCTAGATCGTAAATGTCCTTTCAATTTTATGTTTTTTTTTTTTTGTACATATAATTTTAAACTCGTGCTTGACCGCAATCCTGCCTGATGGGAAGTGAAACGATCCTTGATGGTAAAACGCGCTAGTTTATAAAGAGCGTATACAATACACTCTAGCCTTGAAGACACTTAAATTGTAGTCAGACGGAAACACCTCCGTGAGCAAATTGTTTATTTATATATAGTTAATTAAGATCCAGATCGATAGTTCCCGCTTCAAGGACGAGATGTTTCGACGGATCCGACTCGGGTGGGCAGCGTTCGGGAAGCTCCGTAGTGTCTTCTCGTCCAAAATACCTCAGAGCTTAAAGACAAAAGTCTTTAACCAAAGTGTATTACCGGTGTTGACATACATATGTATCAGACACGTGGTCCCTCACGGGCCTCATAAGAAAGCTCAAGGTCGCACAGAGAGCTAATCCGCTGGGTTATGCGAGGTGTTTCTCTACGTGATCGAATCAGGAATCAGGAGATTCGTAAAAGAACTGAAGTCGCTGACATAGCCCATCGAATTAGCTCTCTGAAGTGGCAGTGGGCGGGGCACATAGCTCGTAGAGCCGATGGCCGATGGGGCAGAAAGGCTCTTGAATGGCGACCACATACCGGTAAGCATGCGTCGGATGCCCACCGACTAGGTGGTCGGATGATCTGACCAAAATCGCAGGGAAGCGCTGGATGCAGGCCGCATCCAACCGTCCTTTTTGGAAATAATTGGGGGAGGTCTATGTCCAGCAGTGGACTTCATGTGGCTGAGACGATGATGAGGATGAATTAATCATTTAATTCAGTACCAAGTGTAAATAATTGTTAATTTAAAGGGTCAATGAAAACATTTCTCTGCACAAGGAACTTATCTACCTAAATCTACATTGCAAAATCTAGAGAAAGCTTTACTCGGCAATAAAACATGTAGGTAACACCGTAACATTGTCATTTGCGTTGTTAAATAAATGTATTTGATTAACAGAATGGGTGATGCAAACTAACGTGACTGACTGATCTCTGCCTTTGTAAGATTTGTCAACTGCTTAGCTAATTGAAAGTACCATCCTAATTGGTGTCTAATTAAGGTTAAGCACGGAATAGATAATGTCTTTTAGCTGTTTTGTGAGGTTAAGAAATCTTGTGGAGTGAATGTCTTTTGTTGTGTTAACTGATAAGGGTAGGATTAAATCTGAATATTTTTGAAGAATATTCCTAATGCATTATGTGGCAACACTGCGCTGTTGCCAAAGAGGTTTTGTTGTTTATAAAGTGTTTTTTAGTCTATATTTTTCTGGTTCTGTTTTGACAATTCATTTTGGCGCACCCTAAAAATATACACGTTACAAATACAAACTGTATGAAGAGCTTGATTCCATCCAAGTCCACTAAATATTTAATGGAGAACAACTCCAAACATTACTTAATACTTACTCGTATTTTTTTTATGTCAGTACCTATGCCTAGTATGAGTTTTCATTAGGAGACTTCATCGTCGATATCGAACACGTTTGACGCTTTCGTTGGTTGAGAGTTCTTACAACCTTGAAGCGGGCCAATCGATGAGTAAAACGCGCTCGATATCGACGATCGAGTTCCGTAATGAAAACTCATACTAGGCCTACTGAGCAAGATAAAGAACGCAATGAATGTAGGTATGGAGGTATGAGGAACAGAATGTAAAGTTCACTCATCCTCCATAGAAAGGGGAGGATCCTCCGACCAGAAGGGTGTTGTGTCTGTTAGGCACTTGCCCAGTGGTTGATGTTGGGATGGAAGTTGTATACAACGTCATTTTTTGTTTATGCGAAACCTGAATATAGTTTATTCAGAATAAGCAACTTTTTACATCATAATTATATGCTTTCCCAAATACATTTACAAATCGTTGCAGTGTGGTTACCGAGCGCATAACACAGCTGACGGTAGAACATAGTACTATGAGTGCGTTGCCCATATTTTTGTTGGGACAACCAGGTAAGATAACAAGCCCATAACTTTGTGGTTTTTCATGATATCTTTTTGAAATTTTGTACATAGATTATTTACTTTAAAATATTGGACACGTGTTTCGGGTTTCGAATAAACATAAAATAACGTTGTATATGCTAGTTGCATGTATCTGCTTGTGAGATGCAAGACTTCTTTCTTTCTCTTATGGCTTCGCACGGTTTGTGCATTTAGCCAATGTCACGTAATGAATTATTCATGTCGAAAAAGACGGCCGCGCGGACCGAACACGGAGGAAGATTTGGTTCAAAGCCATGATGTGGCCACTATGCTACAATATTTCACTGTTCTTTATGAATTATTCACTGAATGCACTTTTTACTACATAAATCACGCGTTTTTATTTAGTAAACGACACTATAAATAATTTAAAAGTCCAATGAAAAATGAGCGTGGCACTCATCTTAGCTTCCCGTCAAAACTCTCGATGCAAGACTTGTGTAACATCAGTATGCCGCGTTGTTCACATATGGCGTTTGAAGTTACCGCTATAAATGTCCTCCACTCACTGCTATTGTAAAAATAAAAGCCGTTCCTAATTTCCGTCTCTTAGTGTGTTACGCAATCACCCCGCTGGTCAGGCCTGATAAAGTATTTTTTAAACCATAACTAACTTTTAAGTTTTTCCTACATTTTATAGGTAGGTATCATCGATCAGCAATTCATTTTTATTTAAGTATTTAGATAACGGTATTAAATTGCATAGTTCCGCAAGCAGCATCATTGTATCTACTTAACTCCCATCATCACCAAGAAAATCTCAATGGAAAGTCTATATTTACATTATTTACGGACCGCAATGATATTCATAATGCATTCTGCAATACTCAAAGTAAGTACTTCCCCATTACACGCCAGCTTAGTGTAATGGTGAATATAGCTAATACCATAATAATGGTCCGAAAGTTTCGTTGCGCATCTTTCAAAGCGTTTTCACTTTCATCTGCGATTCATTTCACGACCGCGACACATGCTCGCGCGCATACTAATCGAATAAGAACGATAACACTCGAAGGACAACCCTATTCCCCCTGCGGCATTGGAGTTCCTTGTTTGAAAAAAGAAAGGAACTACTACGGCCATGGATTATGAAAATAAAAAATATAATATAATCTATGCCTAACCCTCAAAAAATGCAGGCTTGTTATGACATATTTTTCAATAAATTTTCAAGGTGCCTGCCATTTCCTAATATAGTATCCGCACATTCAAGTGGTCGAATTGACTTCCCCGCAA
This sequence comes from Sesamia nonagrioides, assembly GCA_017933935.1. Taxonomy (NCBI): domain Eukaryota; kingdom Metazoa; phylum Arthropoda; class Insecta; order Lepidoptera; family Noctuidae; genus Sesamia; species Sesamia nonagrioides. The sequence continues at coordinate 11,120,626 of JADWQK010000959.1, forward strand.
CGACGGTCGTTGTTTCCCCGAGACCTTGTCGAACCTGTTTATACACAAATCATTCGAGGTGCTTCCGAATATTATATTAATATTCACTTGCTTTCCGACCAATATTTTATGACTTGAATATATAAAATTAAACCGACACCAATGACTCTTTACCGACCTCTTTTTGCAAATTACTCATGGATTATTTATTTAAAATCTCATGAATCATTTGCTTGAAGAATGGCGTTTGATATTCTACTTAAAATTCTATTGTATGGTTACCAAATAAATAAAATTAATGTGTGACCTGAGTCAGTGCGCATGCATCTCACGTCTGCACTGCTGGTTGCTAAACGGACAATTGTTTTATTTAAGTGAGGCAACACTTGTGCAAATGACCTTTGGATAAATATTTGGGCAATATTCAGTGCATGTTAGAGCCTATTAAATTAAGAAATAGTTATAAAACCATTGCTAAATTTATTTCCATACTCCTTGAGCTCAAGTATCGAGAACGGAGCGCTGAACGACGACAGTTCAGGTATTTTTAAAAAGATTTACACTAGTCTCAATCTTAATCACACTGATATACGTTCAAAAAACCCACCTATTTCTATATTGTTTTTCTCTGAGAAAAACAATGAGAGAGATAGGTATGCGTGAGAACGATTTGAATTATGAAAATTGCCCTGCACAGTTTCAAAAATTACTAGGTCCAATCAATACATCAAGCCTTAAGCTATTCACAATGTGTCAAACAATTTTTTTTTTTCATAGTTATAAACTAGTGCCTGGCCGCAATCCCGCCTGATGATAAGTGATGTAATCGTTGATGGTAAAGCGCGCTCAAAAAAGCTGAGCAAATAGGAAGAAAGACGGCAGTTGAGCGAGGTGATGCAATATTAAACCCAACAACACGACCAAACTCCCGACACAACAACATTTGGCGCATCGTACCCGGCACACATCGCAACACAACTGTTCAGACCCGTCGACGTCGAGATTTCTCGAAAGGCATAAGTAATAAAATACCATGTATACATGTAAGCACCTATCTCCATAGCCTTTTGTAATGTAACTCACAACAACAATAAAACCATTGATTCCGAAAATCAAAGCATTTGGGTTCTGAAAACATTTGACCACGCTTGTTTTGACTCGAAACGATTCTGACACCGAGCAACTGTTGGCTCTGTCCACATCGATGAATCGATTATAAATACTAACGTTTTTTAGTATTCAACTTTTCAGAATCGATTTCTATTGGCGATTGTTCCTTAGTGAATCGCCATTTGGCATTGACTTCGCTTCATTTGCTGAACGTAAATAAATAACATACATGTAGGGTATATACTTCTTTGGAGAGAGGCTGGGGTTACGGGAATACACGACTGCAAGTAATGCAGCGTTTTATTGAATCGCTCTCTGAGAATGTTGTTCAGTGATGGTACTGGTCTACATGCCCTGCAGTACCATCATTGAACAAAAATAATAGCAATCTATCTGATAGTCTATAAATAGGCATCTTGAATTAGCTAACCGGTCCGCTTAAAGGCACCAACCCCTAAAAAGTATAACTTTGGATGGTTTTCAACTCTTGTCTGCGGTTTAGCCCGTGGTATGACGGTAGAAAAGGGGGATCACAAAGAGATTTAAGATAAATATAATTTTAATGTCTTTGGGCATCACGTCCTTCCTTCCTCTGAGTTAAAAGTATGTACATATATGTCTCTAAATAAAAGTAGATGTTTCAGAAATGTATGGAGGGACTGGAACAATTTGCCCGCGGCGGTGTTTCCGTCGGACTACAATTTGAGTGTCTTCAAGGCTAGAGTGAATAGGCTCTTAATAAACTAGTGCGCTTTACCATCAACGATTGCGTCACTGCTTACCATCAGGCAGGATTGCGGTCAAGCGCTGGTTTATAATTTGTAAAAAAAAAAAAAAAATGGAGCCTGGGCCAGCACATTGTACACTTAAAGCTAGGTATAGTTACGCTATAGTTGACTGTTTTAATGTCAATTTCCTATATTTTGGCTTAGTTTTTATACAGATTAAATTTAACTCGGCCAAGGAGTGCAACACAACTACTAATAAATATGGTGGTCAGGAATAAGCGAAATAAGATTTTAACAGTGACATTTGATTGACGTGTCATGTATCTATCTTATCCACCATATATATGACTGCGAAAAAAACAAAACATGAATTCCGAACATACGGCCCATTAAATAAACACAACTCAAATCAACACTCGACACGAACACAACGGGAAAATAGAACTGTCAAAGTCGCCAATCAAACGTCATAACCAGTGTCATGGCTACCATAATAAAGGGTTATCTCACTAAAAACCGTTTCAAATAATTAATTATATATACTTGTATTTTTATTCAAATTAATTTAGTAGTATTTTTATGAAAATCTTTTATTTTTTTCCGTTTTATCTATATAGCGTAAGTACATAGTGGTGGCCCAAAATGAAACATCTCCTTTCATGATAATCTGTCTAGCCGTTTCGGAGATTAGCCGTAACGACCAGACAGATAGATAAAATATGTCCCAGGAACCTGCAGGAAGGTATGTGTTGAAACTTTGTGACAGCAAAAAAACTCCATTGCACGCTCTACCTATCCAGTTTAGAGGATGCGATATGCATTTAAATGATTAAAATAAATGGTATTCAGAGCCACATGCAGTTTCATAAAGTAGGTTTATGTAACGCATTGTGACCGATTAGGCAATAGCTTTGTCTAAGGAAAACATAGAGATCGCTATTATAAAGATTTATTGTCTTCACTATTATTCGTCTGCCTTCAATGCAGGGCAAAGGAATGATTCTATACATCCTCAAATATCGGATTACTTACTAGTTTCAATCACACGATTTTTAGGGCCCTTCAGTTCTGTGTATTCTCTATCTACAATATGTAAAGAAAACCCTGTCCCATCCGTGAAGGTATTGTTGGGTATGCCTACAAAGCCAGGCTAAACTTAAAAAAAAAACATAATTTGGAAAAGGAGGTAAATTAATACATATGCGGTAGGCAATACATGTGCGGGCGAAAGGGGGCAGGGCACGCGGTCGCTTCACTATTCGCTCATAATAATACCGTCAAAATTGGTGTTATCACTTATTAAAAAAATACCAAATTTTAGGGAAGTTGGAATTAATTCGCGGAAAAAAAAGATTATTTCAAAATTCATTAGCATTGTTACTATGATGATTATATTTGGTCATGTGTTTACCTAACCTTTTTTACATATTGTTTAAATGTGTTTAAAGCCCTCGAGGGTACGACATGACCTATTAGAGATCTATTGCGCCTCTAGTTTAGGCATTTCGCTTCCGTGGAACGGGTGCGACTAGAGGTATATTTTAATTAGCCTTTCTTCTTCTTCAGCCTATAGAAGTCTACTGTCGGTACTATAGAGGTACACTACACAATGACCAGTCTTCTGCGGCCCGCATCCATCGGCTTCCCGCGACCTTCACCAGGTCATCGGCCCACATTGTTGCCTTTATTTAACAGCAATATCATAATTTATCGTTCTACCACAGACTAAATAGTATCAGGTTCTACTTACATCTAACTCAAAATAGGTTTTGTAATAATCTCCTCAATGAAAGGTTGTTTTTTTTTACATGTTAAAAGATTCACTGCAATTCAAGAGGAAGTAGTCGGTCTTCCCGTCAGATTATAATTTAAGTGTCTTCAAGGATAGATCCGCTTCGGATCCGGACGAAGCGTTCCGCCTTATCTTTTATACCACTGGAACTTGCCTGCGGTGATATTCCCTTTATTTTATTTTTTTTAATCTTGGGTTTACACTAGGAATTTCTCCTGTAACGTGGGTGCGTCTACAAACATATAAACTCACTTACACAAACACCAAGACCTGGAACAACTAATCGCAGGTCATACAAATATTTGTTCCGTGCGGGAATCGAACCCGCGACTCGCAGCGCAGCAGTCAATAGCTTAACCTAGCAACACTAACAACCGCGCCAAACGTGCTGTGCTGAATTACAATTTAAGTTGTTTCAAGGCTAGAGTGAATTGGCTCATAATAAACCAGTTCGCTTTACGCATTCGTTATATTGCATCAATGCCTACCATCAGGCAGGATTGAAGTAAAGTACTAGCTTATAAAAAAAAAAAAACGTATAGATGTAATTAAAATTTGAGTTAGTTTTTAAGTTAAGGAAAAACAAACTGAATTTTATCCATACTAATATTCTAAATGCGAAAGTATCTCTGTCTATCTGTCTGTCCGGCTTTCACGCCAAAACTACTGAACGGATTGTAATGAAATTTGGTACACAGATAGTCTAGAGCCTGAGAAGGGACATTCGCTATATAACATCCTGCTATGAGCAATAGAAGCAGAGCAGTAACAAAATATGTTGCGAAAACGGGGGCTAACGCGGACATACTACATATTGCTCTCATTATTTTAACAGGCGCTTATATTATATCAACTGAGCTCTTTTTGATTTATGGGAACCACCGCGCGCTGTAAACTGAAATGAACGCGGACGGAGTTGCGGGCAACAGCTAGTAACTAATAAAGTTAAAATTTCATTGCCACCAAAAACTTGCCAGGACCATTTTGTTACAAATGGTGACTCCAAAATCAACTTAGAATCTACTAAAAGTTATAAAGGGATGAAAAAATCAGCCCTATAGTAGTGGAATGTAAAATATCCGAGATTGCGTGTCCTTCTCTGTATGAGAGGAGACCTGTGCCCAGCAATGGGACGACAAGAGGTTGATGATGATGATGATGATGCATACTGCAGTACACGGTGTGCTCGGTGGTAGGCCATAACATCGGCTGCCGGCAGAAGTTACCACCCACCAGACAAAGTCTTGCCGCCAAGCGATTCGTCGTGTTCCGGCATGATGTCTGTTGAAGCCTGTACGGGTCTGAGCAGTTGTGTTGCGATGTGTGGCGGGTACGATGCGCCAAATGTTGTTGTGTCGGGAGTTTGGTCGTGGAGAGTCTCCAGACCAATCTCCCTCTAGCGCAGCATCGTTTGGTCGTGTTGGTCTTGGGTTTAACATTGCATCACCTCGCTCAACTACCGTCATCCTTCCTATTCCTAAGTTTTTTAAGTGAATAGGTTTAATAAACAAGTGCGCTTTACCATCAACGATTGCATCACTGCTTACCATCAGGCGGGATTGCAGTCAAGCACTAGTTTATAATAATATATAAAAAAAAAAAAAAAAACACTAATTCCATACGTCACCACAACATGTTTATCTGTGGTTTTCTTTTCCAAACAAAATAATTCTTGACCTCCAGACAATTCTTAACAAATACATGAAGCAGTTTCCCATGATTCGACACAGTGCCTACACAACAGAAAGAGTACATTATTCATGTCAACTTAGTAGAAACTTTGATGACAAAACACTTCAATTTGCAGACAATACTGCATCTCGACGGGTTCTCACGAAGATATCGATACAAAAACTTGTTTTAAGTTGCGAGAGATGAGCGATTGTGATCTTGGGACAATTACGGTCTGTTTATATTAAAATATTAGTATAGCAGGGTAATTGTCTATAAGAAATATTTCAATGTAGGTATATCACACACTATCAGTAGCAATAGATTTCCTTTCAATATCATTCAAAATTATTTTTTAACATGTACTCAACATCGTAAATAACAAAATTTTTAACAGTTCAACGCAATGGATGCCGTTGAACTGTCAAAATGAAACCTTAATAGGTTTTGTTTAGTAGCAATCTACTGATAATAGTGTGTTACGCAATTGCCCTGCTGTTCCTTTACAATTTCCCACAGTTGTAAGAATAAAACGCCAAACGGCGAAGGGAAACATCCTGAGGGAACCGGCATGACCTAGAAAATTCGAAGATACGTGGTATCTACTAACCCGCACTGGGTTCTCGTGGAAAATTACACCCCACAGAGTCTCGAACCCTCGGGATTCAAAAACCCACCAAACAGACCCACTGCCCACTAGTGGGCCTTTGGAGACATATCAGTGTTCGGGGCCCACTGGTTGGTCTGTTTGGTGGGTCTTTCAAGCCCGAGGGGTCTCGAAGAGCGTGTCCGCGCTAAAAGGACAGAGGATAGTAAGTCCTGTCAAATTAAGATATTCCATAGTCTATGGAATAAATAGATATAGACAAGATAGTTTAGATGTGACTAAAAATATGGCGACCAAAATTTCTTCAAGCGCTGATTAATTTGACATTACTAAATAAACTATTTTTATCTTCTGCCCGTTTCTTAATGAAATGGAAAGAAAAACATACCCTGAATTAAATTCTGTTTAGTTTGGGAGAAGGGAATCAGCGGTAATATTTCTCATCTTGTACCAGGGCAGCATGAATGAGCGCAAGAAGTAATTAAACTTTCTCAAGTGATTAAGTATTACATCAGCGTAATTCAATAATTACAGCTGTAAAACAAATGCTCCACTAAATCACCTCTTTTGGGGTCATGGCTCGGATTCTGCGAATGGGAAGATTCCAACAAAGGGCCGTAAAATTTGTATTAGTTGAATAATAATAGCGGTCACAGATTCTATAAACAATGGAGACAATATGCGTTTGGAGATGAATGATAAACGTAGAAGATGAATGGTATGTTGGTCAGTAGTGAAGGTTGTATGCTGGTTTTTTAGTGAAGCATCTTAATTAAGCAGAGCACCCACTCCAATTGGACAGGACCCTGAACCTGGGACAAACAGTCCAACTAAGTAGGTCCAACTTCGGGAAAGAGGTGTCTCGTCTAATCCAGCTCGGCTGGGCAGCGTTCGGGAAGCTACGCTACATCTTCTCGTCGTCCATAATACCACAGTGTCTCAAGACTAAAGTCTTTAACCAGTGTGTGTTGCCAGTGATGACTTACGGAACTGAAACGTGGTCGCTCACAATGGGCCTCATACGAAGGCTCAGAGTCACATAAAGGGCCATGGAAAGAGCTATGCTCGGAGATTCTCTGCGTGATCGAATCAGAAATGAGGAGATCCGCAGAAGAACCAAAGTCACCGACATAGCTCTCCGAGTCGCTAAACTTAAGTGGCAGTGGGCAGGGCACATTGCTCGTAGAACCGATGGCCGATGGGGCAGTAAGGTTCTAGAGTGGCGGCCACGTACTGGCATTCGCAGCATAGGGAGGCCCCCAACAAGGTGGACCGATGACCTGGTGAAGGTCGCGGGAAGCCGATGGATGCGGGCAGCACAAGACCGGTCAGCGTGGAAAGCCTTGGGGGAGGCCTTTGTCCAGCAGTGGATATCTATAGGCTGAAGAAGAAGAGAAGATACATACAATATGTAAAGAAAAGCTCGTCCGACCCAAAAGGATAATAAATGTAAGGTATACACATGACCAAATAAAATATGAAATTTTACATAATCATCATAGTGACAATACTTACTACTTAATGAATTTTGAAATAATCTTTTTTCCGCTAATTAATTCCAACTTCCCCAAAATTTGGTAATTTTTAAAAAAGTGACAGCACTATTTGTGACGGAGCGAATAGCGATGCGACCACGTGCCGCCTACCCTGCCGCCCTTCACTATGTCTAACGTGTTGCCTACCGCCTACCTTACATTATAAGAATCAGTTAACGATGCTTAACAATACCTTCACGGATCGGACAGGGTTTTGTTTACGTATTGTATACAGATATAGACTAAGAGGAAATCACATGCTGCTTTAAAGACGTTTTCACTTCAAAAAGATTGAGGTAATTGGATAGTTTCAGGTACAGGCCAACTTACCGGAAACTTGATCTGCAGCCTAATGAAGTAACACATTATTACTATCACTTGGAATCATTTCGAAGCATATTGCTAATCCATTGCTATTTTTTTTATTCTATTGTATGCTCAACAACGTAAATAACGCAATGAATGTTGCTGAACTGTCGAAATGAAACCTGCAACCACGCAACTGATAGTCATCATCATCATCATCATCCCAGCGTTAATCCCAGTCGCATCCGAAGCCTTTTCAGCTTTGGAGTCTGGGGTCCGCTTTACCAGTCCAACTGCTGATATGACTAAACTTCGACATTTTCCGTGAAGCGACTGCCGTCTGACCTCCACAACCCGAAGGCGATATCGAAGCATTGCAGTTACACCAACTGTTGGACTTTTGAGGGCTCCAACCCGTAACGACTGCCACTAGATGTTCGTATGGCAACTGGACTAACGGCTTAACGTGCTTTCCCGGGCACGACCAAACCAGTGCAAATATTCATATTCATGCATTCAAATATTTGCACTGTGCGGGAATGGATGCGCCTCCTTGCGCAACGACCGCGTTCGCTACCGCTCGGCCACGGAGGCTGATAATGTGTTACGCAATTACCCCACTGGTCTCTTAATTAAGCAAAAGTAGAGCGGGATATACTGGTACTCTCTACTTCTATTAAGGTGTCGTAATTAAACAGTAGTACCCAAGTTACCCGAAACTATCCAATTTTCTCTATCTTTTTGAAGTGAAAACGTCTTTAGAGCATCATGTGATTTGAAAGCGATAGTGAAAAAGACAGACATAAATTCATAAGAGTTAACGTGGGCAAAAATGATATAGGAAGCATTATAAAGTGTTTCTTATCCAGTCGCTGGAATATTTTTTTTTTATACTTTGACTATCATTTATCAAAAATATAAGCTCTGAGTCTGAATAAATCTATGTAATATTATACACATAAAATTTAAAAAATAACTTCAATTCCTCCACATTAGAGTTCAGTTTACGCCACATTTTCAAACCTTTTTACTACATTTTCAATAGTGATATACTAGTTATTCAGAAATCAACTTTATTGCAATTTAAATAAAGTTGATAATTGAACTTGTAATAGGATGGGAGTGTGCAGCACCAGGGCTCCTTGTCTCAGTCGTACCCTAGGTATTAACGGGCTTATGACCAGGCAGTCAGTTGATCCGCTTCGTTGACACTGCTGCCCGTCCCCCATTACGGTACTATCTATAATCACAGTCAGCATTATTTCGGTATTGCGTCCGTTCTTCATAGTGAGGCTATAGGCTACATTTCGAATCGTAACAGGTATGAAGAAAACCGAGCAAGAAATGGGCCTAACTACTGTTACTCCGATCTATTTAGAGCTCCAAACACATCCTTGGGGAAGAAATTCGCATGATAAAAAACTAGAAAAGATGTAGTACTATGCAAATGAGAACTAATTTCTACTATCACGCCTAGAGATGGGCAGAGGGTTTAAACCCAATGGGTGGAAATGGGTTAAAACCGGGTTTTTTGGGTTTAAACGGGTTTAAACCCGAATAAAAACCCAAGAAGCGGATCTTTATTTATTACTATCACTAATATCTTCGATTGTGGACCTAACACGACTTAGGTACTTCTAGTGTTTTTTGGAGTATAAATATCACTAATAGTGGTGCATTTAAGATCACAGCAAGTTTGACCACTTAATCTTCGAACGTGATATTTCAACTGTATTATTTATACAAGTATTTCATCACAGTCCATTCATTGTATGATCAACCCTATTTTAAAATAATAGTTACAGTAGTTTAAGACATACAGTTTACTGCTGATTTAAGAGTCCATCCTATGAATTAACATTCTTCACTACATCTTTCAAGGGTATCCAAAGAAATATACAGTACTCGGAATATAACTTGAACCAAAATGGCGGCCGTTTCAGTTTTTGCGTTCCAGTTTTCTCATTAACCATTGCAGTTTCGGAAATATATAATGTTACTCGAAGTTATGTGGTTACGCACAGTCCTGCACGCCGTATTCTCGCATCACATTTCGATTTAAGACCCGAAAATCAGCTGTACTGCGTCGCGTACTGTATAGTGAGGTGGAGGTTATATATGAAGACGTCAGTAGACACACATATACCTCTTAAACCCACTACACTGTTGTCATGGGGGACTTTAACGCAGAACTGGGCATGCGAAAGGCGGACGAGATGAAAGTGGGGCAATTTAGAGTTGGAAATCTGAATCCCAGAGGTCAGATGCTAATGGACTTCATGGAAAAGAAAGGAGTCTTTGTGTTGAATTCTTTTTTCAAGAAACCATTGTACCTCAAGTGGAGCTGGATTAGCACCGATGGTGAAACCAAAAACGAGATAGACTTCATAATATCAACGAGAAGGCAAATGTTCATCGATGTCTTCGTGCTCTATGCGGTTTAAACCGGGAGTGATCACCGTATTGTTAGAGGCATTTTGAACCTCAACATTAGGTTCGAACGCTCTCGATTTATGAAGTCTACGCTCCGTCCAGCATCAACCCAGCTCCAAAACTCTAAAAGCTTTCACATCGAACTGCAAAATCGCTTTGAATGCCTCGGTGAATGCGTAGATGTGGACCACTATAACAACAGGTTTGTGGAAACTGCATACGGAAGGGTCCAAGTTCTTCAAAACCCTCCCTTCAAAAGGACAGAAGAAGATCTCCTGTCCCACCCGTCGGCTAATGGAAGAAAGACGGGAGGTGGTCTTAAAATCCCCTGATGACGCTTCGCGTATCAAATGCCTTAACAGACAAATCTCAAAGTCTCTGACTCGCGATATACGCCAATTTAATACAAATTGTATTAAAGAGACTATCGAGCTGAACAAAGGTTCCAAAGTGTTCGCAAGAGTATTGTCTGTTCGACAGAGCCTATTTGTGAAGCTGAAGAATGGGGATGGTAGGATCGTCACTTCCACCCCGAGCTTTTTGGGTGAGATTGAGAAATTCTACGGAGAGTTATACACATCAACACGCGCACCTGTTGTGAGCCTGGCCAATGATCCTAGAGCCAGACTAACCCGACACTACACCGACGATATCCCGGACGTCAGCCTGTACGAGAAGAGTATGGCCCTGAAACAGCTCAAGAACGATAAGGCGGCTGGAGATGATGGAATTACGGCTAAGCTTCTGAAAGCGGGTGGCAAACCGGTTCTTAAAGCGCTTCAGAAGCTATTTAATTCCGTCATTTTCAAAGGAGAAACGCCTTTGGCATGGCACATGAGCGTGGTGGTATTTTTTTTCAAAAAAGGTGATAATACCTTACTGAAAAACTACAGACCGATATCCATCCTGAGCCATGTCTATAAGCTGTTTTCTAGGGTCATCATGAATCGTCTCGCTCCGTAAAGGCTTTATATAGCAGGCTTCCAAAAAAGCTTTAGCATCATAGATCACATATATACGCTGCGGTAAGTTATACAGAAGTCCGAGGAGTATAACAAACCACTATGCTTAGCGTTTGTGGAATATGAGAAGGCCTTCGATTTGATCGAGACTTGGGCGGTGCTACAGTCTCTCCAGCGGTGCCAAATTGACTATCGACACATTGGGGTGAGTGTTTGTACAAAAACGCCACCATGTCAGTCCGTCCCCAGCATCAGGAGTAGAAACCGATCCAACTGCAGCCTAGAGTGAGACAAGGAGATGTCATATCTCCCAGTTCACTGCTGCGTTGGAAGATATCTTCAAGCTCCTGGACTGGAAAGGACTTGTCATCAACATCAACCGCGAGTACATAATTAATCTCCGTCTTGCAGATGATACCGTGGTCATAGCGGAGACCCTGGACGACTTGGGCAAAATGCACAATGACCTCAGCAGAGCTTCCTAAGTGGGTCTAAAGATGAACATGGATAAGACGAAGAGCATGTCGAACTCTCATATCGCACCCACTTCAATTCTAGTTGGTTTCTCTGCACTCGATGTTGTTAACGAGTATAGATAACTATATATACCTGGGATAAACAGTCCAACTTCGAGAAAGAGGTGTCTCGTCGAGTCCAGCTCGGCTGGGCAGCGTTCGCGAAGCTACGCTACATCTCCGCGTCGTCCAAGATACCACAGTGTCACATGACTAAAGTCTTTGATCAGTGTATGTTTCTAGTGATGACTTACGGAACTGAAACGTGGTCGCTCACAATGAGCCTCATACGAAGGCTAAGAGTTACACAAAGGGCGATGGAAAGACCTATGCTCGGAGTTTCTCGGCGCGATCGAATCAGAGATGAGGAGATCCGCAGAAGAACCAAAGTCACCGACATAGCCCTTCAAGTCGCTAAAATTAAGTGGCACATTGCTCGTAGAACCGATGGCCGACGGGGTAGTAAGTTTCTGAAGTAGCGGCCACGTACCGGAAGATGCAGCGTAAATAGGCCCCCAACAAGGCGGACCGATGACCTGGTGAAAGTCGCGGGAAGCCGACGGATGTGGGCAGCACAAGACCGGTCATCGTAAAAAGCCTTGGGGGAGACCTTTGTTCAGCAGTGAACCTCTATAGGCTGAAGAAGAAGAAGTATAGTATATAATTTCATCTAAAAATAGCCTTTTTTTTCTTCAAAAAACGGACGATGGCTCTTACTATTACAATACTATATAATACGGACTATAATATTCACAAATATTTACATTTACCGTGTTTAAATTATAATTAAAATAAAAACCCGAATAAAAACCCGGTGGGAGGGAATAAATGGGTTTTTATTAGGTTTTAACCCAGTACTAGGGTTTAAACCCGGTTCTTTGCCCATCTCTAATCACGCCTACTTAAATTCATAATGAAAATCCGGTATTCGCACGAATAATGTGTAGGTTACAAGATTTGCATCTCTACTACGATTCAATGTCACGAACGCAGGTAGCGTTAAACGATTAGAATAATCATGTGCGGAATTTTCTAGTGATGTGCCGTATGATTTGTATGAGTCGAAATTAAAAGACTCATCAAAAGAAAGAAAAAAAAAATGTTTTATTAATTACAGAAATACGTGCATGCCTAATAGTAATTAATTCTAATAATAACAATGGGCCCATTCGAACCAAAGTCGCCGACATAGCTCTTCGAGTCGCTAAAATTAAGTGTCAGTGGGTGGGGCACATTGCTCGTAGAACCGATGGCCGATGACCAACAAAGTGGACTGATGATCTGGTGAAAGTCGCGTATAACAGAAGCCTAAAAGTCCCAACCAATCTAATCATGTGGTAGCGTATAACAGAAGCCTGAAAGTCCAAGCCGATCTTATTAAGTGGTAGCGTATAACAGAAGTTTGAATGTCCAAACCAATCTTATCAAGTGGTAGCGTATAACAGAAGCCTGAAAGTCCAAACCAATCTTATCAAGTGGTAGCCCATAACAGAAGCCTGAAAGTCCAAACCTATCTTATTAAGTGGTAGCTTATAACAGAAGTTTGAATGTCCAAACCAATCTTATCAAGTGGTAGCGTATAACAGAAGCCTGAAAGTCCAAACCAATCTTATCAAGTGGTAGCGTATAACAGAAGCCTGAAAGTCCAAACCAATCTTATCAAGTGGTAGCGTATAACAGAACCCTAAAAGTCCAAACCAATCTTATCAAGTGGTAGCCCATAACAGAAGCCTGAAACTCCAAACCAATCTTATCAAGTGGTAGCCCATAACAGAAGCCTGAAACTCCAAACCAATCTTATCAAGTGGTAGCCCATAACAGAAGCCTGGAACTCCAAACCAATCTTATCAAGTGGTAGCCCATAACAGAAGCCTGGAACTCCAAACCAATCTTATCAAGTGGTAGCCCATAACAGAAGCCTGAAACTCCAAACCAATCTTATCAAGTGATAGCGTATAACAGAAGGCTGAAAGTCCAAACCAATCTTATCAAGTGGTAGCGTATAACTTAGTTATTGGGTTGTGGGCCTCTACAACCTAAAAATTGGGTTAATGTTGGCTGAATACCTATTCAGCTGTATTCGGTTAGACTGGAAGCCAACCCTGATAGATGGAAAAGGCTTGTCATAATAAATCGCAAGCTAAAAGCAGTAATATTTGACAGCATTAAAACGTCATCCCTCTGTCCTTTGGTTTTTTCTCATGTCTGGGCAACAGCTATTTTAATCTATAAATAAATGATAATGAATTCTATCAGAAAAACACAGGATGTAGAATGCTAAGTTGGGTTTCAGTAACCTGTCTGTGTCTTCTCGGTCGTGTCTCGTCTTAAAGAGATGTTTTCTGACGCTAAAAGAACAACGCTGCAAATACAAAGGTAGCAACGCTCGGCCACAAATTGATAACCCAAGATCAAAATGAAAATCTGTGGAAAATGTATTTGTTAAGTTATTTCTGTTTGTTTTTAATATAGGTACTACTTCTTAAAATAAACTGTTAATTGCAATCAAAGATATTATACATGTGATTGCTATAAACTCAATTTAACAAATCCACGCTTCAATCGATTAGGTAATGTCTACGTGTGCCCAATCTTATTACAAGATGAGTCACATCACTATGCTATGCAGTGAGAAGAATTATTATTTCTTGTCATAAACTGCCGTTATAAAGTCATTAACCCGAGTGCATCGTAAAAGATTTCCGGTTGAAAATGTTGACCATCATTTCGTACAAGGCCGTTTGTGGATTGGATTGATTGTAGGGATTTGTTTGTGTTCTAAATTCAAATATGTAAAGTAACCCAGAGGTATGGGCAGAGGTATCATTTAAGTGTGGTAGTTTTCAGAGTGACATCAATTATTTATTCTCAACCTCTGCTAATTTTTCAGAGACTGTTTATGAATCATATACGTGACAATTGGAAAAATAAACGTGTTACTGACATCAGTAAATTAGCTCTTTCCAAGCAAGATTTAGACATCTAAATCTTGCTTGGAAAGAGCTAATTTTAAGATAGAGATAAGTACTCGTCGACATTCAGCCTCCCCACCGCATGGTGATCCTGCGATGCATGTTTTTTCAACATATTCAATTTGAAGCCCAACTTCTACGCTTGTTGTGCTCAGATCCTAACACATTTGGTTCTACTCGGAGACTGAAGACGAAAAAAGACAATACCGTCGGTTAAATGGAGATTGGATAATCTTCAATCATCGAAGTATTGTCCCTTTCTAATCAGCCTGCTGTCATCTTATTTAAGATTTCCTCCAGTACCTCCGTAAATGGACGACTAAGTATTTGAAGTATTTTTTGGTTAAGGAAATGCCTGGTTCCATAAAATCTTATGAAAATACTTACCGCCATAATTACCCAACAGTTAAACAATCGGATAACGCATAATCATTACTTACGTGTAACTATTCACAGGCGTCAGCCAATCACAACATCTTCCCACCCAATTGCGTACACATATACGTACAATTTTGGCTTTAAAATACCTGATAATTACTAAAACAGCGATAATGGTCTGTTTAATTGCTTATTTAGAAAATTATCGTAAAATAAAGAGCGGGTTGTGCACAATATTGGCTACTTTATTCACTTTTATGCGTACATTTTATAAGCGAAAGTTAGAAACTATTCATCTCACAGAATTAGATAATACCTATCTGGTACAATACCTGTTTATGTAAGATTTTTCCCGCAAAATACAGGTCATGTTTTTTTCAATAAGATTTTTCATTGTTCTGGAGGCTTACCTAAAATTGAAAATACCCGGGCTCATCTTTTTTTTTTTTTTTAATAGTTATAAACTAGTGCTTGACTGCAATCCCGCCTGATGGTAAGCAGTGATGCAATTCGTTGATGGTAAAGCACACTAGCTTATTAAGCCTATTCACTCAAAAAAACTGAGTGAATAGGAAGGAAGACGGCAGTTGAGCGAGGTGATGCAATGTTTAACCCAACAACACGACCAACGATGCTGCGCCAGAGGATGATCTGGAGAGCCTTCACGACCAAACTCCCGACACAACAACATTAGGCACATCGTACCCGGCACACATCGCAACACAACTGCTCAGACCCGTTCTCCGTACGGCTTCACCAGACATCATGCCGGAACACGACGAATCGCTTGGCGGCAAGACTTTGTCTGGTGGGTGGTAACTTATGCCGGCGCCTGATGTTGTTGCCTACCACCGAGAAATCATCTACACTAACATGGATTAATATTGATCACTACTAGCTTTTAGCAAATAAATAACAGATTAGGTATACCTAATACAGTTTCCTTAACAATTACTCGATATGCAGATTGTTATTTTATGTATCAAATTGTATCCGAAATTAGGTACAACTTAAAGGCCATGACATCATTTGATCTGGGTAAGTAATTTAACCTGTTAAGCTGCGGCAGTGGAACGGTCATACAATTTAATAAAATTAATAGGAACTTGCATAACAAAACAAATGATGCAAAATAAAATTCGTTACGAACAGAGTTATTAAAAAAAATTGGCCATAAACAACACAAACCATAGGGTTTGATGAACCGTAACTAGGCCGTTAAAAAAAAAACAAATTTCAAATTCGATTTACAACGGAGAGCGAAAGTGACCCATTACTTAAATAAACGATCCGTTACATGATGTAATTTTATGTAATAAATAAATAGCATTACATTTTGTTGACCGAGACTATGATTTGCATTGAGTGTAGCGGATTATAATAGATTAAATAGCTTAGCGGCCATCTTGGCATCAATTAATTATTTTTCGTTTTAATTCGTAAACAAATATTTTATGAACCGGTAAGGTAGATAGATACAAATAAAATGAGCCGGTAAGGTAGATAATAGTGTTAGCTCGCCTCCAAATTTAAATTTTAATAATTTGTCATTAGAAGCTAGGCTAAAGCGACTTTCTGGAAACATCGTGATCTCACGATCATGATGTTGATGAACAAATAATATTACATACTTACCATTCTCAGCAACATATATGAACTCAGGTATTTTTCTACAGGGAAAGCAAACATTACAAAACTCCAACTGCTATGATTGTACATAAGTACACAGATTTTCCTTTTTCTGCATACACTTGGATAAAACAAATGCAACTAAGTATTAAATATTACGGACATACTAACAACACCAACATCATTACTATGACCATGTTAGTATGTACTTACGCTAAAATAAATTTAAATATCGCGTCGTTATAAGAAATAAAATGACCTAAAGGAAAAGTTCTTGACTGAACACTTCATTAAGTAAAAGTTGCCAAGTATATTCATCTTGATGCCGTCACGATAAATTATTAATCATAGAGCGTTGCAGCGAGCTTAGATCATTAGATACAAGATACCTAAGTACGAAGAAATGGTTTTTAACAACCGTGATCATTGACAGGTTTTTGTGATAGTGAAATTGATGCTTAAATAGACACATCGCGAATATTTACTTTGTAGACAACCAGGTGCTACGCAGAAATTGGCGTAGAATGTGTTTAATAATTTTCAGTAGACAACATTATTTTTTCTTTATGCAAAACCCGAAGCACGTCTAGTATATTTGAATAAAGAATCTACGTACACAATTTCAAAAAAATATCATGAAAAACCACAAAGTTATGGGTTTGTTATCCTACTTGGCTGTCCCAACAAAAATATGGTCCAGGCTTCGCTCCGGCTGGCGAGCGGTGCATTGACCTCTGGCATCAGCTGTTGCGCGAGCGATCTATCGTAAGTTACTTGGCGGGCTTGGTGACTACACTGTAACAGTTTCTGGTACACGGTATTGTAGCACAGCTTCATATATGCTTTTGTCCAGCAGTGGACTACTATAATACATCGATTGTGTTGATATCTAGGGACCTAGGGTAGTGCTTGATTACAATCCCGCCTGATGGTAAGCAGTGATGCATTCGTTGACAGTAAAGCGCGTCAGTTTATCAAGAGTCTATTCACTCAAAAAAAAAAACGAGTGAATAGGAAGGAAGAGGGCAGTTGAGCGAGGTGAAACAATGTACAACATGATCAACGATGCTGCGCCAGAGGGAGATTGATCTGGAGACCCTCCACGACCAAACTCCCGACACAACAACATTTGGCGCATCGTACCCGGCACACATCGCGATCAACTGCTCAGGCCCGTCCTCTGTACGGCTTCACCAAACATCATGCCCAACACGACGAATCGCTTGGCGGCAAGACTGCCTGGTGGGTGTTAACCTAACTTCTGCCGGCAGCCGATGTTATAGCCTACTACCGAGAAATCTAGCTGCGCCCCGGATATGCTAATGTTCAAAACCATACACGCAATAACCCCTCTAAGTCCAGTAATTCTTGGAATTGAACAAATATCACTTTCTACGTTCGGTATTAAACAATATTTATGAATGTCTACGCCTTAATAATCCTCTTTTTAAGTTACTTTTATGCTTGAAGAATTTCCAATTAATAGATACTTTTGAAAGAGCTATGCTCGGAGTTACTCTGCGTGATCGAATCAGAAATGAGGAGATCCGCAGAAGAACCAAAGTCACCGACATAGCCCTGCGAGTCGCTAAACTTAAGTGGCAGTGGGCAGGGCACATTGCTCATAGAACCGATGTCCGATGGGGCAGTAAGGTTCTGGAGTGGCGGCCACGTACTGAACGCAGACGCAGCGTAGGGAGGCACCCAACAAGGTGGACCGATGACCTTATGAAGGTCGCGGAAAGCCGATGGATGCGGGCAGCACAAGACCGGTCAACGTGGAAAGCCTTGGGGGAGGCCTTTGTCCAGCAGTGGACATCTATAGGCTGAAGAAGAAGAAGAAGATACTTTTGTCTATGGCGCAGTACATTTCTAATACGTACACATTTCTATATACAGTGAGCAACGAAATTGGTTAACACTTTAGTTTTCGAAATCATAATTACTGAGCGAAATGTTTTATTAAAATCGAAACCATAAATCCTAACTTCCTTAGGTACTAATATTATAAATGAGAAAGCGAGTTTGTCTGTTTATTCCGCTTCCACCCCTAAACTACTGAACGGATTTGGATGAAATAATAATAAAGTTTATTTCATTTAAATAAAAATACATACGTTACAAGTACAGTAGTATTAAGTACAACAAAAGCTGCATTGGGTATTATTTCCTGGCTCCCAAACTAGGTTTATAGCCTGTGACTTGGGGTGATGAGAGAAGCAAAGGCAAACAGATGGTTTATAACCAGGAATATTTTTTTTTTTTATATATTATAAACTAGCGCTTGACCGCAATCCTGCCTGATGGTAAGCAGTGACGCAATCGTTGATGGTAAAGCGCACTAGTCTATTAAGAGCCTATTCACTCTAGCCTTGAAGACACTCAAATTGTAGTCCGACGGAAACACCGCCGCTGGCAAATTATTCCAGTCCCTCGATGTACGCGGTATAAAGGAGGAGGCGAAACGCTTCGTCCGGATCGTAGAGGTGTTAACAACGTAAGGGTGGAAACCAGCCGTACGACGGGTCGTCCGCTGGTGGAACGGAGATGGGGGAATTAAATCATGCAATTCCATCGCACACTCCCCGAAATGCATCCTATAGAACACCGAAAGGCTGGCTACTCTACGCCTGTGCTCTAGGCTTTGGAGACCAACTCGAGTTAGATCAGGGTCACCAATCAGCCTCTTTGCACGTCTCTCCACTGAATCCAAAGTGGCCAGGTGACACTTGGCAGCACCAGCCCAAATGTGGCTGCAGTACTCCACACACGAACGGACCTGTGCTTTGTATAACATTAGAAGCTGCCCAGGTGTGAAGCACTGCCGGACCTTTGCGATAACGCCAAGTTTCCTGGCAGCCACCTTAGCCTTGGACTCAATGAACCGCCCAAAGTTAAGATCCGAGGAAATCTCAACTCCCAAAAGCTGAAGGCGGTCGGAACACTCCAAGGACACATTCCGAAAAAGTAGGAGCCAAGGTGAACGGGCTCCTTTTGGCGGTGAAAAGACACGCCTGTGTTTTGGCGGCATTGAATGCTACAAGATTGGCATTGCCCCATTCGGAGACTGCCTGCAGCGCAACACTCGTTCGCTCAACCATGGCCTCTCTTTCGGACCGGATTGATTCCCTACTAGCCCGAGCACCCGGCAGGTATCTCTCTACAACTGTGCTGTCATCTGCATACCCATAGATACCAGGTATCAGCAGATCGTTAATATTCAGCAGGAACAGAGTTGCAGAGAGAACAGACCCCTGAGGAACACCGGCATTAGTTGACATGGGCTCAGAAGAGCATCCATCGACAACAACTCGGAGGGTCCGTTCAGTCAGGAAGTCTTTTACCCAGCCAGTCAGGCTAGGGGAAATGCCGTACGCTGGAAGCTTACTCAAAAGGCCAGCGTGCCATACCCGGTCGAAGGCCTTCGAGACATCAAGGGAGACAGCAATCGCTTCCCCATTCTTCTCGAGGGCCTCGCCCCACAAGTGAGTGGCATACACTAGTAGGTCCCCAGTTGACCGATTGCGGCGAAACCCGTACTGTCGGTCACTGAGGAGATCGTTACCTTCCAGGTATGCCAAGAGGCGCGAGTTCAATACGCGCTCCATAATTTTGCAAAGTATGGAGGTGATCGAAATCGGCCGATAGTTGGCAGGATCGGCACGACTACCCTTCTTGGGCACGGGCTGCACGTTAGCAAGCTTCCAGGACTTGGGCACAATACCAGTCCTGAATGAGAGGCGATACAAGCGCGTCAATACAGGAGACAACTCGGGCGCACAAGCTTTAAGAACAATCGCTGGTATACCATCCGGACCACTAGCCTTATTCACGTCCAGACGACACAGTACTCTCAGAACCTCCTTTTTCCTAATGCGAACCTCAGGCATTGAGGCTCCGCAATGAGGTAAATTAGGTGGAGTAGCACTGTCAGTATCAAGACGCGAATTATGGGCAAAGAGAGAAGCAAAGAGACCTGCTTTCTCTCTCGCTGTATGAGCCAGTGTTCCATCAGGCCTAACCAGCGGAGGCAGTGAGGGCCGACAGAAGTTCGCCTCAACCGATTTGGCAAGGGACCAAAAAGATCTGCTACCGGATGGCTGCGCAGATAACTTGTTGCCAATATGGGTGATGCGGTCGAAGCGAGCCTTCTTGAGCGCCTTCTTGTAGGACTTGGCAGCACGGTGAAAGGCTCTCTTCTTTGAGCTTAGATCCGGAGCTCCGCGGTCACGAGCGTCAACCCAGGCGAGAAATGCCGTGTGCTTACGCTGTTCAGCTTGGACACAATCGGCATTGAACCATGGGCGAGCCGAGCCACCGACGGGCACGTCTTTGAATGTGATAAAATACTCCATAGCTTGACGCACCACATCGGTTATAGCGTCCGCACAGCTCGACGGATCGTCAGAAGAAAAGCAGACCTGCTGCCAAGGATAAGACGCAAAGAAGTGGCGCATCGCATCTCATCCCAATCCGCTGACCTGTATCGCCACAATCGCCGTTCACCACGAGAGTCGTGTTCTGGTGGGGAGAAGGACGACACAGACTTCACCAGACAGTGGTCTGAAGTTCCCAACGGTGAGGAAACTGTTACAACACATCTGTCCGGATCAGTGGTCAGCAGAATAATATACAGAATACCTTTATTCTGATATTATAATATTAGCTAGATTAGATTTATAATAAAGGACAACACCCCAACTCTTCGACTCTTCTTTATCTTTTAGTTAGTGGACGTTTTGCTGACCGTACAATAACCGATTCGTCACACAAGCACACGTCACTTAATAGAAGTAAGACGGTCACTAGAAGTGTTCGCTCGAATCGCTCGTTATCAAATATTTTTAGCATGAAAGTGTGATAACGTTAACTATGTATTAACAACCCGTTTCATTAACTACTCGAGCTGCAATATGTACCAAGTAATAACAAGATATTTTCGAAAAATTTTGGTAAACTATCATGAATACATAGGTATATAAGATTCTGTCCTGGATTCCTGCAAGCGATGCTGCGAGGCAATGGTTTCAATTTTGACAACTCAGCATCATTCATTGCTAATATGAAGATATGGAATAGCATCCTATCCCTAACAATGATTCATATTGTGATTGAAACTCCCTGGTCTTCAGCTGGTTAAACTGGAAACAGACCCCAACAGAGTTACGAAAAGGCTAGGCAGATGATGCACTGAATTCAAAGTTAGCTAGAAATATACACAATCAAAGTGAAATAAAGTGTCATTATCGGTCAAACAAAATTAATGTAACCCTATCTTTGTTTCAGATAATCTGGTGCTTCGCGGTGCTGGCAATTACATGGCGGACCGCAAGTGGTCACGGCAGACTCATCGAACCTCCCTCACGCGCCTCCGCCTGGCGCTTCGGCTTCGACACGCCACATAACTACAACGACCATGAACTGTACTGCGGAGGCTTCTCAAGACAGTGGAACAAAAACGATGGCAAATGCGGAGTGTGTGGAGACGCCTGGGATGCACCAGTCCCCAGAGCACACGAACTAGGAGGCAGGTTCGGCAAAGGCGTAATCGTCCGGAAATACGCGCCGCACGACTCCATCGTCATCAAAGTCGAACTAACAGCCAACCACAACGGCTTCTTCGAGTTCAGAATTTGTGAAGAATCAAAAGGAACCACCCAAGACTGCTTAGACAAATATGTACTTAAAATAGATGGAAAAGAAGAAACCAAATTTTATCCTAAAGACGGCAATAAAATCTACGAGATGAAGTACAAACTACCTGAAGGACTAGAATGTTCCCATTGTGTAATGCAATGGCGATATATCGCTGGCAATAATTGGGGGGCGTGTGGAAACGGGACTGAGGCAGTAGGATGTGGTCCACAAGAAGAATTTAGAGCGTGTGCCGATATAGCTATAGGAGAACGCTTTGCCACCACAACCAGACGTCCCAGGCCTACATACGTGCCTCCTGGCAGAAGGCCAACAGTTCCAACCCCAGAAGAATCTACTGGAAGCTCGTGGTACGGTTTCGTGGTGGCTATCGTCACATTGCTCGTTGCTATCGGCGTTCTAGCGGGACTCTACCTGTACTACTACAGAGGTGGCATCAAGATTAAGGACCTTATTAGGTCGAAGGTTCCACAACCAGCGCCCGTTCCTCCTCCTAGACACAAAAGGGCGTCTTTATCGAGGGAGCAGCCGCCGGAATTAACACCACCAAAAATAGGGATGCTCCCTGAATCTGGATTTGAGACTGTAGACCTAAGAGCTAAATGATAGATGAAGGCTTTTGAATAAGCAGAATTACCTAAGCTGCCTTTACTTAGTGATAATAAGTCTTGTGTGACTGAATTACGTAGAGATTCGACCGTGAAGTTGATTTTTAGGTAAATAACTTAATTTTATTGTAGGTTAAATATAATTTTGTAAATTATAGATATTTATGTTAAATTAAATGTTATGATTTATGTTTGGCCTTTAAATTACCATATCCTAAATCTAATCCCAATCAACAAAAAGTATTAAAGGATGGCTGTATAAAAACAACCATTATGTTTCAATAGCTCCATATCGATACCTTTCTTTTCTGTGGATGGGTAATCATCAAATGAACTCTCGGTCTGGACGGAGCGGAAAGGCGTGCCTGACTTTTACCCATCCGTGTTCCTTCACTTGCCTGTGCGCCAGGGCTATGGTATCTCAAATCAAATCAAATCATTTATTTCAAGATACAGGCACTTTTGAATTGTCAGAAGCTCTGTCAGTCAATAAGATGAAGCTAGTCGGCACAGAGTACATTATATAAATAGCTAGTCGGCCATTCCAGAGAGTAGGTACCTATGGAGAAGAACGGGCAAGAACCTCCTTGGACACTCTTTTAAATTTTCAAGTTATTGTTACAAATATTTGATTACATCATTCATATTGAAATCAACCGTGTGAGAACGATGCAGAAATATATTGTACGCTGAGAGCGTCCATTATGGAAAACACGCAAAAATCAATTCCGAAATTAAAATACGCCGTGGCAGCTAAGAGATGACCAGTCCCCTCTGACGGCCTCTGCTCACGAACATGAAGTATACGTACGTACGCTGAATGATGCTGATCCATTCAGCTCAACCATATTGAAGGGAACCTAATAACCCAACACACACGCCACCATCAGCGAGACATTTGAGTGAGCATGACATACTCTCAACAGCCAGAGCACAGTCAAGTTAATAAAAAAGACTAACCCAACAAATAAATGCCTCACAGCACATTCGTACATTGTGCTCACACGTTTACCATGCAATTATACAATACTAAGAAATTGAATCTTCACAATGCTAAGATAGTTTTGTCCAAGGTTCAGCAGCTCCAACAGTGTTTCTGAATACTAAGTTTAGCTTCTGTATAGCTGTACAAGTGCCGAACACCTCTGTCAGCGATACAATTCCGTAACGTACAATATGCTTGGCTACATAGTGTGTAATACAGGCTTTGAATTAATAACATAAACAATTACATATTAAAACTACAAGAGGAAAAATCAAAGAACAATCAGTGTATAGAAATTGGACGCAGCTCAAGCCCAAGCCTTTTTGTCCTCAATATAATCCATCATACTATAAAATGCTTTCTGACACAACTTACGTTTAATGAAGGATTTGAATTTATTCAGGCTCAGATCTTGAACCACCTCTGGAAGTCCATTGTAAAATTGTATGCATTGGCATCTGAAAGAGCCACCTATTTTCTTGAGCCTTGTTGTAGGTACAATAAATTTGTGCCTGTTCCTAGTATTTATATTATGGACATCACAGTATTTTTTAAACAATTTTATATTTTTATGAGCATACAAAAGATTTTCATAAATATATTGAGACGGCACGGTCAGTACATTAATCTCTTTAAATTTTTCTCTGAGAGAGTGTCTCGGACTTAGTTAATAAATTGCACGAACAGCTCGTTTCTGCAAAACAAATATTGTTTGAATATCGGCGGCATTTCCCCACAACAGAATGCCGTACGACATTACGCTATGGAAATAGCCAAAGTACACTAAACGGGCCGTCTCAACATCAGTCAAATTACGAATTGTTCTAACTGCGTATGCAGCAGAACTTAGTTTTTTTTTTTTTTGACAATTTTTCTATATGTGGACCCCATTGAAGCTTAGCATCCAGAGTTATACCCAAGAATACTGCGCTGTCTTCAGATTTCAATTCTTCGCCCTTTATCAACACTTTAGTTTCCACCTGCCTAACGTGAGGTAGAGTAAACTTAATGCATTTAGTTTATTCTTGTTTATAAGTAAATTATTAACATTAAGCCAATGGACTACTTTGGAGATCGCGCTATTTACATCATCAGTAACCTGCTGCTGACGTTTCAGTTTAAATAAAAGTGAAGTGTCATCTGCAAACAACACTATATCATGGTTATCCTTTATTAGGTACGGCAGGTCATTGATGTAAATAAGAAACAAAAAAGCACCAAGAATTGTGGGAACTGGTGTTGAACTGTGGGACTTCCATTGTTACTAAAGATCCGGAAGATCTTTTTCCATTAACGTCAACGCTTTGAATCCTACCACTCAAGTAAGATGTAATAAGATCCAGTGCAAAGTTCCGGATCCCGTAGTGGCGGAGTTTCCTGATTAACGTATCGTTAAGAACGCAATCGAATGCCTTAGACAAATCAGAAAAGATGACCAAGGCATCGCATTTATCCTCGCATGCATTATAGATATGTCCTAGAAGTTCAACACCAGTAGGCATCAGTAGTTGAACGACCCCCTGTAAAACCGAACTGCTTGCTATGTAATAATTTATGTTTATTAAAAAAAAATATCTCTTTCAACCAACCCGCAACCCTGGCCCAGGCATCGATCTTCGTGGACCCCGTCACAATGTGCTGACATCTTTTTGAGGCACGCGTGAAACACCCGGTACTGGCCCTTACCGCGAATCCGCGCCTACGGTGGCCGAGAGTTCGATGTTGTCTCCTGCTAGTGGCGTGAGGGCGCCGAAGTTCCCGCTCCTTTGGTTCTGTGTCGCAGAAGGAGGTGATGTCACACGGAAGTCTTCTCTGATATCCTATCCTCAAAGTCCGTGTCGTACACACATAACAACACCACAGAAGTCACCTGATGTGGTCCTCGAATGAGCACCGGTTTCAGTTGTCGCTATAGATTTCTGAATTATTGCTTCTTACTTATCGCTTGTTTCGCTTCGATAGTCAAATACAGATCGACTCGTCCGCTTTTTCTTTTCTTTTTTATATGGCATCTCGTAGTTGACCTTGAGAGGTCGTGACTACCTAACGGGGCTATCCTGTGGCTGCCCTAAATGAATTTAAAGCCTCGCCAGGGCAACTAAAAACTAAGCGACTACACGATAAGGGCACCCCCTGTGGGGTACGAACCTCGGCTTAGGGCGTCGCTGGAGAGAACAGCAAGGGACGTCTGGATCGAAGTTTTATTTTAATTCGATTTGATGACGGCGGCGTTTCGTAGAAGTGGTAGTGGCCTAGTGGTTAAAACACCAGCCTTTCAAGTATGAGTGCGCGGGTTCAATTCCAGGTCAGGTAAGTACCAATGTAACTTTTCTAAAGTGATATGTACGTTCTAAGTATTCTTGGACACCAATGACTGAAGGTGAAGGAAAACATCTTGAGGAAACCTGGACTTTAAGTCTGAAATCGCCAACCCGCATTGAGCAAGCGTGGTGATTATGCTCAATCCTTCTCTGTATGAGAGGAGACCTGTGCCCAGCAGTGGGCAGTGACGGATTAACCCGTAATCAAATTAAGCAATTGCCTAGGGCATCACGTCTGGGGGGGCACCAGAACAAGCACAAAAAAGTCCATCCTGAGGGCATCACGAATCACGTCCTCACTCTCACGTCACCAAAAACCACACCAAAAAAGTTTCTAGGACTAATTTGAAAATTTGCGCGTTTTAAGTTGACATAGAGTCCGACCTAGAGTCATAACCCCGCACCCGCTTGCCCACTCGCTGCCCGCTAGTGCATTCGGCAATTCGAATGTACCGGAATATGCGGTGCGACTTTGATTCTTTGGGCCGTGGAAGAATTTAGACTCCCGCGGCCCCACGCGCGCTCGTGATGAGAAGAGACACCGGGGTGGTTTTAGTCAGTAAGAGTCTGACAGACCCCGTCGCCTACCCCAGGGCGGCGGACATCCATTGAGGATTTCCACACCGGAAAAAAATAAAATAAAGGTACACGTAACTGTCAACAGCTTCGAGAACAGAGTCTCCAATCTTTATAGGAGTCGGTACAACATGGGCGTTAGACATGACTGGTCTTGTCCATGTTCATTTTAAGACCGACTCGCTCGAAGGCTCTACTGAGGTCTTCGAGCATTGTACTCAGGTCCTCCGTGGTCTCAGCCATGGCTACGATATCATCAGCAAACCGAAGGTGTGTCATATACTCGCTATTGACGTTGATGCCCAGTCCTTTCCAGTCCAGAACCTTGAAGACATCCGCCAATGCAGCGGTGAACAGTTTCGGGGAGATAACATCTCCCTGTCTGACACCACGCTGCAGAGGTATTGGTTTCGAGGTCTGATCCTGTATTCGGACTGACATGGTGGCGTTTTCGTACAAACCCTTCAGCGCTTAATATACCGATAGTCTATTTGGCACCGCTGGAGAGACTGCAGTACAGCCCAGGTCTCGATCAGGTGTATAAAATAATACATGATGATAAAATTGAATCAGCTTTCCCTAATATGGAAACAGATCCCTGCGTATATTTTTATCGCTTATGATTTCAAATTGCTCAGCGGAGCGTTCTTTTACAAAATTAAAATTATTAAAAAAGGACAAAGATGATACAAGAAAGGCTCGATTGTTTATCGATATTATACATAGAGTCCGATATGATAAAAACATTACACGTTAATACTATCTTGCGTGAATCCAATGCCCGAAAAAGCCGCAAGGCGCATTTCAATAAATAAATCAATTATGCTTCAATTGGTTTTTATTGTTGTCGCGCCTACTCTACTTCTAAGGTACGTTACATCTGGGCACGCCACAATAGCGGCGGTAAGTCCCCTCTTTGAGGAGTGGCTAGAGAGACGCCACGGCGCCCTAACCTTCCGCCTGACGCAGGTCCTCACCGGACACGGTTGTTTCAGGAGGTTCCTGTTCCTGTATTAGGCGGGAGGAAACGCCAGGGTGTCACCATTGTGTGGATCGCCATGAGGACACGGTGGAGCATACGGTGGAGGTCTGCCCGGCTTGGGTGGAGCACCGCCGTGTTCTCGTAGCGGCGATCGGTGGCGATCTCTCGCATCCGACCCTGGTCCAAGCCATGGTCCGGAGCGAGAGTACATGGCAGGCTGTCACCTCCTTCTGCGAAGCAGTGATGCTGGCAAAGGAGGAGGCGGAGCGCGTGAGACAGCGGGAATCCCAGCGCCCTCACGCCACTAGCCGCCGCAGGAGACGCCCTGGTCGGGAGACCACACCGAACTCCCAGCCACCGTAGGCGCGGGCCTGCGGGCGGTGAGCAGTGGCCAGCTCGCCGCCCAGTAAGGACCAGGCCCGAGTCGACGGCGCGTCGTGTTTCACGTGCGCCTCAAAGAGATGTCAGCACATCGTGACGGGGTCTACGAATACCGATGCCTCCTGGGTCAGGGTTGCGGGTTGGTTAAACAAGAAACCGTGGCCGTGGCCATCGCACAGGCAAAAGAAGAAACACGGGTGGGTTTTAGTCAGTAAAAATCTGACACGCCCTTCCGCTCCGCCCAGAGCGGGAGAAGTCATTTGATGATTTCCCATCCCAACAAAAAAAAAAAAGAAGGAAAAACATCTCATCATCTTATTTTACAAAAAACGAATGTTTTTAGGCGGTAAAGGTTTAAAGACAGATTCTAGTTGACCTTGACATACGGATAGGGGGGCCCACAGGCGTGGATTGCTTAGGGCATCAAGTAGTCTTAATCCGTCACTGGCAGTGGGACGATAAAAAGGTTGATGATGATTGAAATATCGCAGCATAGTGGCCACATCATGACTTTGCCTCAAGCCTCCCTCCTAGACTGTGCACGCGGCCGTCTTTTTCAACTGTCATTGGCGATATCGGCCATTATTGTGTAATAAAATTTTCAATAAATTTCTATGATTTGTTACACGTGTTATAGGCAAAATTGTGGTATCTATTCCACAGAGGCCATTGATCAAGAGTTGCGGTTGAATCTCACATTGAAAAAAAATTTGTAAGTACCTAATAGAGAAATGGAATTGTGTATTATTAAGTATGACACAGACACTCGACACCTTCAGAATGGATTGCACGTTAGTATATGCTCTAAGCTTCTAAACTCTAAATATCTGGATACCTTTAGTAAATATGAGGCTACTCAACAAGACCTGAGTAAGCGCATGCAGGAGGCTAATCAGTTGGCAGACTTTTGATTTATATTTCTTTGATTTTGAATATTGATGAAACCTGTACGAGCCCGTCGATTGGTCATCTTAGGGCTGGTAATGCATTTTTAGATTGTACTTCTACAATGCCTAGGTTTCAAAATACCTATAGAGCTTAACAAGTTGCGTAAAGCATCTTACGCAATATCGAATCTTATGCCATTGACAAAAGGTGAATTCGTAACAAAACGTTTGAACCTTAAAATTGATCAACAAAATATTTGGTAATTTATTAATCCATTTTATTATTTAAATTAAAATAACATTTTATTTATTTATACTTTCGCACTAAGAAATGTACAGACATTCTCTACCAGTCAACCATGGGTGGTGAAGAGATTGGATGGCAGTTGCATTAGTTGGAAACAATGATAAGAAAAACTCTTAGCAATATTTAAACAAAACAAAATCATGAACTGAATATAAAATGAAGAAAGAACAAAGTCAGACGTATGTGAAGGACAGAGTAAGAGAAGGTTGTTAGAAGAACACAGATTCTTAGTGTGTGAAGATCAGAAATATTGCAGTCTGGAGTAGGTAACTCCCCAGACCACGTTTAATTTTAATTTCACGACGTTTTAAAAATATTATTGTTCCTGTATCAGACAAGATAGAGCTACATTGTATCTTATAAATACTGAAACTTGAGAATCTTGTTTTTAAAAAAAAAACTATTATTTAAGCTAAAATAGGATTTAATTAATAGTAGGATTTTGGATTAGATTACAGAAATAGTAAGAGTTAGGACCTCCGACCCGTACCGAGATTTAGAACCAACTGCCTCGCTGGGCTCATGAATGACGTAAGTACCTACTATAACCTATAATGCTGACGTGGCACACCTGACCGTTGCTAAGCCATTCCACTAACATTGTAAAGGTATAACAGCCCCCCCCCCCCCCCCATAAGACTGAAATTCGGGGATAAAAGCCGAAATTCAGGAATTTAAACTACCTATCTATATCACGTAATCTAGGTAATGGAATTGAAGAGTTTTCGGGTTCAGTACTAATATTATAATTACTGACATCGTCATCGGTATGAGTCATTGGTTTAACACAAGAAATATAGAACTAAGGTAAGGTATTCCCTATGGAAACTCAAGCATTGATCTCTGCTTATACATTACTTAAAACTAGTTTCAACCAATCAAATGGCTTGAAACGAGACTTAAGTAGGGCTTGAGTTTTGAGTAACGTTCTGTAATACGGACCTTAGATCTATGTTTACAAATAATTTAGCTTATCTTGAATGGTATAAAAGAAATTAGTATATCTAGAATACATATGGTTAGAATAAAATAGTGTGTCGCGTATTTTACTAGAATAGGTTCTTCATCAATAAGTTTATTTAAATCTGAATATAACTTATTATTTTGTTTCTTTAAAGTTAAATCATCTAAGTCGATAGGTATTTTGTAGTAAAATAGGGGATATGATATTATTTAAACTAGTAGTAGACTTATTATCTAATTTACAACATGAATAATATATAATGCTAAAGTGTAATCTAGGAATAGGAATTTCTACATTGATTGAGTCTTTTGATGATATAAGTCTTGCACTTTTTTGTAGACTTTTTGTGTACGCTGATTTGGAATCCGTAGTATAACAGTTCCGGATACTATGATTTCACGTAATTCGGAGTTATTACAATCCATTGACACTTTGCTTGAACGAGACTGCACGAAAATCCATTGATTGTTTATGAGGCGATTTCTTGATAAGTTGTATTTTATTGTGTAAAAGCAAATAATGGCTTCTAAACATGAAACGAAGGAGGAAAATTCCAGTGGTTCTAGGAATACAAGGGTCGAATTGATGAAAAAATAGAACTCGGTATTCTATTCCAATTCATCAAACCATTTGATGGTTCCAGGGAAAAGATAAATCCCTTTATCACTAATTGCCAGAGCGCTTTTGATATAGCTACTAAAAGTCAAAAATCTAGGGGGGTGGTTGTGGCGTACCTATTGTTCACAAGTTCACAACACTAGTTAATGTTAACTAGTGTTGTGACACAAACAATAGGTACGCCACATATCTACACTAATATTATAAATCGGAAAGTGAGTTTGTTTGTTTGTTCCGCTTTCAAGACGTAACTGATTTATGATCTCTGATGTATCGATTGCTTTGAAATTTTGAGTTAGAAGTCCGGATTAAATAATAGGGTACCTTTAACTAATTAACTTTTTTCCCGGGAAAAATTTGATATTCCCGAAGGAAATCTAAAAAGCGCGATATAACCGAATACCACGTGGGCGAAGCCGCGGACGGAAAGCTAGTACAGAAAAAATAGTGCTATCAATTTTTCTCAGCGGTTTAATGGTGGTTTGTAACTTGTCACAGTAAGTGGCGTGGCGTTTAGTTAATTGGTTTCGAGTTTTCTGTGATTCTGCGATTTTATCTATGGATTTTTTTATGGCAACATTACCCTAAATGTCACTGTCAGTTGTCATAACCATAGACAAAAATCGCAAAACAAACGTGCTGTGAAAAAGCTTGAAAAAGTACCGAAAGGCAATTTATTTTGTGAAAAATAACTTTATAAATGAAAAATGGCGGTGCGGCCACAGCACATGCACGACGGTGGTATTGTGGAGCGTCGGCTGCGACCTATTTATGGTAAAAAGTTAACTTGAGCAAGTGTTCAATATTTCAGACAACCTCTTCAGGAAAGGGGATGTTTTTCGATGAAGATATGTATATTTATAAATTTTTCAGACTGGTTGGACAATGGGAATAATAAGAAGGCCCTACAAGAAGCGGAGAAAGTGCTTAAAAAGAGCCCTTCTTTGCAGGCTGCCCGGGCATTGAAAGCCCTAGCACTTTTTAGGTTAGGAAAGAGTCCCGAAGCGCACGTAGTTCTTGACGCTCTGGCTGACGAGAAGCCGAGTGATGACACTACGCTGCAGGCGATGACAATATCCTACAGAGAATCTCAGCAATGTAAGTCAAGTAACCACAGTACTTTTATTGACCACAGAATATAGCCCACTTAGAAAACAAAAGAACTTGCTTATAGCTTATTTTTTTGTTCATCCTATGTTAGAAAATACTTTTTAATTATCCCCTCTTCTAACATAGTGTCAAAAAGTCTTTGAAATTTTGACCAATATTGTTTATTAATCATCTACAGCAACAATTAACAATATTCTATTAGAGAATAATTAAGAAATTTCTTCAAGTAAAGCTAATGTTTACAGAATATGCGCTAACATTTAAAATAATAATGTATACATGTATAAGAGAAAGAAGTGTAGAACATCATAAAGTTCTCCAAACATTTTTTTCAATCGCACCAGACATGTTAAAATTAACTTAATAGTCATTGAAATAAAGTTGATATTTGTTTACCTTAAAACAGGGTGGGTGTGTGCAGCATTGCATATTTTTACTATACATACAAACTTAAATACATACCTATTATACTATTAGTATATCGATGCTGGAAAGCGATTTTGTCGTATCTCGAAAAATGGTACTTTTGTTTTATTGCATAATTGAATTCAGAAAAAAATACTGTGTCGGAAGTTTGCTCAAAGTATTCCTACGATGTTTCTTTTTTATGATTTGATGTTGACTTTTTCTAAACTTTTTTTAAAATTCAATTATGCAATAAAACACAAGTGCCTTTTTTCGAGATACGACAAAATCGCTTTCCAGTGTCAATATAGATTATTAAGCATATGAATATAATTGTTTTGTTTATTTGTGAATTTTTTAAAATATAAAAAACATATCATTTGTCCTTCTTTCCACAGTACATAAAGTATGCATGTTATATGAAAACGCAGTAAAGTCTGAACCAACAAGTGAAGAGCTGCACTCGCACCTGTTTATGTCTTATGTACGGGTCGGAGACTATCGGTCACAGCAGAGAGCTGCCATGGCACTGTACAAGTTTGCTCCTAAGAACCCATACTACTTCTGGGCTGTTATGAGCATCGTTTTGCAGGTTAGTAATTCATTTCTATAGTTTAGGAGAGCTAAGAACTTATTTCATTGTGTCCTATCAACCACTTAAAAAAAGTTCAAATTTGTTTTCATCAATTATTTCATAATAATCCAGCAGCTAAAGTAATCAGACTAAACAGACCATAATATATACTGTTTAGAACCGTTACATAATCACACTTAATACAGCAATCACCTTATTAAGGTGATTACTTCAATGTGCCCAGGAATATTAATACATATTTATTACACATTTTTGCAAAGTAATAAAGAGAAGCAATCATGCTTAAATAGGAAGGCAGAGGACAGGGTGTTGTGGCGCTGCCTGGATCAAACCTATCTCCAGCATTTCCTTGAAATACTTCTGATACTTTCAAATTAAGTTTGTGAATACCGAAATTAAAAAAAAAAACAAAAGACAGAACTACAAACCTACAAAACACCCATTCGTTTTGTAGGGCTGATAACATAATAATAGGTATACAAAATACTTTTTCATCCCACCATCTCGGAAAGAGTATTTTTAATCTTCAATATCTGACTGGAAAAGCCGTTTTTATTCTCTAGAGGATAAAGTAAATTGAATTTAGAACATCGTGTGCACTAAGTTTGTAAATTAAAAAAAAACATTAAACCTATTTACTGTTACCTCTATGGTGCCGAATATATCATACAACTTTTTTTTAATTTGTTAAAAACTCAGACTCGGAACCTTCTTGGTGTTCTTTTTTCAATTTTCTTTCTACGCGGTTCTTTACGCTGCATTTTTTCACGTCATTGTTAAACCTTATATTAAAAAAAAGAAACTTGAAAACAACAAAACTAAAATGAGTGATTCTAGCGACGAGGAAGTTTGTTTGACGCCAACAGAATTGACTGAAACTGTTAATAATGCGCAAATGAGCTTTCTACCTCAACAATCACGCGAGAAGTATTTAAAACAGTATGATATGTTCAACACGTGGCGACTAGCAAAAGGAGCCTAAACTTTCTCAGAAAACGTTTTGCTGGCATATTTTATAGAATTATCCGAGAACAAGAAAGCAAGCACTCTATGGAGTACGTATTCGATGCTAAAAGCAACAATAAAGATGAAAAAGACATACATATCGATACCTATCCTAAATTAGTAGCATTTTTAAAAAGAGCCTCATCTGGTCATCATCCAAAAAAATCGAAGGTTTTCACAGTATCTGATATTGAAAAGTTTCTTAACGAAGCACCCGATTCCGTATATTTGGCGGCAAAAGTAAGTCAGTTGCACATTCAGTATCTACTTAAGTACATATATTAATCTCAATTAAATAGTATACTTAGTAAATGTTGATAGGCATAATTATGCGTTCATATAAATTTTATTCATTTATCTACTACAATACTCTTTACATTGCAGGTTGTTCTTATTATTGGAATAAACGGAGCATGTCGAACTAATGAACTAACACAACTTAATGTCAAAAACATTGAGAAACATTCAGATGACTTACTATTAATTAATTTACCTAATACAAAGACAAAAAGAGACCGCAACTTTGTCATTCGCAAGGAATACGTAACGATTGTTGAGATTTCTCAACAATCGTTACGTATTCCTTCGTAGAAAAAAACGATTGATTGAAGTGTTAGGCGGCCGTAAGGCTTGATATTTATCAAGCCTTACGGCCGCCTAACACTCCAATCAATCGTTTTTTTCTACAGTATCGCAATGGAAAGTGTGTTAGACAGCCTATGGGTACTAATAAAATTGGCAGTATCCCACGAGAAATAGCAACATTTCTTGAACTTCCAGAACCCCTGTTGTACACGGGTCATTGTTTCCGACGAACTTCAGCCACACTTTTGGCTGATTCCGGAGCTGATCTCCTGTCCCTTAAGCGCCACGGAGGCTGGAAGACCAATGCAGTTGTAGAGGGATACATAGAGGATTCCATCCAAAATAAGTCTAAAATATGTGAAGGCATCGTAGGAGCCATTACACTGAAAGAGCCTCAATCGGAAACTTGGACTGGCCCTTATACATCAAAAATAAGCCGTTATGAAACACCTAACCATCTCCCTCTCTCTCCAACATTCACGTCAAGGGAATCCGATGAATCGGTACAACTATTAAGTATGACAGACAGTTTACCGAAAAACAATACACAAGTGACTAACACCAATGTTACAGTACCAAACAAAAATATTACACTCAATTTAAATAACTGTTGCAACGTTACTTTAAAATTTTCTTAATTATACTTTAGTATTATTTTATTATAATTTAAAGATTATTCTGTAATACTTACCTGTCATAATGTAGTAATTAATACCTAAACTGAAATAAAAGTGTACCTATCTTGTGATTGTAAACATTTTTTTATTGCATTTAGTCATTTCCTCGCTGAGGTGGAATGAAAAGTTACGTGTTGCACTCGAGTGCAAAGATTTTTCACCTCGTGTCCTTTTGATTCCCTCGCTAACGCTCAGGATTCTAATTTTGAATCACTCGCTGCGCTCGTGATTCAATTTTAGAATCCTTCGCTTGCTCGGTCATCAAAATTGAACACGCGGTTAAAAAGCAACTTTGCACTCTTGTATAACAAATAACTATTTTTAATGTTTCCCCACAATAGGCACGACTCCTGTATCATGGGTGCATTTAGAAAAATTTAAATTCGCATACACAAACAGCCATATTGTAGGGATTTGTTTTTTTTTTTTTTATAATTATAAAACTAGTACTTGACCGCAATCCCGCTTGATAGTAAGCAGTAATTCAATCGTTGATGGTAAAGCGCGCTAGTTTATTAGTAACAGCCTATTCAGTCTAGCCTTGAAGACATTTAAATTGTAGTCAGACGAAAACACCGCCGCTGGCAATTTGTTCCATTCCCACGATGTACTCGGTAATAAAGACGAGGCGAAACGCTTCGTCCGGGTCGTAGTGGTGTCATCTACGTAAGGGTGTCGTACGATAGGTCGTCTGATGGTAGAACAGAAATGGGGGAAATAAGTCAAGCAATTCCCTCGCACACTCTCCAAAATGAATCCTATAGATCACCGACAGGATGGCTACTCTGGAGACCGTTTTGAACTTAATCTGGGTCGCCAATTAGCGTCTTCGCACGCCTCTCCACCGAATCCAAAGTTACCAGGTGGCATTTTGCAGCACCAGTCCAAATGTGGCGGCAGTACTCCACACACGAACAGACCTGTGCTTTGTATAACATTAGAAGCTGACCTGGTATAAAGTACCGCCGGATCTTTGCAATAACGCCAAGTTTCCTGTACCTTGGCTTTGGACTCAATGAACCACCCAAAGTTTAGGTTAGAGGAAATCTCAACTCCCAAAAGCTGAAGGTGATCAGTTAATTAGGAGCCAAGGTGAACGAACTTCTTTTGGCGGTGAATAGACACGCTTGTGTTGGCAATGAATGCTACAAGATTGGCTTCGCCCCATTCGGGGATTGCCTTTAATGCAACATTCATACGCTCTACTATAGCCTTTCTTTCGGACCGGATTGATTCCTAACTAGCCCGAGCACCCGGCAGGTATCTCTCCACTACTGTGCTGTCATCTGCATACCCATAGATACTGGGCATCAGATCGTTTAATCGATTTATTATTTAAGTAATCGGGTGCACACAACCACACTGTGTGTTCATTTAAATTTGTAATCTATTGTAACCTCATGGGTATTTTCTTAATTTTCATGTAATTTATTATCTTTGGCTATGCATATAGCTTATATGTGCACCAAGTAACATGTCTATTGCTGTAATCCAATTGTATTGTTAAAAAAATATTTTTATATTCACATGAAAGTCTCCTTATTCAAACTTTCTCTGACTCTCTAAAATAGGTAGTATATTTCCTTATTACTTTTACATTAAACTGTGCTTTAATTCTACAGGCTAAAACATCAGAAGACAACACTAAAAAAGGCATCCTACTCGCCCTCGCTCAAAGAATGGTCGATAACTTTATATCTGAGAACAAAATGGAAGCCGAACAAGAAGCCCGTCTCTATATCATGATACTAGAACTACAAGAAAAATGGGAAGACATCTTAAAATTTATTGAAAGCCCGTTATATTCCCAATTAGTCCCTGGCAACACTGCTCAAGCCTGTATCCCATATTTAAAGAAACTCGGTCAATGGAGACGGCTCAATATGATTTGTAAAGAATTACTATGGGATAATCAAGACCGCTGGGACTACTATGTCCCATACTTTGACTCCGTCTTCCATCTTATTGCAGAGAATGAGGAAGACTCTGAAAATGCGATTGACAATAGTGCAGAAAAATGCCATGAGTTTATCTGTACATTAGTAGAAAGTATGACATCAGGAAGGACATTGAGAGGTCCCTATTTAGCTAGGTTAGAGCTGTGGAAACGGTTGGCTGTTGATGGAGACCCAACATCTCTGATTGGTAGCGGTCTGGCGTTATGTGTGCAGTACTTGAGGGTGTTCGCTAATAAGCCATGTGCCGTGCCAGATTTGCGACCGTATCTCGGAATGATACCGCAAAAGGAAAGGGAGGAAAAATGCAGAGAGTTTTTGACGTGTCTTGGATTTGACGAGAATAGTGAACCTGAGTCGGTAAGTGTTTGATATTATTGTTAAAACAGCTGACTTTTTGTTCGCGTCGATTGTGAGAACTAGCATGGAGATATTCAAACTGACGTTCATAGTCACCTGACTACGTGTTCATTAGGAAAATCGAAACACTTGCGTCTCATGCTGGTGTGGCCAGAGCTTCTAATATGTATTTGTAAGGCGATGATGTAGATTCAGATTTAGAAATGCATTAGTAATATAACAGACTAATAAGTACACAAAATTAATTATTGAATTGTCTTGTGAGTAAAACAAATCTAAAGACGAACAATTTTTGAAAATTCCAAAAGAATAACATGAGACATCAAACAACAATATTATTTACATGATATTATGCTATAGAGATTTCAAAAGCTGGCATGGATTTTACCTTAACACATCCACATCCACATATTCTTTCACATGGCATATGGCATTATGCAAGTTATATGACTGGTTCAGTGCAGATATCAGTCACCATTGTGAGGACAGCAATTTTTGTTTTAGAGAGCGTTCAAGTATTACGTAACGCAATTTTTGAAGATTTCTGAACCCCTTTCCCCCCTTATAACGCACCGTAACGGTTTCTGCCCCCCCCCCCCCTTCTCTAAACGTTACGTAACACTCAAGTGATAATATTTTTTCCTATAGTCGTAAAAAGATTGTAATAGTTTTTACACTTGGTATAGTTTAATCTAATATATAAATTCCCTGTACGTAAATGAAAAGGGTTGCCGGTTTCTGAGTTTTAAATCCCTAATTTTTTAGAAACAATGTTACGTAACGCGTGGTAGGAAAGACTCCCTGCCGCCCCTGTAATGCATCGTAACGTTTTACGAGACCCCCTCCCCGTCAAATTGCGTTACGTAATACTTGAACGCTCCCTTAGTGTGAGCAGCAGAATAGCTGAGATAACGAGAAATATTCCACCTGGGGCCCTAGTCTACTATTACAATAGCGTCAGAATGGTCGATCGCTAATCTCATAATGATTGATTTTTACAAGTTTAGTAATCTACTAATAAAATGACGTCATTATGACTTTACAGTGGTCAATCACTGGCACTCCACTCCATATTAATAAATGTTCAAATTGGCAATACGGCAACGTCATTCTATCATCATTCCATTACGAGACCTCTGACCGATCATTGATCGGCCATTATGAATTTAGCAGATTACGTACTTTTAGCGTAATGGCAACCGTGTTAGAGTAGTAGTTTTCGCGGATGATACTACTATTGTTATAAAAAGCTAAAAATGCATACAAATCCGTTACAGAAAAAGCTCTTTTAAGTGTAGATAACTGGATGAAGGATAATAATTTAAACATAAACATAAGTAAAACTAAATTAATTGAATTTCAATCTTACAACGCCAAAAAATTAGATTTAGACATTGCATATGAAGATGAAAAGGTACAATCAATAGATCATTTAAATTTTCTGGGACTTCATGTTGATAAACATCTAAACTGGAAAGTACACATTGAATCCATATGTCAGAAACTGGATAGATTTGCGTTCGCATTAAAAAAACTAAGACAAAATGTTTCTGTAGAAGCGGCTCTATCAGCTTACCATGGCTACGTGTCATCTATACTAAGTTACGGTCTTATAATGTGGGGAAATTCAGTCGACACCGACAGAGTTTTTAAAATACAGAAACGGTGTATCCGAGTTATTAATAAAGCATGGTTCTTAGACGGCTGTAAACCTCTATTTCAAAAATGTAAAATCCTTCCTCTACCTTGTATGTATATAAGAGACATCTGTATTTTTACCAAAAAGTACATGCATTATTTTAAGTTACGCAGTGAGGTCTTGACAAGACAAAAGAGGAGTAAGTTCGAAAACTTATTATATCAACCACCTTGTAGAAAAGATATTTATAAGAAAAATGTATTTAATATGTGTATTTTAATTTATAATAACATTCCAAGTAACTTGAAACTGTTAGAGGGTGGTGTTTTTAAAACGAAATTGGTAGAGTGGCTTCAAAAATATTCTTTAAACATTTAAATTTTTATGTTCCAAAAATTCCTTAATACTATAAAAGTATTAAGGAATTTTTGGAACATAAAAATTTAAGGATAATTTAAGGTTTAAGGATAATTTGAATAGATATAAATTGTAAGTAAAAAGGAATAAATATTGTATAACATCAAACATTTGCACGCTTGCATGCAAGCAGAGTACTATAACTTTTAGGTTTTAAGAACTTACCTTTATAAAAAAATGTATCTCTAGCAAATAAACGTATGATTATGATTAGAATAACAAATTTATAAAAATAGCAGATTGGGGCCCCGGTTGTTAAATCACAGATTCCTGTTTTAAATCTTTTCAAGACTGACTTTAAATTTAAAAATATCTTTTTAATCCAGACTAATGTCACTATTACTACATAACTAGTGCTTGACCCTGATCCCGCCTGATGGTGGTCAGTGAATTAATCGTGGATGAATTGCACTGGTTTTTATTATTTTGGCAAAAATAATCTTCATCTCAAAGTTACTCCCAGTCCCATCCGAAGCCTTTTCAGCTTTGGAGTCTGGGGTCCGCTTTACCAGTCTAACTGCTGATTTTGGCTACTTACTTTGATGTTTTCCTGGCGACTCCTGTCTGACCTCCACAACCCGAAGGCGATATCGAAGCATTCCAGTTAGACCAATTGTTGGACTTTTGAGGGCTCCAACAATCCGTAACGACTGCCACTAGATGTTCGTATAGCAACTGGGACTAACGACGGCTTAACGTGCTTTCCGAGGCACAACCAGACCAATGCAAATATTCATATTCATGCATATAAATGTTTGCACTGCGCGGGGATCTAAACCGCGCCTTATTGCGCAGCGGCCACGGATGCTGTCAATTTTGGCAGAAATAATATTGTTAATAATTGAGGGCATGTCCATAAATTATTGAAACATGTTATCAACTCCTAGGTTGATGACATACAACGCCACGTGTCCTGTCTCTCTGCGTGGCGGTTGGTGGCCGAGCCACTACCTGCCGACGGAGCCTTGTCGCTAGCTACCACGCTCAGGGGACACTACCTGAGGTGTCTGCAAAAGGGACTGGTCACTTCCAGTATTACTGAGTTCTGTGGCGCTGACGCGTATGGAATACTCGCAGCACATCATTACTTTTATGCTGGTAAGTACAATAATATAAAGGTGTATCTGACATCGACGCACAAACGAGTACCATGGATCCAGTAAACGATTCTGAACCAGTTCCAGTGGTGCAATTTTTCGTCGGGTTTTGTTCTGATTTTTAAAAATAAATATGCAGTTTTTATTTTTTGCATTAGACCGTTTATAATTTCTATACTTTTATAACCCAATAAGATTTTAAAGTAAAAATTAATTAATTCGCTAATTACACAAAAAAGCGCAAGGTGAACAACACTCGAAAAACAATCCTATCAGCTGATTTAATAGAGTTCACATCGGGGGACAACGTCATACCTACAAACCCGCACGGCGGCACGCTTGCAACGTTCAAAGGCCGAGCCGTCACTTTTTTTAAAACACTGTGATTACTGTAACCGCTTATTAACGACATAAATGACTCATACTTTTATTAGTGGCATGCAGTCTATCCTTTTCGCGCAGTTTGCTTTACGATGTCAGATACACCCTGTAGTTTCTAACTAAAGAGCATTTCATATGAGACAATTTTCGCGGAGATAGGCTTTATAAAGTTGCGAGATCAGTCTGAGGAACTGGTAGCATCGAAATTAGATTAACATTAATTTAAACCCATTGTATTGTATTGTGTATTTAAATGTTCTTTTTCTTTTCAATAATGCACACAAGAATTGTATTTAAATGTAGCCGAGCCCGCGTGTACGTCAGCGTCGGTATGTTGGAAAACAAAATGAAGTTAATGGATTAAACTTTTTCTGACGGGTACCCTAATGCTGTTTCTAAAAGTGGCAAATAAAACGTTTAAACCTTTGCCTGCAGCTTCACCCGTGTAGATCTCGGAAAATATCCTACGGGATCGTACTACCGGGATTAAAAGTATCCATTGTATTAACTTAGGTTATAATCTATTTGTGTTACAATAACGGCTGAGGATTTGGATGAACTTCGGCAAGTTCATCCAAATCCTTAGCCGTTTTTGTATCATTCCAGAACTTATATCCATACTTTGTTATATGTGTATATAATTTTATTAGCTTTTCTATTTCCTTGTAAAGGACGTACGTTGATTTTTGTCGTATTGTCGACCATCCATACTAATATTATAAATGCGAAAGTAACTCTGTCTGTCTGTCTGTTACGCTTTCCCGCCTAAACCTCTCAACCGATTTTGATGAAATTTGGCACAGACAATCTTTGGACCCTGAGAAAAAACATAGGCTACCTGTTATCCCGGAAAATTTTGATATTCGCGAGGGAAATCTAAAAAGCGCGATATAACCGAACACCATGCGGGCGAAAAGCTCACAATCTTTAGACCCTGAGAAAGGACATAGGCTACCTTTTATCCCGGAAAAATTTGATGTTCCCGAGGGAAATCTAAAAAGCGCGATATAACCGAAATTTACACGGGCGGAAAGCTAGTTATTGATAATTATACAGTATGTTAACTAACAGAGGGCGTTCCCGTTAACCCGAAATAGTATAGCATACATACATGCTAAAAAAAATATTTCCATTCGAAAACAAAATGTTTTAAAATTTTTTCCAATAAGAAAATATTCAATAAAAATTTTAAATTGACATGTAAAAGAAACACACTGTACACGCGAACATGAAAGACGGCAACGTCGCAATTTATTTATACATGACGACTACTATTTTGATTTAAAACAGGAGGTTTCAAATTTATTTCCAATTAGATTTTTTTTTTATTCGGATTTTTTTATGCTTATTTTTCTATGCTGATATTTTTATTTTGATCTATTAATGATATATATTAACGAGTTTAAGGGAACGCCCTCTGTTATTTAACATACTGTATATTATCTTCTTCGTTACAGGAGTGCTGCAACACAGTTCAGCGCCAGTGGTGGATGCCCTGTGTCTTCTAGAGTTGGTATTACATCACTCACCAGCAAACTTCCACGCGAAGTTACTGCTCGTCAAGTTATATCATTTGCTAGGTGAGTTACTATGTATACTCAGAGATCATGTATTTAAAAAAAAACGACCAGAATGTTTGCGAGTTTTGGTGTAAAGGCCTTCTTTAGCTCAAATTTGAAATACAACTCGCCTGATTTAACCTGCACCTCGCTGGAATGCGACACCTCTCCCGCTTCCCCGCGCGGGGCCCCGCATTCGCCGTAAGCGCTGAGTAGCGTTAGCATCTCTGTTACAATTGTCTAAATACAGTTTAAATCCCCTGTTGTTGTTACTGTTTCTGTGGAGTTATTGCTTTGTAAGTTTTGTTTTTATTAAGTTTGTTTTTGTTTTTTTGCATTTTCGACGCGTTAGTGAAGCACCAACATTATATTATTAGTAATTGCAAAACGTCATGAGTAAAATGATCTATGTGACGCTTTATCGTCAAAATTACATTATTTATTAACATTTTAAAAAATTGATATTTATTAATTAAAAATATTTATTTAACTTAATTCTCATTTTGTACAAACGGTACCATCTAAATGACGTCACAGAACAAGGTGCACAGTCAACTCGCGCGAGTTATTATTATCAAAAAGTATTAGACTAAAAATTCTAAATATCTAAATATTTCTCCCAGGTAATGCATTAGCAGCGGACAGTATATACCAACGTTTAGAAGTAAAGCACATACAGCTGGTCTCTATTGGTTGGCTGCACTGCGCTCGCCTGGCTCCCGCCTGCGTGGCCAGTCGTGCCTTGCAGTTGTTAGCAGACACTAGGGCTTTCCTCAAGCACCATGGCAAGGATGTGAGTATCACTGACATGAGACTTAGCAGAAAAAAAAAATGCAATGAATATATTTCTAGTATCTGGCCACATCCTGATTTTTTTTTTTTTAATTCTTAACTTAATTAGTTTATATTTTATTAGACGTGAAAGCATAAAAACTACGTAGAGCCTATTTTTCCTGTTTTGGCTTTTATTTGGCTTTTATTTGGCTTATTGTCCTAGTGTAATGCTGGGTCTTATTTCACAA
Source organism: Sesamia nonagrioides (assembly GCA_017933935.1). Classification (NCBI taxonomy): domain Eukaryota; kingdom Metazoa; phylum Arthropoda; class Insecta; order Lepidoptera; family Noctuidae; genus Sesamia; species Sesamia nonagrioides. The sequence continues at coordinate 11,164,334 of JADWQK010000959.1, forward strand.
AAAGCCTTTCCTTCTTGTGTTTTATACTGATCTTTTATGGGAGGGTAAACCATCTGGCTTCCCTTTTTATCAGGCATGCAGTATGCCTTTTTCACTCTAACTCACAGCGCTAATCGTAATTTCATAAATTAACTTAATCTAGAGTTATCATTTCTATCGGTCACGTCACGTTTTTTGTTCTCTTCAGAGCGTAGAACACCTAACATATGCGTACAAGTACGGAACGTTCGAGAAACTGGTGGAACTGGGCGCATGGGGCGCGCGCCTCGAGGCATGCGCGTGGGGAGCGGCGGCGGCGCGCGACCAGGCGCTGCTCTCACAGCTGGCCGGCCCGCCCACCCTACTGCACCAGCCTACCCGCCTGCCGCCCAGCGCCACGTGAGTATACACACATCATCTGGAGGATGCCGCGTGGGGCGCGGCGGCGGCGCGCGACCAGGCGCTGGTGTCACAGCTGGCCGGCCCGCCCACCCTACTGCACCAGCCCACCCGCCTGCCGCCCAGCGCCACGTGAGTATACACACATCATCTGGAGGCGAGCGCGTGGGGCGCGGCGGCGGCGCGCGACCTGGCGCTGCTCTCACAGCTGGCCGGCCCGCCCGCCCTACTGTAGCAGCCCACCCGCCTGTCGCCTAGCGCCACGTGAGTATACACACATCATCTGGAGGCGAGCGCGTGGGGCGCGGCGGCGGCGCGCGACCAGGCGCTGCTTTCACAGCTGCCGGCCCGCCCACCCTACTGCACCAGCCCACCCGCCTGCCGCCCAACGCCACGTGAGAATACACACATCATCTGGAGGCGAGCGCGTGGGGCGCTACTGGGGCTCTCTTTCTAGCGCTAGTCACTATTAGTATGGGTTGGCTTCCAGTCTGATTCCAGTATTTTACATGGAGCGACTATCTATTTCACGTGAGTATACATGCGAAACCCGGAAAAAGACAGACAAAAAAATGGTTGAAGAAACAAAACGGAAAATCGGATGATGAATGATAAAGGTACTGTTTGCACGCTTCTATGAAGCAAAACACGTATGCCCGTATATTCATCAAATGTTATCTAAATCAAAGACTTATCATCTATTCTACAAAATGAATAACTCATATATTTGTTCACTTTACAGCGACAACCGCGACTTGAACGCCATCGTAAACTTTGAGCCACCCCAGTTCGAAGACCACCAACTAAAAACCCGGACTTTTGACCAGGAGGTGTCCTACCTCCGGCTGAAAGACGCTCTGGTATCGGCCATAGCGCTGTGCATCGAACTGGCTGATAGCCGGCCTGTGGAGGAGAAAAAGGACCATTATGAACAGTTGAACACGTGTGTGGACGCCTTTAGTGCGGCCATGGACAAGTGTCGGCAGGTTTACTGTGAAAAGGAGAGGATTAGTATATCGGCACCGTTCCCGTCCAGAATTATTGGTGAGTATTGAAAATTCTGAAGTTGACCAATTACAGTACCATTTCAACTTTAAAGGCGTTCAAGTAATCTGAGAATTCGTCACAATAATTAGTTACCGATTCCAAAGCCATAGTCATCAGGCAGAAAAACACAATGATATAAACATTATATGTAGTTAATTATTGTTTTAAATATACAACGTTATATTTTGTAAACCCGAAACACGAGTCCAGTATTAAGTGACGAATAATCTATGTACAACATTTCAAAAAGAAAGGTAAAAAAAAGGAAAGGTATCATGAAAAACCACAAAGTTATGAGCTTGTTATCTTACCTGGTTGTCCCAACAAAAATGTGGTCAACACACCGTTCGCCCGCCCGTGCCTACAGCGGCGCGGCGGGGGGTAATAGTCTCGCTGTGCGGCTATTACTATAATCTATCGTCAACTGTGTTATGCGCTCGGTATATGGTGTAAAAAATGATTGGAATCGATTCATTTGCTTGTTCGGAACAAACTATATGCAGGTTTCGTATTAAGAAAATATCACATTGCATTTATTTTTTATCATATAGCATTTACACCACACACACACACTACCACTTCCTTACAGGGTTCCTATACAAGCAAAAATACGTCAAATCCCATTCCTGTTCTAACGTTTTATTTAAAGTACCTTGACCACCTTTTAACCAACGGGAAATCATCAAATGACCTGTCCCGCTCTGGGTAGAGCGGAAGGGCGTGTCAGACTTTTACTGACTAAACCCACCCGCCACACACACATGCCACGCCACACTTACCTGTGCGCCAGGACCACGGTACCTCTCGAACAACCCACGGCCCTGGCAGAAGACCTTGAACCTCATGTCCTTTTTCCTCTGTTCTTGTTACCTACGCTTTTCTTTTATTTTTTTCTTCATGTTTTCTATATATTTTCAGCATTTGTAAACTCGCCGGTTCCATACCGGGAGATGTACGCAACGATCCTCCGACTGGTCGCCGAGCTGGCCGTCGGTCGCACGACCGCTGCGCACGATGCGTGCGTTGCGGCCGAGCGACTGCTGCCCAAGGCGCAGGTACAGCTGCAGACTGAAATGGCATTCAAAGGAGACCCGGTGTGGAGTATGAGAGACTGTCTCGAAAGTTTGTCGAATTATTTAGAGGTAAGTTTACTCACCAAATGCTTAAAGAGCGTGTATTCGATCTTCGTGTGATACCGGGCTTAAGCCATATCCTCCCGTGGGTGTCGTCGTAAGAGGCGACTAAGGGAACTCTCACCAGGGAAGCGGGCAGCACCGCTTCTCCTGTGGAACATCAAATTACCTCACATACCATAATCCGCAACCCGTAGGACGCAGTGTAGCATGGGGATTATGGCAAACCGCCCCAATGTAATGGAAAACCTTGGAGAGGCAGCAGCAGAGGGTCCAGCTTTGGACCTCTATAGGCTGAAGAAGAATTCGATGTGCGACGAAATTTTCATGGTTTCTAGTTTTTTCCTGATCAATATCGAATTAATGTGAAATCTGCTCACATTATTACTATACAGGAAAACTTTTATTCCAGTGCGCAAAAAAAAAAATGGGTCGCTCAGAATCAATAACAGAACAAATCTGCATTATTAGTTTAAAATAAAAAATCATGGTTTTTGTCCGCCCTAAAATCAGCAAATGAGAGACACCAATTATTCATATCAATATCGTAGTATTAACATATAGCCGCGTAGTGAACATGCGGGCGGCGCGGGCGCGCGGGGGGCCTGTGATGTTCCCGCCGTCCCCACTCCGCCGAACATGAATGGGACCGCGTGCGGTGACCATAACATCGATTTCATAATAAACATCTTTCGTTGTCAATAACTATTTTTTTTTTTTTTTGTATAAAACATATCAAAGTAATAATATTTTTATCTATAAAACTTATTTAGCTATAAGTTGACAAAGTTTGCGCACTGGATATTTTTTTTTTTTTGTTATTGGTCAAGAAAAAACTAGAAAACATGAAAATTTCATATGCGATGCGAAATGCGAAGAATATTACAGTTTTCAAAGCTTAAGTCTTCAACTAATGCCCTAAATATATGTTTTTTATAGAGAAGGCAATCTGTTCTTAGTGTTTTACGACAATAGACGTCAGAGTTATCATTTAGGATGAATAAAACTAGTATGATGTGCTAAAATATCTCATTTTATATGTTTGTTGAACAGAATACATGGTCTCAAAATGCGCATCTCTTCCTTTCCATTTCATTAAGAAAGAAAAGGACAGAAGATTAGTCCTGTGTACAAATTAGGGTTGTAACGGAGCTTCGCCTCCGCTTCCGTTACTGCAGAAGTTCCGCAAGAAATTGTATCTTCGCTTCCGCCTCCGCACAATTTTTGCGGAGTTATAACGGAGGTTTATTTACGTATTTATAAAATAAATAACGCGCAAGCTGCGGCGCTCGACAACCGTCCGGCCGCGTTTGAGCGCGAAATGGTCAAGAATCAACTAGTGCGAGGCGGAAATGCGGCAAACACAATTTGTTTCTCCTTAATTTTCATTACAAGAAGGTAATATTTTTTTTTACCAATTATACTACTATTAATGTACGTATTTAAAATAAAAAAATTGTTTTAATTAACCATAAATTTCATTTTTTTCTGTATGTACTTTCACCTCCGCCTCCGCCTCCGTTAACCTCCGCCTCCGCGAAGGTGAGACTCGTCGCCTCCGTTACAACCCTAGTACAAATCTATTCTGTGATCCTCATATATCAAGCCTGATACAACTATAAAATGAAAAAGATAGCATCAAACATTCCCATCAAGCCACACACTAAACAAAAGAAGACAGTATTGTAATACAAATCTATTTTACTTCCAGTTCATAGGTATCATAACGTTCTTGCTCGGTGTCTGCAATGAGCTGTTCTCCCCGGCCAGCACCAAGAAATCGAAGAAAAAAACCAACCACTCGCCTGACGAACTCAAAACCTCGGAACTTCTGAACAAACTCAACGAAACTGTACAAAACTCCATCAGCTTCCTCGAAAGTATACTCGACGAGTGGCCCAAATACGAAAGCGCTAGTGACCTCGAACAATGCCTCACTAAGTTAAATATAGATGAAGTCGAAAAATACCAAAGCCCAGTAGAGAATAAACTCAAAAACGGACGAGAACAAATGCTCGCGGACGTCGGAAACATTCTCAAAAGAAAATCGAAATACCTGAAGAGTTTGCTCCAATGATGCCTTGCAGCTAAGTGCTTGCACGAAATAATTAAGTATTGTTTTTATAATAAATATACATATCTTGTAAATACTTGTGTCTTTGCTGTTCGTGGTTGTTGCTGTCGGCTCGTAACGTCGAGCTGTAGCGAATGACGTGGGAATATCGTGTAACTAGGATCTTTAGACGCGTGGCCAAAATTGGAACTAACGCCGCCATATTGATTTTTTATACAATCCACAAATGTTTGCCAACAGCGTCCTGTCAATATCATTCGAGCGCCAAAAGGTACTCGCGGTAGTACTCGCGGCTACACATCAAATTACGCATAACTAGTATAAGCTGAGTTCTGATTGTACAAAAATTCTAAACAATGTGAGGTCAGCTCAAACTGGACATTCTTGATGTGTGGCCGTGTGTACAGTTATTTTTGTCTTTATAAGATTGATGTTGTCAGAATTAATAGGTGTACAAATAAGTTTCCGCCGTTTTTTGAACATTTTGACGAGCATTATCATCATCATCAACCTTTTATCATACCACTGCTGGGCACAGGTCTCCCTCTCATACAGAGAAGAATTGAGCGTAATCACCACGCTTGCTCAATGCGGGTTGGCGATTTCAGACTTATAAATAAAGTCCAGGTTTTCTCAAGGTGTTCTCCTTCACCTTCAGTCACTGGTGTCCAAGATATATTTAGAAAGTACATATAAATTTAGAAAAGTTACATTGGTACTTGCCTAACCTGAAATCGAACCCGCACACTCATACTTGAGAGGCTGGTGTTTTAACCACTGCTGTGTCGTGGTGGCCTACCACGACACTGCAGCGTTATCACGTAGGAGAATAATTTTGTCATATCTGGAGTAGTAATGGGTGCGTTTTTCCTCTTCCTTCTATTTTTCTCCAATAATACTTCAAATTCCATGTCTTCGTACGATTTCTGTCTTAAACTACGGCCTCTTTGTCTTCACAGTTTCTAAACTTTTGAGACCACTCACGACAACTTCTCTCTCTTAAAGCAGCTTCACCATAAGCTTCTACAAGCAATCGATGGGCCTCAGCAGAAGATTTTTTCAAATTAAAAAAGGAACAATAGTTGTCGTGAGTTTTGTGCCGAATAAAAGTCATTTGCGGGGAGTAAATGACGTTTATTCGGCACAAAACTTTTCATTTTTTGCACAAAACTAAATATGTGATATTGATACGGAGTCAGTAATACTCTAAGTGTATGTTTTTACCAGATGTCCGAACTTACGATATCACATTTTACGTCTGACAAATTCAACGTAACCTCTTAGTGAGGACATCTTTTGAACGGCAGAAACTTATTTGTACGCTTAATAAAATAATGTGAACGGACTGTGGCGTGTGTCATCCACATACCTTCTGCTAATAAGTGGCAATTCAGCAGCCTTATTATGCCACACGCTCCTAACGACAATCGCTTTCATACTGACAATTTTATTCATATAAATTATACATACATAAACAGTCACACATGACGCGACGACCTTTCGACCAAGAATACTAGTCTCTGGCCTTAAAAAAAGGGCCCGGAAAATAGGCAACTTACCCAAAATTCATCAGTACAGCCCCCTTTTTTGTTTTCACGATAGAAATACTCATGGTCTCCCTCCATCATGGGGGTGACAAGGTATCTGGACTCTTACTGGCTAAAACTGACTAAAGGCTAAACTAAAAACATAAGTGCTTGTCCGCATCACTGGCATCCGAAAACGTGCCCAAAAGACTGGCAGCAGTGCCATGTTGAATGGCAGTGCGATGTTTAACCGCCAAGAACTCCTAACGATAAGTTCGATATATACAATATGTAAAGAAAACCCTGTCCGATCCTTGAAGGTATTGTTAGGTATCGATAACTGATTCTACTAATGGATACAAATCCAGTCTAAACATAAAAAAAAAATCCCCCAAAAAAAATAAATATTATTTCGCAAAAAGAGGTAACCTTCATAAATGTGCGGTATCAAACCTGCCGCGGGCGGCGGGGGGCAGGGCACGCGGCACCTGTGACGTGTTCGCGTCGCTATTCGCTTATAATAATACCGGTGTTGTCACTTTTTTTAAAAATACCAAATTTCCGGGAAATTGGAATTAATTCCCGGGAAAAAAAGATTATTTCAAAATTCATTAGTATTGTTACTATGATGATTATGTAAAATTTTATATTATATTTGGTCATGTGTTTACCTAACCTTTATTATCCTTATGGGTCGGACAGGGTTTTCTTTACATATTGTATATATTCCATACAATACCAAAATCACCTATATGGAATTTGCAATATTTCGGGTATATTTTCTGTAAAGGCTACAAAATATTGAATATTTTAAACCTATGTAAATGAATCCTATCTTACCTAGTCATTATTAATATTAATTTACTACGGTCCGGACGAAGCGTTTCGCCTCTTCTTTTAGGCCGCGTACATCGAGGGACTGGAACAATTTTCCAGCGGCTGTGTTTCCGTTTGACTACAATTTAAGTTTTGTCAAGGCTAGAGTGAATAGACTCTTAATAAACTAACGCGCTTTACCATCAACGATTGCATCACTGCTAACCATCAGGCGGGATTGCGGCCAAGCACTAGTTTACATTCAATACAAAGTTATAAGATTGTTTGTGCCTTCTGTATAATTTTGACGTATTAAGTTTTGATGGGTAACCGTCGATATAGTATTTTTTTTGCCAACGAACGACCCAGCCCTCTGTTCAGGCGAAATAAATAAATATATACAGACAAATCACACAGATTGAGCTAGCCCCAAAGTAAGTTCGAGACTTGTGTTATTGGATACTAACTCAACGATACTATATTTATAATAGATACATATATGGATAAACATCCAAGACCCAGGCCAATCAGGAAAAGATCGTTTTCCATCATGACCTGACCGGGGATCGAACCCGGGGCCTCCACATCGCAGGCAGGCGTGTTGACCACTGCGCCACGAAGGTCGTCAAATGTCAGGCAAAGAGATTTTTTTCTTTATAGAAGGCTCTTAAAAGAAGTTTTTCGCGGGCTATCTAGCGGGGCAAGCGCTATGCAGCAATGATGTTGTTGTTTGTTCAATTTGCCAGTGCATTACACTGAGCAGGCAAAGGTATCTCAGACCATGATAGCCTCGTCTTGAAATATAAATAAATATACAAACTACAAAACGACATAAAACATAGTAACTATATAGGTAAAACATACAGTACATAATAGGAGCATCTGCAACCGAACTAGGTAAAACCTGTATCTCGGCGTGCAGCGCCAAACCTCTCAGCAAGTTAATATAAGAAATTAAGCTATCGCGAACAGCTTTATGTCGATAAAAGGAAAAGCAAAATACAACAAAAAAAAGTAAACTAAGCTAAAAACTAAGTTTGTTAGAACAATTTTACAAAAAACAAAATACAGTGAATGAAGCTAAACTTAGTCAGTTAAAACAAATACAAGGAAAGCTAAGTGAGTTGGTGTTTATGTATAGAGAAGGGTGCATGAATGTGTACACGGTGGTGAGTGTTAGAGTGAGTGTGTGTGCATGTTTGGTGTGAAAAATTGAGTGTACTCAGGTATGTGTGTTTAAGTAATATGAAGATGAAGAGCAATGAAAAAAATGGTAAGGCCGGACAAAGCCAAGCCAAGTCTTGAATTAATAACTTCTTATATTATAAAATGGTAAGGCCGAAGCCAAGTCTTGAATTAATTATGCAGCAATGAGTTTTTGTGATACTGTATCTAGTCACTAGTTTCGTGTGTATTCTTGGTCGAAGCGATAAACAAACCATTTTTTTTTTTGTTTTCAAACATATTGCATTAAGTTTGGTCCTACTCTTAAAAACTAAGCGATTGGCACTAGGAGTAGGCAGCCTAGGTTTACTTATCTGTTTGATCTCGATTGCTGTAACAGAATTACTAAAAAATTGTATAAATATGTCCCTATTACATCAAGAATTTTATATATAAATGAACCCAATGCACGATAAAACAGTGAGTTTTTAAACTAATAAATAGATTTACAGAATTTTGCCTTATTATGGATGTTAAGATGTGGTATAGCATAATGTTGTAAAGACAAGCTTTTAATCTAGCTAACTTAAGATAGATGCTGTTATTCGACGCTTTGGGGCTTCTAGGAACTGGCGGTTCTGTACGAAGCAAAGTCACACTAAAATACGCCTACGTGTTTCTACAATATGTAAAGAAAACCCTGTGCGATCCGTGAAGGTATGGTAAGGTATCGATAACTGATTCTACTAATGCCTACAAAGCCGGGCTAAACTTAAAAAAAAACCTCCTAAAAAAAATTAATATTATTTCGAAAAAAGAAGTAACACATGTGCGGTAGGCCATCCAGGCGCGGGCGAAGAGGGGCAGGGCACGCGGCACGCGGTCGCATCGCTATTCGCTCAGAATTATAACGTCAAAAATAATGTTGTCACTTTTTAAAAATTACCAAATTTTGGGGAAGTTGGAATTAATTCGCGGGAAAAAAAGATTATTTCAAAATTCATTAGTATTGTTAATATGTTGATTATGTAAAATTTCATATGTTATTTGGTCATGTGTTTACCTAACCTTTACTATTCTTACGGGTCGGACAGGGTTTTCTTAACATATTGTATAGTTAGTTCCAAAATAAACTCATTAAAATGTAAATAAATAAAAATAAAAGGAACTTGTGACTGCCAATATTTAGTGCCACTTACAAATTGAGTGTTTGATTTAATTAGGGTATACAAAATTATAATTTTAAGTCACCTTGACCATGTTTTTAAAAAGTTACTTTAACCCATTGATAAAATATTAAACTAAGGTAGATATGTCATTAGCGCACTGAAAATGAAGCGTACAAAAGGAAGGAAAGTCCTGTATCTCGCCTTAGTCACTCTCGATACACTCGTAAAAACAAACGACAAACACTAACAGCGCAAACGACAAACACTAGCCATCTTTTTATTCTCTATGCTTTAGATTGTGCCCCATCTCACTCACACTGTACCAATGTATGCCGAATAAAAATATGCATGTGTGCTGCTGCTGTGTTCGGCACATTTTTTTTTTTTGGTCAGTTTGTTAGAATATATCGTATCTGTTTAATATTTTATCAATGTGTAGGTATGTACGCTGAACGGTGTTCTTGAGAAAAAATCTCAATTTTTGACGATGATTATTCAATTGTAATTTAATATTGTTATTCATTTAAAACCTGTTAGAAATGTGATGAAATATAAAGCTGACACCTTCTAAATATAGATATTACTAATTGCCTTCAGTAAATGATTGTGCGTAAGTATTTAAACTGAAACGGGTTTGTTTACATTTTCAATTGAAACTGTTAAAACAAACCGTAAGTCGGGAGTCCCGCCAGTGGTAGGATCTTTGAAGTCATTGATTGCACTTCCAATTTTATCCAGTCTGTACTCACAACTAGTCTTCCTGTGTCTTTAAAATGCTGAAGAAATAAAAAAAAATTATAAAACAACATAATCTGTAAGTTTCATTTTCCTATATGTATTTTATATTTTACTAGCTTTCCGCCCGCGGCTTCGCCCGCGTGGATTTCGGTTATATCGCGCTTTTTAGATTTCCCTCGGGAATATCAATCTTTTTTTAATAAAAGTAAGCCTATTTCCTTTCTCAGGGTCTAAAGATTGTCTGTGCTAAATTTCATCAAAATCGGTTGAGAGGTTTAAGCGGGAAAGCGTAACAGACATACAGAGTTACTTTCGCATTTATGATATTAGTATGGATTGTCTGAGAAAGCGTGCTTGAATATTTTGTGTGATAGCTGCTGTATGCAATTTAATTACATACTAATAGGCACATTTAAAATAGGTACTTCGCTTTTTAAACCAACTAAAGCAGAAAGTCCGCCTCGTACTTGATTGCAAAATAAAAATATGCATAATAAAAACTTGTAATCCTTGCTCCGTTATTGCCTTGCACAATAAGTATTTAGGTAGTATATTGTATTGTTTTGGAGTTCAAAAAATACTCAAATCTATAAATTACTTGTACACACTACTTCACTTCGTACAATCAGCCCCCTAATCGGCGAACACATTTTTGTCAAATGATTGCGACTAGTTGGGATCGTTCGGACCGCCCATTGGTCCGTTCCGTCCAAATGATCCCAACTAGTCGCAATCATTTGACAAAAATGTGTTCGCCGATTAGGGGGCAGAAGTCGACTTATACTGGTTGTGTATAAAATATATCTCAAAAATTTATTTATGAATGTTTTGTAGATAATCTAATTAATTTGCACTTGAAAAATTATCGCGATTTGATGCTCAGTAATCTACCGGCTTTAAAAAAAATCATTTCAACAGATGTTTTTTGGCTAACAAATGGTGTGTAGTTGGATTAAACGGCGCATTGTTTTTAGCTAAAAGCGAATATTACGATTTTGTATTAAATTATAATTTATACAGCCATTTTTTTTATTTGTCTGTCCGGGATGTAATGAAATTTTACTACGGTCGCGCGGGTGTTAAAAAGATTTGGAGAACCAAAAGTCAAGTTATGTTTTATCAGTCTGTGTATGTTTGTAATTTTGTATTCGCAGAACGCATTTTTATTTATTTATTTTATTATTTATGTACACACAATAAAATACATCGAGATACAACAAAATTAAGATCTGGGTACGAAGGTGCTGCTTATTTCTTAAGAAATTTCTTCCAGCAGACCTGCGAAAGGAGAAGTAAAACAGAAATGTAGACGTGATGTGTGTACGTATGTTACATCGTACCGCCGAAACTACTCCTCAGCTGATTTTAATGAAAGAAATGGGACGATAAATGTTTACAAGCTCTGGTAGGTAAAATACAGTCTGAAATACAATAAGGATAGGTACAGACCGCACCTGATGACGCAGCGTGGGTAGGCCCCCGACAAGGTGGACCGACGATCTGGTGAAGGTCGTGGGAAATCGCTGGGTGCGGGAGGCGCAGGGCCGATCATCGTGGAGAACCATGGGGAAGGCCTATGTCCAGCAGTGGACGTCTTTCGGCTGAAATAATGATGATGATGAGTACCAATTAGATTTGATTTTGAATGCGAAATTCTTACATACACTTTGAGCCTTAAATGCTTTAGAGATAAAGTTGAAAATGTAATAAAGAAATTTGACACATTGTAGTAGCTTGATGTACATACGACGCCACAGCAAATCCACTGCTGGACATAGGCCTCCCCTAAGGATTTAGACCGGTTAGACGCGGCCTGCATCCATCGCTTCCCTGCGATGTTGGTCAGGTCATCCGACCACCTAGTCGGTGGGTGTCCGACGCTGCACTTGCCAGTACGTGGTGGCCACTCAAGAGCCTTTCTGCCCCATCGGCCATCGGCTCTACGTGCTATGTGCCCTGCCCACTGTCACTTCAAAAAGCTAACCGCTAAGTTCTACGAATCTCCCCATTCCTGATTCGATCACGTAGAGAAACACCTAGCATAGCACTCTGCATAGTTCTCTGTGCGATATTGAGCTTTCATATGAGGCCCATAGTGAGGGACCATGTTTCAGTGTGGCTACCATGAGTTTACATTACGAGACTCGATCGATATCGAGCGCGTTGGGCGCTCTCATTGGTTGAGAGTTCTTACAACCTTGAAGCGGGCCAATCGATGATTCAAACGCGGTCGATATCGATGATCAAGTCTTCGTAATGTAAAGACATGGTAGCCACACTGATCCATATGTCATCACCGGTAAAACAGACTTTTACAATTAGTACTTACATATTATGTAATTAAAGTTATTTTTCCATTTCACAAGCCATTCTTTTCGTGAATGTTTGGTATTTGAGAAAGATGTCGTGTCGAAACTGTTTCAACTTCTCCGGTTCTTGAATTGCGTACGGATGGATCATGAACTAATGCTTGCGTAGCCTCCTCCAGGGCTGTACGCTTCGCCTGTTGCTCCGTTGCCCCCACAAGGACAGATATTGGCAGATTTAACTGATGGGAGTCGTGATCCGTGTGAAGACGATCGAAACCTCTCTATGGTGACTGATTTTTATGAACGTATTCGTCGAGTGTACACTTATTGGGTGCGGATTTGCGTGATTCTTTTTCCCAACCGTACTGCTTTTTACTATTTATGTTCTGATAACCAAACATGAACTCAAATTTTGGTTTGGCATCTTTTTCGGGAATCAGACAGCTAGGAAACGCCAGCGCCATCTAGATTGACACCTGCAGTCATGGGCGTAGCCACACTAGGGCAAGCTGGGGCGCTTGCCCCACCCTGGCTCTGATCTATCATCATCATCATCAACCTTTTTATCGTCCCACTGCTGGGCACAGGTCTCCTCTCATACAGAGAAGGATTGAGCTTAATCACCACGCTTGCTCAATGCTTTGCAACGCAATCAAATGCTGGCGATTTCAGACTTAAAAGTCCAGGTTTCCTCAACATGTTTTCCTTAACCTTGTAATCAGTCATTGGTGTCCAAGATATACTTAGAAAGATGCCCAACTGTACTCTGATCTATAACGTGCCTAATTACCCAAAAAAGTGTTACGAATGGACCTTATGTTGATGGCATGCAGTGTGTCACTTTTAAGCCCTATTTCGCTAGATCTAGACATTTCCTAGGTACAATAATAAAACGCATTGCTAGACTTAGGACGGCCTATCGAATGGTACAGGTCTCAACAGTTTTGTCAACAAAGTGTCGACATCGAAATTTCTAGAAACCCGTTTCCGGGAATTACCGTAGGTACTTCCGAGTGACCTCGAACTTATGTGCTATTATTATTACGTCTAGAGGAATCTGGAATGTTCGATCAGCTGGCCTATATAAAGCGCCGCAACGCCGACGCAGAGTCAGTCTACACTCGACTAGCGATACGAAAACAGCGACAGTTAAGAAGCGAACTTCGAGAATACCTACTGCGACAACTGTAACGAGAACTGTGAGTACTACGGGAAGTAACATCTGTAGAGTTATTGTGTGTTTACGACACGGACTTCGTGGACGTAAGAGAAGACTTCGGTGCAACGTTAGCGACATTCTACTTGTCATTGCCTACAACCGACTGTACCTTCGTTGCCAATAAACTTCGTAACCCTTAACCGGCGTTTCAGTACCCCTAGCCCGTAACAAAAGAATGCAAATACCGGGAGAGGATAGGCTGACTGCTGCCCCACACTGAGCCCAAGGCTGGCTACGCCCATGCCTGCAGTACGCACAGTAAATGGTATTCGATGCTGCTCCATCTAAATGACCTTGATATTCTACCAGAGAGGATCTTTGTGCCTGTAGCGTAAGCCTGACCAAATATAATGTGAAAAACTTTAAATTTTTCCATCTTGATTATAAAATAATTTTGTTATTTCATAGCTTATGTTCACGGGTTCACATTTCTACATATGGTACTTTTATCGAATTTCGTTTGTAGTTCATTTTCGGGATAAAAAGTAGTTTATGCCACAACATGTGACCCAATCTGAGAGGGTAACCAATACAAATAAAAGTCAACAAACATATTTTATATTAAATATTTATTAATTTATTTACAACTTGAATATTGCAGCGATATGAAACTCTCGGCCACTGTACAAAAATACTCATGACATTCAAGTATTTATATTATACCTTAACAGTCTGCGAAACGGAATGTGATGGAACATGGAACATTTGACGAACACACCATTTTGAAGAACATACAACATATTATGATTACTTCAGTGGGTACATAGATTTGTGCTGTGCATAGTATTTATTTACGTTTTAGCACGAGACTACTTTGGCACACTTCAGGGGTGCAAAGATAAAAAAAAATATGACGAGAAAAAGTGCAGTGTGGTGCACCTCTAATATTAGACTGACCTTGCTTGCTGCATTTAATTTATTCGAAAATATTGCAATAAATTTGTCAAAATAAATAATAGTAAGGCTAATTACTACGTATTTTAACGTCTAATATGATATGCCTAGATTTCTAATACGTAATATAGGAGAATTGTTATAGTTTATTTCAGCTAGCGAAAGCTTTTTTCTGTAATATTTTTGAAATGTAGTCTCGCACTTATCTATTACAAGCACTTTTCACAGAACACGGTACTACCTAAATAATCCTAAATAATGTGGAAACTAGCAATAACAACAAATAAAATAATAATAGTTACGATCTACGCAAATATAACGTTGAATAAAACATTTAGATTGAAAATTTAAAAAAAAAAACACTCACACGACACCCAAGGTATTAGATCACTTCACATTTTGACGGGTTTTATACAATTTCTCATTACGGGTGAAAATCTTTTGTTTTCCGTACAAGCTATCAGTACAGATAGGACAACCGATTCGTTTTACGGACGACAGCAGGTCAAACTACCCCAAACTGTCAAATATTCCCACTCAACTTTAAGCCTTAGTGCTTCAGCGACAAAGGTAAATCTAATAAAGAAATTTGATAGATTATAGTGGCTTGATATGCTGTCGTCTGTATATATACAGAATTCAAGCTACCTAATTTAAAAGTACCACATTTCAATTGAAAATAAAAACCACTCGTCCAACATTTTAATGTTCATACCTGTGAACACTCAAACTCCAAATATTCAAGCTCTTGACTAATAATAATACTAAGCAATACTTGAAATTGACGACTTAGCAACCTAATTTTCTATAATAGCAAACAATGGGATTAACGTAACGAATGAAATAGTGGCAAGCCTAGAAAAGGGTTTACCAGTGTGAAATGTTGGATTTTCGACCCTCGGTGTTGAGCGGAACAATGAAAGTCCAACAGACTGCATCGTAGCACGTCAAAAAGACCTCTTACTCTGGGACTTTCAACTCTCGGCCCATAACAGTATGTTGAAATTCCACTGCAGAATAAAAACAAATCACGGGTTGGTTTTTTTCTGCTACTTAGATGCGTTAGTCGTAAGAGAGAGAAGGAGAATTGTATTAACACGTACGCTTCCTTTAATGCGTGAGTTTGAATGTCTTTAAACGGACTTCTCGCTCTAGCTAACTCAACTTTAGTTAATAATGCATTCACCTAAAGCTTAAACTGTAACGTTAACATATCATCAAGACTTTATTTCTCGTAGGGATGGGCAGAGATCTGCATCTATATTACGTCCCATTTCGCTACTAAGCTTTTAGTACTGCAACTTTACATGACTACCCACTATGCTAATCGCCCGTCAAGTTGCTAAGTCGTTGAGATATAAATTAAATAAAGAAAATAAAACATTATGCACCATTGACGCATGTGCGCGGACTTATCAACTAAATCATAGCCTACATTCGATATTTGTTTACTTATGTATACTTTACAGTGGTAACAGGCAGTCGAGTTGCGGATTTGTAACAAATAGATACTACCAGCCAGCAGGGTAAGTGCGTAAGAAATTCAATAGCGCGCATTCTCTTGTCCACAAACTTAACTCATTTTAAGTGCAAGATGCACTTAACTTAAAATGAGTTTGCTACAACCTTTCTATTTCATTAAGAAAAGGATAGAAGATAACATTTTGGTTTAATTCTGTCAAATTAAGATATTCCATAGACAGTTTAGACGCGATTAAAAACATGGCGACCAAAAATACAAAAAGGAGATGTTTCAAAAATGTATGGAGCCTGGGCCAGCACATTGTACACATAATGCTAGGTGTAGTTACGCTACAGTTAACTGTTTTTAATGTTAATTTTCTATATTTTGGCTTAGTTTTTATACAGATTCAATTTAACTCGGCCAAGGAGTGCAACACAACTACCATTAAATATGGTGGTCAGCAATAAGCGAAATAAGATTTTGACAGTGATATTTGATTGATGTGTCATGTTTCTAAGGCTATCGTATCTATAATATCCACCATATGACTCTGAAGAAAACAAAACATGAATTCCTAACATACGGTCCATTAAATAAACACAATCAACTCAAATCAATGTTCGTGTCACTCGACACGAACACAACGGGAAAATAGAACTGTCAAAGTCGCCAATCAAACGTCATAACCACTGTCATGGCTACCTTCATAAAGGGTTATCTCACTAAAAAACGTTTCAAATAATTAATTATATATACTTGTATTTTTATTCAAATTAATTTAGTAGTATTTTTATGAAAATCTTTATTTTTTTTCCTTTTTATCTATATAGCGTACATAGTGGTGGCCCAAAATGAAACATCTCCTTTACGTCAAGCGCGGACTAATTTGACAGGTCTAAACTAACATTTTATCTTCTGTCCTTTTCTTAACGAAATAGATAAAGATGCACTGACCTTAAATTTAGTTTAGTTTGACAATTCAAAAAACATTCATTGCGTTATTTAGCAGACATATTTTTTGGAACATATAAAGTATCAATAAAACAATAGGTTGCTTTCTAAATCATTGAGAGTATGATTGAAAATGTGTTACACAATTAGGCTCCTGATTGTAATAGATTTTTTGTATCTTAAGAAAGTACAAGTAATAGTGTAAATAAAGTAGATATGGCTAAGGGAAAATATGCTAGGAATCGCTGAGAATACCAAAGGGCGCTTACTGTATTTTTGGGAATATTCGCATTCTGATAAGAGTCTCCATCAATGTCCTACTATACAATATGTAAAGAAAACCCCGGCCCACCCAAAAGGGTAATAAATGTTAGGTATACACATGACCAAATAAAATATGAAATTTTACGTAATCATCATACTGACAATAGTAATGAATTTTGAAATAATCTTTTTTCCGCGAATTAATTCCAACTTCCCCAACAATTTAGTATTTTAAAAAAGTGACAGCACTATTTTTGACGGAGCGAGTAGCGTTGCGACCACGTGCCGCCTGCCCTGCCCCCCTTCACCCGCGCATGTATGGCTAACGTGTTGCCTACCGCACATGCATTAAGTTACCTCGCTTTTTCGAAATAATATTAATATTTTTAGGGGGATTTTGTTAAGTTTAGCCCGGCTTTATAGGCATTATTAGAATCAGTTAACGACACCTAACAATACCTTCTCCGATCGGAGGGTTTTCTTTACATATTGTATAATTTTTTAGGTTTTTTTTTTTCGCACTGATTGTCGTTTAGCTGTGATTGCGACAATAGGTAGTTATTGATTAAAATTTTTGAATGATTGTCACAATCACTCAGAATTCTAATCAAGAACTGCTGCCACTGACAAATCTGTCAAATCACAATGATCTTAATTCTCGTAACAATAAGGTTGATGTTGTGTTGAAACCAACATTGTACCAGTGTTAGACAATGATGGAGCTATACAGGATGAATAGTGCTATCCCTTTCTCACAACGGAACAATAGTGGGCGATAACACGTCATAAATTTTTCACAAGTTATTCATATTGATTTTGACTGTTTTTAGTTACGGCATTCAAAGTCAAAATTGACCTACAACAAGCATATTTTGCCATAGCCATAATTATCGAAAAAATACTTCCCAAATAGAACATTTTCTATATGATTATTACAGTAATAGTTTATTTGACTATGAAGCAGAATGAGTCGTAAAATATAAGTTCTATTATATTTATTGTTGAAAATGTTAAAAAAATACAGATCTCTTGGTATCGTCTGGATAGGAAGACTAGTGGGAATTATAATATTACTTTAACGCGTTCTTGTGAACGCAGCGTGCGGCGAACGTAGCGTGCGTCGAACGCAGCGTGCATCGAACGCAGCGTTCGTCGAATGCAGCGTGCGGCGAACGTAGCGTTCGTCGAATGCAGCGTGCGGCGAACGTAGCGTTCGTCGAATGCAGCGTGCGTCAAACGCAGCGTGTGGCAAACATAACGTGCGTCGAACGCACATAATGAATTTATTGCATCATTTGAAGGACAGAAAGGTTGACAACTACTACACATACAATTTTATTATAATGAACACTAATAATATAGAAATGATCAAATAACGTTTTCTTTGAAACGGAATACATGTTGAATGGAAACAGTTTGCCAACTAGATTGCAAAACCGTATTGTACTTCAACAACATTTTTTTTTTGTATTTTTTACTTTACATTTTCAGTATTTAGATATGTAATTGTAATAATTACGAATCTTATCACAATTTATTATGAATTACTTTTGTATTATTTTTACAATTTATTTTATCTCGAATCTCCTCTTATTCTAGTTAGATTCAATCTAATAATTACGTGACTGGGGTCCATAGAAACATCAGATTCTATCAATTAAATTTCAAAGCTGAAAATCAATTATTATGAAAAAACTAAATCACAAAAAGACATAAAAAGAAACAGTACTGCTGTTTATATTTTTTTTCTTTGTTACAAAGAACACCGACGTCAATATCACAAAAAAAAAAACTAAATCAAATTATTTATTTTAATTACACCATGTCCAGTGTATAAAGTTCCCACTGCTGAGCTATAGACCGTCTCTGTAAGAGGACTATCTCTGTAACTTATGATTAGCAACATTATGACATTTTCAACATTACCTAACTGTACCTACCATTTTTCTGTTCTGTGTCCTCTTGTCTGTTTAGGTATATTATACAGAGTGGTCCTGATAATACGACAATAAATTAAACATCGTGTACCTCAACACATTCCCAGTCTACCCATAAAAAATCATATAAATATGTCCATTAGTTTAGTCACAGGAAATTATTTTTAATTTTTCACATTTTCTACATGATGTACATGTTGATAAGGAAGCGCTTACAGATTAATGACCGCCGCATCCTGCGGTACCAAACTTTAATAATAATGGCGCGGAAAAGAGCAAGTCGACACAGGACCGCGCTGTCGCCCGCTGATCGGAGGTCATTGAACCAATATTTTAAAGGATGTTCTATTCCGTTTGCAATTTTATGCGATTTAGTGTGTAATATTTTTTTTTTTTATTATTATTGATGCTAGGATTTTTCCTATGAACCAGCATAGTCTGTGTTTTCATTTATTGTCGTATTCTCAGCACCACTCTGTATATGTATGCGTGTACACAAATGATTAAATAAGTAAAGCTGTTTCCCATTTCGTTTTAACTCTACTAGATCAAATAAATTTGAATTGAAATGTTCATGAATCATTTAATTTTTCTCATTTCCTTCAAGCGACTGCCAGTCACGGTCGTGAGCAAAAAGCTGACATACTTTGTTATATTTTTTAAGACAAAAAATAAATAAGATAATCATAAGTTTAAAAGAAAAACTACAGCTAGGTAACTCACGAACGTAGTTCAAGAAACCCTTCGAAGGAAGGAATGAGGCAGATTCAAAATACTATGTTATGAGCTTATTTATGGTTCTTAGGGAAATTATATCTATTTCGGCAACAGCCCTTAGTTGTTAGATATTCAACTCTCGGTGCAGGGCTGAAAGTTGAAAATCGAACAGCAAGTGACGCCTAGTTATAGTGAAAACACGGATAGTTACGGGTTTTAGGAACAGGCTTACAGCCTAGCGGCTCCGTAACCACCGCTCCGTCACCGGCAACTATAGGTAGAAAACAAAAAGGAATATAAAACCATTTTATAAACACCGAAAATACGCTAAATTTGGCATACAAAGTGATAAGTAGATTCGAGAAAAAAAAACTGATAATTACATAGTTACCTGACCTTCTCCTTTTTTGAAGTCAGTTAAAAACTTAAATGCTAATTTTATAATACAATATACTAGATATGCTTGATATAGAAAGTAAGGGTATACTTCAATTATTTGGCTAAATGTTGGACGTTTTGTCCTAGGAAATAATATTGCAATAATTTATGCTACATAACGCAAGACAAAAGGAATAATAGTGCTTATGTACTTCCGAAAAGAAAATTCACTCCCTACTGGTTTAAGATTATTGCTATCCTTTTCTAACACACAGGGCGACAAAGAGATAGCGAGCGTTAGGCTTGTAAAACTAGATCATAAATCGCTAAATTTATGCAAGTTTTTTAGGCGGTTCCTCTGTACAGTCTTTTCAGAGTTATTTTACCTCTGACAGCAACCTTATAGTAATGAGAATAAAGACTACTGTGGTGTAACATCAAAAGTAAAATAACTGTATGAAAGGAATGTTCATTTTATGTTAATTATTAGTTTAATTTGACAGCTCTAATCTTTCAACTCTTTATGTGCCAGTAAGAGATAGCAATAATTTATTTAAGAGAAGCAACTTATTATGCCAATGCATGGAGAGATACAGGCACTATTTAATTTAAATATATACAAAACTGATCGAAATATACAAATCAATTATGATAATTAATCAAATAAAGAAACATTTACAACAAAATTTTGTACTGAATTTTCTTAATTTTTCCACAAACTACGACAATTATTGCGTGTGAAGCATGACCGGTCTGAACTTTGCGCAGAAGGCTGCGCAGAAACACTTTTTAGAATTGAAGAGTGACACTCGTAGTCATGGGCGTAGGTACCCTGGGGGTAGGTGGGGGCAGTTGACCTAATCCAACCCCCTGGAAATCTCGCAGAACATGTAGGAACTCATGGGCGTAGCCAGCCTTGAGCTCAGGGTGAGCAGCAATCAGCCTATCTCCGCCCCCTCTAACGGTATTTTTCTTTTTTGGATAATTAGGCACCTTATAGATCAGAGTACAGTTAGGCATCTTTCTAAGTATATCTTGGACACCAATGTCTGATTACAAAGTGAAGAAAAACATCTTGAGGAAACCTGGACTTTTAAGTCTGAAGTCGCCAACACGCATTCAGCAAGCGTGGTGATTACGCTCAATCCTTCTCTGTATAAGAGGACACCTTTGCCCAGCAGTGGGACGATAAAAAGGTTGATGATGATAGATCAGAGCCAGGGTGGGACAAGCGGCCCACCTTGCCCCAGTGTGGCAATTACTAATCACAGTATAAACGAGTACTTATCTCCAACTTTTAAACAAACCACCCAGTAGACACTGGCAAAATGAACCTACTGTGTAATTGCCAAAAAACCGCGTGCGATTACAGCGCACAAAGATTACCGCATCTGACCGAGCTTTTTAACGCTTGCGCTCCGCTGTAATGGGTAATCTTCGGTAGAGAGTTACAAGCTGAGGTTGCGAGCGATTAGCATTTATTTGACGATTTGACTCTAAAAATCTGAATTTGCCAAGTTGCCCCCAATAGGCCAGAAGCGGATACGCCCATGCTCGTAGTCTAGTGATAACGTCTGCGATTTACGAGTACTAAATAGGTCATAAGATCGAATCCAGACAGACGCATTACTTTGAGTAAATAATAATAAACCGTTGTCCTCAAAAACGGCGAAGGAAAACAACACGAGGAAAGCGACATGTCCTAAAAGCAAATTTCAAATACATTGTGTCACGTATCAAACCGCGAAGTGAATTACAGCCCATTCCCTCTCACTGAGTGGAGGTTGCGTCCAAGGAGGGATAGTTAACATTATAGACTCGAAACACATTGCTCGTAGAACCGATGGCCGATGGGGCAGTAACGTTCTGGAGTGGACGAACGACGGAACGTACCGGAAGACGCAGCGTAGGGAAGCCCCCAACAAGGTGGACCGATGACCTGGTAAAAGTCGCGGGAAACTAATGGATGCGGGCAGCACAAGACCAGTCATTGTAGAAAGCCTTGGGGAGGCCTTTGTCCAGCAGTGGACCTCTATAGACTGAAGAAGATAGACTGAATGTGCTTAATTGGTGACACGAGAGGCGCGTTATTCGGAAAATATACCATGGCTCCTGACGCACAGCCCACAGGCAAGTAAAGGAACACGGGTGGGTTTTAGTCAGTAAAAATCTGACAAGCCCTTCCGCTCCACCCAGAACGGGAGAGATCATTTGATTATTCCCACACGAGAAAAAAAAAACGAGATTGAGAAACATGCACGAAAGTTCAAACCAGCCACGATTCCTCGGCCATATATATGTCAGCTTAAATATAATTAGCTAACAATAAACAGTCAGTTACATATACAATAATTACTTAATTTACCTCTTGCAAATATGTTTATTCTACATATTAATACTATATACATTGTCAATAAGAAAATTCAGTACTCAAATGAATACAAGCTGACTTTGAATCTACTGGCAATTTTTACGGGATGTATGTATGTTATACTTTTGAATATGAGCAACTTTAAATATGAGTCTAACTTTGGAATAATGAAAACAGATGCTTTTTATACAATTTTTGTATAAGTATATATTGGTAACAGAGCCGTGTATTTTATCCGTCTAAATATTTTTAGAGTTTGCTTGACTTTTGGGTTGGTTTTTCAGGGATGGGTTGTTTTTTTTAACTATACTTCGTTCAAAATAATTTCAAATGCAAGAAAACTTAGACATTTAAGAAAACCCTTTTTACTGTCCGTTGAACCGATTTTGAGTTTTATTACGTTGCACGTTGGTGGAATGACTGATGGCGGCTGCAGTAAAAAGTTGGTTGGATGCCATCCTTATGTCGATGGAATAGAATTTAAAATCGGTTGAACAGACAGTAACAAAGGTTTTTTTTTTTATTTGTAATTTTGGAGTGAATAGACTATACAAAAAGCTCTTTGGTCTTTATCTTACCTGGTGGACAGGTATGATGATATCCAGGTCGAAAATTGATGCGAGCTTCACCTGGAATCCTCAACCAAGAGAAAATTGCTACCTTACCTCTGACGGGCCAAGCACTACAATGTTTATACTATTGTTCTTATAACAGCAGACTTAGATAAGAAGGTGTTTCCCAGTAGGGAATCAAACCTGGGATTTCTGGGCCTGAGTTTAGTCTTACTGCTAGACCAAAGAGGCGTTTAAAAAAAATTGTTTATACATGGTTTGTCAGTTTAAAACTGCTTTATATTCAGAAGTAATTTCACCCATAAAATTATTACCATTAAATTAAAATTCAGCCATTTACATTTTAAATAGATATTTATACATTTACTTACACGCAGCCTTTTTGCAACCTCGTCAATGAATACCTTACCTAGCACATTATTTTACAAATACTTAGATTCATAACGACACTACTACAAGTCATTTTGAACTAACAAGACACATATTGAAACAAATCGAACATCATTCAAGTGTCAAATGAGACCTTCATTCATGATGAAAATAGATGTTGAATTGCCATCTTTTTTTTTTTTGTTACTATAATTACTAGGAGATATGAGCTTTGTTCGTTTATACAATATGTAAAGAAAACCCTGTCCGGTCCGTGAAGGTATTGCTAGGTATCGATAACTAATTCTACTAATGCCTACAAAGCCGGGCTAAACTTTTAAAAAAATCCCCCTAAAAAAATAAATATTATTTCGCAAAAGCGAGGTAACTTAATAAATGTGGGGTAGGCAATAAATGCGCGGGCGAAGGGAGCAGGGCATTCTCATAATAATACCATCGAAAATGGAGTTGTCACTTTTTTTTTAATTACCAGATTTTGGGGAAATTGGAATTAATTCGCGGAAAAAATATTATTTCAAAATTCATTACAATTGTTACTAAAATTTTATACTTTATTTGGTCATGTGTTTACCTAACCTTTATTACCCTTATAGGTCGGACGGAGTTTTCTTTACATATTGTATATGTATACTGGGTCAAATTAATTAGCTGGCGAAACTCCGCAGCCGCGATGGATCAGTAACCTAACATGATCAAATATGAATGAAATGTATCGAGCGAGGTTTGACAGGCCTCGATTAATCGGCTGCTTGTGTACGTGAGTTTATATGTTTGTAAACGCATCCGCGATATAGGAGAAATTCCTAGTGTGGCGAAAAGTTTTATAAAAAAATAAACTAATCAAATAAACCCCAATGTTCTATGTTATTGGTTTGGTTTCCGCACTCACTCCCTCCAGCGGACCATTGTGCGTGGACCATGGCGGCCTTTGGCGGTTATTCCAGCCAGCCCACCTCCCTCCAGAAACCCATCAGGTCTCCTAGCCTGTTGAGAACATCTGTGTAAGATCTTGGTGCTCCTATGGTTTTGTTTCTAATTTGTGTAACGCCTGTACACTCGAAGAGTACATGCGCAACTATCTCGTCAGCATCTATGCAGGCTCTGCACAGAGGGCTGTCCGTTATGCCTATTGTGTGGAGATGCTTATTCAGCGAGCAATGGCCCGTAATGATCCCCGTCATGAATCGTAGGTTCCTCCTATCCAGGCGCAGCAACCTTTTGGTTAGCCTGTCATCCAGCGATGGCATGGCCTCCCTGGACTGCCTGCAGCCCGGTGACGAGGACCACCAAATCTTCGCTTGTTCGTAGGTATGCTTTTGTAGCCATCTGCGTATTTGAATAAAGGGGATAGGCACAATGGGCTCCGGTCCGCCTAATTTTGAACTAACTGCTGTAGCCTCATGTTCTAGGCGCAAAGCGACTATTGCATATTAGGGTATAGATCGGCGCGGTTTTTGTAGAGAAAACTTATTCGTTGGGAAGGTATTTACCCACACTGGATATGCATCCTAGAGGAAGCATTGGTAATTGGCATTGGTAGTGGTATTGGATTGGTAATTATTATGTATGAAACTTTTAACGACGTTGCAGTCAGGTTGATTCAGGTCAAGGTGAAGCTTCACCGGTGAATCTTTAGGCCGAGTTCTACTGCTGAGTTTTTTTTTTGGGTTACTGAAAGGACAATGGTCATGGTTATATGGAATACCGGACCAAGCCGCAACATAGTCAAACTTTCTTTGATAAGTGTATAACGTTAACTCCTTCAAAAGTTCTTAATGTAAACAAAACTGGAGTATCGAAGATTTGCATGCTGGTGATCTTTCATACACGAACGTCCATAATTGCTATCTGCGCCATCAGACCGACATGACACTTTCAAAATTCGAACGTATTGTATATGAACAAAAAAAAAGTTTACATTTCTTAAATTAATTTAAAAAATATCTCTGATCAAAAATCGAATCACCGACGTGTAATATTGTAAAAAACAAAAAAAAAACCCAAAACACTACAACCCAACTTTACCCAACTTTTTGGTACGATATTTGGTCCTCATCCCTTCAACTACTATACCCATAGGCTATTCCAGGTGATACCCCCCAAAAAAATCATCGAAGCTTTTCATATTTACATGTATATCAATACCCATCGCCAGCTGAGATACGCCAGATAATGTAATTAGTAGTGATACTGTTTAAGCAAGCGAAATATGTATAAGAATGACAGCTGTCAAACTAAATTCAGTTCAGATGACGTAAGATTCGTTCACTCTCCCGACCGAAGTTAGAACGAATCCAATCTATATTCTTATTGCGAACATACATGTGCACGTGATTGCTCAAATTTCGACCAATCAGCACTCTAATTGCGAAACACATTATTACTGTCAGTTGGAATCATTTTGAAGCTTGTTGCCATTCCATTGCTCCCTATGTTCGAAAATGTGTCTGTTTAACAACGTGAATAACGCAATTAATGTTGTTGAACTGTCAAAATGAAACCCATTGCGACTGATAATGTGTTACGCACTTACCCTACTGGTCACATAGACACAAATCCATGGGCGTAGCCAGCCTGGGCCTCAGGGTGAGGCAGCAGTCAACCTATCCCCCCCCTCTCCTGGTTTTTGATTATTTAGGTACCTTATAGATCAGAGCCTGGGTGGGCAAGTGTTCCAGCTTGTCCCAGTGTGGCTACGCCCATGCACAAAGCCCACACATCCTAGTCATTACAATATTTCTCGAGAACTGCCGAACAAATACATCTAAATATATTATGATACAAGAGGAGAAAAAGCCAATTAGTCTACCGTAGCCCACTCAGTCGTCGGATTGGTCGTGCGTCGTTGACGCTCACTATCACAAAGCACTGGTACACTGTACTGGCGTACCTACTGTCTTACTGTCATATAGTTGCACTCAACTTACAGAGTATTGAACAGATCCCTGGCGTTATTCTTGGAATAACGCTTGTAGGAACAGTCGCTGAATCAGCTGCCACTGGAATGAGGAAATTGTAGATTTTATTATAGGTTTTGTAGGACTTATTTGCATCATTTATTTTTTCATTTCCAGTATTGTAAATGTGGATTGTACCATCAAAGTTTGGTGCAATTTATCTATTTACGGTTCAGTGCCCAGTACTGCCCAGCGGGTAAAACTAAGGCCTCATTACTTAAAACTCCATTCTCCGTCTGTCTGTCTGTCACCAAGTTGTATCTCATAAACCATGATAGCTAGATAGTTGAAACTGTCACAGATGATGTACATATATGTTGCTGCTGTAACAAAAATACTAAAAACATTCATTCATTTCATCTTTCTTTGTTTTTCACGTTTCTCTGACAAACAAAAAGAAAAATTGCCAAGTGAGAGTTGGACATGCGCACTAAGGATTCCATACTTACTATTATAGATAAAAAAAGAAACTTTGTTTTTAGTACCTTTTTGTTATTATACCGGCAACATAAATACATCGTTTGTGACAGTTTCAACTTCTCTTTCTTTTAGAATCTAAAAGAGAGAAAAATTGTTTTAATTTATTAGCCACAATTAGTCTATTATATCGCATCAATACCGTTAAGCACTCTATAGACCAAAGCCAGGCCCGGCGGCATATGTCGGGAACATTTTGCCGGCGGGCTAGGTTGGCGGCTTCAGGCAAGTCGTAAAACTTTGTCGGCAGCTCGACATCAGAAACTTATTTGCCAGTTAAAATACTAGCACGTCACTACAGCTGAAATGTGGCCGGGCTTGCGTACGCTAGCCGCCGGCAAGCCACAGACGGGCAACACGCGCGGGCGAAGGTTGCCGACATGCTTCTTTCAATAAAAGCCGGGTTGTGTGTGAGAGAAAATCAACAACATATTCACCTTCTGTTAGGCATAGCCCGCCGCCTCGCGGTCTGCCTCTGGTGCTCAAATTCGAAGTCTTCCTCCGTCAGGTTGAGCCTAGTCATGTGGTACATCAGGTAGTCCTCTCCTAGGATCCCCTCTGGGGGGTGACGCAGGACCTCCAAAGTCTCGCACAGACCGCACGCACGCTTGCGGACTTTAGCAGGACCTAGTGCGCCCGCTAGGATTACCAGCGCCGCTTTGAATAGTACCTGTAAGATGAAGAGTGGTATTAGTAACATGGTCTTCTTAACGTGTCTACGGAAATTTTAATGGTTACGTGTTTGGCGTTTTTGGCGGAGTGTACATACATCAGTTCCTGAAGTATAGCAAAACACAAAGGAGGCCGTATTACGAAGCACTAATGCCATCATGATTCCAGTGAGAAAAAAGATGGTGCCATCCGTCATATATAGCACAGTCTGTCAATAGCTTCTGATTATCTTAACCGTTATAACACGACCAGGATACGATATTAAGTGTCTCATCATGTCTGGATCAGCACCACTATGATTTTATTCTAAACGGTGCCCCACACTAGTAATTTTTAATCGGTCACTTCAGTTGTCATGCTGTCACCGTTGTATGCTTAAATTTAGCAAAGTCATAATTTGTCAATAACGTTGATAACTTCTGTTTTAATTAACTACTGATTCAGTATAGGCACAGTAGGTAGTTATGGTGGTCTAGTGGTATACACCAGCCTTTCAAGAATGAGTGTGCAGGTTCGGTTCCAGGTCAGGCAAGAACCAATGTAACTTTTCTAAAGTTATATGTACCTTTTAAGTATATCTTGGATACTAATGACTGATTCCAAGGTGAAGGAAAACATCTTGAGGAAACCTGGACTTTAAGTATGAAATCGCCAACCCGCATTGAGCAAGTGTGGTGATTACGGTCAATCCTTCTTTGTATGAGAGGACACCTGTGCACAGCAGTGGGACGATAAAAAGGTTGATGATGACCTAGGCATTCAGTTTAATTAATTAACACAGAGGAAGCAGTCCCAGACTCTCAGCAAGCTGTCCCACGGCAGGGTGCGCGTGAGGGCGCACAGGAACCACTAGGTGGCGTCCAGGACCGGCTCCACCTTGTGCTTCACTAGGTGTAACTGTAGTTAGTGCATACCTTCACTCCTTCACAGAGGAAGCAGTCCCAGACTCTCAGCAAGCTGTCCCACGGCAGGGTGCGCATGAGGGCGCACAGGAACCACTCGGTGGCGTACAGGACCGGCTCCACCTTGTGCTTCACTAGGTGCAACTGTAGTTAGTACATACCTTCACTCCTTCACAGAGGAAGCAGTCCCAGACTCTCAGCAAGCTGTCCCACGGCAAGGTGCGCGTGAGGGCGCACAGGAACCACTCAGTGGCGTACAGGACCGGCTCCACCTTGTGCTTCACTAGGTGCCGGTGCACGGCAGGAGCTGTGCGCCGAAGGAGAGCGTGCAGGATGTCGCCGTCGCGTTGTAGAACCTGGGAAAAAAATTAATAAGCTATACAAGCTGTCGTTTTGCATTCTTGTCAACTAAGCTACTAATTATTAATATAATGTTACATGTCTTCGAAGTTTTTGCTTCTCAGACATGCCGGCTTCCTCACGATTTTAAAATTATTTATAGTGTCATTTACTAAATGAAAGCGCGTGATTTATGTAGTAAAAAGTGCATTCTGTAAATAATCCATAAAGAACATTGAAATATCGCAGCATAGTGGCCACATCATGACTTTCTATAATTTGTTACACGTATTATTGGCAAAATTGTGGTATCTATTCCACAGACACCATTGATCGAGGGTTAAGGTTGAGGATAAGTTTAATGCAATAATAAAAGACAATCGAATCAATTGACGTGTGATTTGACAACCGAACCGTTCAAATTGGATAGGTCATTGTAGTAACATATTATTAAAGTCAGACAGAAGTCAAGTCTATCTATTTCAATAACACCATACAGCACACAGGTTATAAATGAATTTATACATTGAGAGCATTAGTGAACCAGTGGCAACGTACGCGATGTTCGAGTTACAGGTCGTAGATTCGAATTCGGATAGACTCTTTAATTTATTGCAAATTAGTTCATCACCTCTACTCTCAAAACGGTGAAGGAATCGTACCCCACAGGGGGTGCCCTTAGCGTGTTGTCGCTTAGTTTTTAGATGCCCCTGGCTGGAGGCTTTAAATCCATTTAAGGCAGCCACAGGATAGTCCGGTTAAGTAGTCACGGCCTCTCAAAGTCAACTACGAGATGCAAATGACAAAAAAACAACCATACTAGCGCCATACATTGTCAGTAGTTTAGGACCGAGCGACAAACAATCCCCACCAAAAAATATTAACGTGAGCAGCCTCTCCAAATATCAATTGATTCAGTTATTTTTATTATTATTCAGTTTATTATTTCTTGGAATATAAAAAATGTACTTAAAAATACAAAAAAATGGTGATCCACCGATGTCGGGAGCAGGGTCCAAGCTATCGGTGGTTATGTTTCCAGTGACAGGAACCGCTCACGAAGCGGGCCGTATAGAGGAGTACCAGGCCTTTTAAATCAGGCTTTATCCAACCGCCTAACGAGAGCTTCAATAGATGCCTTTCGAGGCTTTCGGCTAACAGGCCATTGACTGATATTATTATTATTTCGAATTAGTATGCCTTTTTTATGTGGATGGGAAATCATCAAGGGCGTGTCAGACTTTTACTGACTTGCCTGTGTGCCAGGGCCAGTTTCTTTTTTAACCAACCTGCAACCCTGACCCAGGAGGCATCGATCTTCGTGGACCCCGTCACGATGTGCTGATATCTCTTTGAGGCGCGCGTGAAACACAACGCGCTGTCTCGGCCCATCATCATCAACCTTTTATCGTCCCACTGTTGGGCACAGGTCTCCTCTCATAAAGAGAAGGATTGAGCGTAATCAATCTGTCTCGGCCCGGGAGTTCGATATTGTCTCCCGACTAGGGCATCTCCTGCAGCAGCTAGAGGCTCGTGAGCGCAAGGATTTGCGCTCCAATACGCGCTCCGCCTCCTCCTTTGCCAGTAGCACTGCTTCGCAGAAGGAGGTCACGGCCTACCGTGAACTCTCACTGCGGACCATAACCTGGACCAGGGTCGGACGCGAGAGATCGCCGCCGAGCGCCGTCACGAAGACACGGCGGTGCCGATTTACTATGCCTTCCGTGAGATCACATTATTTTTCGAACATTTATAATAGTCAATATCCCGTTGCAGTTATTTTTTTATCGGGCCTTATTTCCTATCTTGACTGATAAGAAAGATTTGTATTGTTTGACTTGCAATGTTATGTTTACTTTACTGCTAATCAAACACGAATGTCTTGCGAAATTATTAGATTGTGTTTGATTGAGTAGTAGCGTGTTTATTTATGAGATTTTCCTGCTATATTCACCTCCTCTAGGCAAGTTCCAAGAGCCTTAGGTTTTCTTCCTGATAAATAACTTCATATTTATTTACTACTAGCTTTCCGCCCGCGGCTTCGCCGGCGTGGAAGTCGGTTATATCGCGCTTTTTAAATTTCCCTCGGAAGTCTCATTTTTTTTTTAATAAAATGTAGCCTATGTCCTTTCTCAGGGTCTAAAGATTGTCTGTACCACATTTCATCAAAATCGGTTGGGTGGTTTAAGCGGGAAAGCGTAACAGGCAGACAGACAGGGTTACTTTCGCATTTATAATATTAGTATGGATCTTGACTTGGCTCACGTGGTTATCGTCTAGTGGGATATGAATTTGGCGATCATTGTGCCGATAATTGTGACAGATAATGGCTTACTAGCCAAGAGCTTCGAACAACCTCTGAGGAAGCTCTCAAGCTACAGCTGGATCAAGGTAGATTCAGAAAGAGGTACTACTGGCCACTGCTTGCATTGCGAGGATGTTCCTCTCTGATCGCGATAACGGAGGGCTACAATTTTTTTTCTTATAGGTTATTAAAAATATAATTTATATGTAACATGTATTGAAATAAGCACCAATTCTATTTCATTGATACTGACCACTAACTTTCCCTACATAGTAATCCAGTCGCACGGGGCAAAAAAAAATTAAAAACGGATTAATTAACAACCGTTTTCGTTAATACTTGATGACACCTTACCAACCAATTGATGCCTAAATGAAAGCGGACTGTTAGATTCGACACACTTCTCTTAGAAAATTAATAATTCTACGATGAGAAGTGTATTCGGACTTAGTTAAATAGAAAGGGCAAAAACTACATTGTGGTTTGAGTCCTATCTGTTTAAGTGCATCCAATTTACTTAAGTTCGTGACGTACAGACTGTTTCTACAGACAAAATGCTCTCAAGACCTGACAGTGTCAACATTTCACAACAATAATGACACTAAGGTCCGTATTACAGAACGTCACTCAAAACTCAAGCTTTACTTAAGTCTCATTTGAAGCCATTTGATTGGTTGAAACTAGTTTTAAGTAATGTTTAAACAGAGATCAATGCTTGAGTTTTCTTCTGGAATACGGACCTAACAGACTTAACGCGGTTTATAAATACAGATCGCGTTTAGTTTAAATATTTCTGGCTGAGGGCATTTTTGGTGAAATTTACCCTTTTTTTATAATTATAAACTAGTGCTTGATTGCAATCCCGCCTGATGCTAAGCAGTGATTTGTATTGCATTGCACGTTGATGGTAAAGCGCGCTAGTTATTAAAAACCTATTCACTCAAAAAAAAAAACTGATTGAATAAGAAGGAAGACGGCAGTTGAGCGAGGTGATGCAATTAAACCCAACAACACGACTAACGATGCTGCGTCAGAGGGAGATTGATCAGGAGACCCTCCACGACCAAACTCC
This sequence comes from Sesamia nonagrioides, assembly GCA_017933935.1. Taxonomy (NCBI): domain Eukaryota; kingdom Metazoa; phylum Arthropoda; class Insecta; order Lepidoptera; family Noctuidae; genus Sesamia; species Sesamia nonagrioides. Next base: position 11,196,570 of record JADWQK010000959.1, read on the forward strand.
CGACACAACAACATTTAGCGCATCATACCCGTCACACATCGCAACACAACTGCTCAGACCTGTCGTCCGTACGGCTTCACCAGACATCATGCCGGAACACGACGAATCACTTGGCAGCAAGACTTTGTCTGGTAGGTGGTAACTTCTGCCGGCAGCCGATATTATAGCCTACCTAAAATAAAGCATTAAAATATTTCCAACTGATTCTCACCTCAAGTCCCGGATTATAGTACCCACTGAGGTACTTGTCGCTGATGCTGACGAGGCACCAGAACGCCTGCACCGCTGGCATGTGCATCAGCAGGAAGGCAGCAACCGGCGCCTGCGCTTGGAAGTAGCCCACCTTCGGGTTTAGCACCGAGTAGGCTTTTAGGACCGAGAAGAGTTCTTGTTGGCTGGAGTGGAAACAAATGTGTTGTTAATATGTATATTCTTAGTTTTATAGAAATAAACCCTACTCGTTATTTTCAACTAGCAGCCGCCAGCGACTTCGTTCGCGTGGAATTAATTATGCTCCGCTCCTATTGGTCGCAGCGTGATGTTATATAGCCTAAAGCCTTCCTGGATTATTGGGCTATCCAACGCAAAAAGAATGTTCCAAATCGGATCAGCAGTTTCTGCGATTAGCGCGAACAAACAAACAAACAAACTCTTCAGCTTTATATATTAGTATATATGTAGATGTGAGATTGTTTTATTTAAATAGAGGTTTAGATAGTATTATTTTTTTAATCCTACTTCCTACTAATATCATAAATACGAAAGTTTGTGAGGATGTATGTATGTCGTCCTCCGTGGCGCAGCGGTCAACACGCCTGCCTGCTTCGTGGAGGCTCCAGGTTCGATCCCCGGCCAGGTCATGATGGAAAAAGATCTTTTCCTGATTGGCTTGGGTCATGGATGTTTATCTATATATGTATATATTATCACAAGTCTCGAACTTACTTTGGGGCTAGCTCAATCTGTGTGATTTGTCCGTATATATTTATTTATTTATATTTTATTTATGTATAATGTTTGTTATTCTTTAGCGTCCGTTAGCGGACCCCGGGCTCCAACGCGAAAGCCGCGGATGCAACCGGGATAAACGCTGAGATGATGATGATGATGAATGTTTGTTATTCTTTCAGACAAGTAGTTTTTGTATAGGATTTCCTAGTCCCACGAGACCGAAACTTATGCGGATAAGACCGTAAATAAATAACTATGCTCGTGATTTTGTTCGCAAGGATGACGGAAAACAATATTTAATATCTCTTTAAAATTATTTTCTAAAGGTATCCTCCTCCTCCTTAAAACACCAGCGCTCACCACCAGTTAAAGTCCTGTCAAATTCGGCCTAGTTGCTTTAGTGACTAACTGAAGTTCAGTCGGAGATAGCCGGAACAAAGCGAAAGACAATTTTTTTTATCATATAATTTCATCTGCACCTAAAAAACTTGTTATTTTAACATTATGAACATTCACTTCAATTTAATTTATTTGGTTAGTTTGTATGGATAAATATTAAGTATAAAAGGAAACTACATTTTTTCCTCGATTCATCGATATTCTCAATGGTGTTTAAGAAATACCAAAGAGTTTCAATGTTTATACTTGCTAAAGCTTGATTATAATTATTTTTTGTTCTCAACGGCATCAATCCTGTGTACCTATTTACTCAACTGCGGCGGGAACCAAAGGAGGGTTTCTATTATATTAGTATTGTATATAGTCAAGTGTTTTTTTTTTTTTTTTTTTTTTTTAAGAACAGACAGCTCTTGATTTTATAGTCTATATTTTTGGTGCACGGTAAAACTATTACAACTTAAGTTTATAATGTATGTTTAATATTGTATAAAATAATATAACTTAAAAATATTATAAGAATAAAATAGATGAAATATTAAATTTCCTTCAAATTTATTAGTGTTTTACTAAAATCCCCTGTGTAAATAAATGGATATTGTTTTTAGGAGCAAACCAAGCCCTGAATACCTACTAACCGATACGTCATTCGCATGACGTGACGAAATCGATAAACTTCAGTTAGTCATAAAATAATAACTGTGGACAGTCCCTAACCACAAGACCATTGGACGATAATTATGAAGAATTTTAAACAATGTGGTTTTCGTCACCATTATATTAGTTTTAAAAAAATTGCGTAACACATTACTACTATCACTGGAATCATTTTGAAGCATGTTCCACCGAAATGTTTGCAGACCTCATCACGGATGGTTTTCCTATGGCCTGTGTGGTAAAGGGTAGCTAGCACCAACACGCTTCTGAGCGTAGTGTCGGACAGAATGAACAGCCAAAACCAAATACTGAAGGATGAGGATTGGTCGTTCATGCATGTCCAAAATAATATTTTATTTTACCATTTATGTAAACACATACAATATGTAAAGAAAACCCTGTCCGATCCGTGAAGGTATTGTTAGGTATCGATAAATCATCATCATCTCCGCGTATAATCCCGGTTGCACCCGTGGCTTTCGTGTTGGAGCCAAGGGTCCGCTTTTCTACAATTACTCCTCCATTTCGCACGATCTTTGGCATCCCGTGGTGTGAGATTGTTGGCACGCATGTCATCTCTTACAGCGTCAAGCCAGCACTTCTTTGGGTCCTCTTAAGACGTGACCGTACCGGCGACCCTCTTGCAGTTTGTCTGCTATGTCACGGACACGAAGACTGCCACGGATGCGGGAGTTCCTGATGCGGTCTTTCCGCGTAACTCCATATATCCACCGCAGCATATTCATTTCCGTGACACGCAGCTCCTCCTTGTGTCGCTCAAGCACAGGCCCCGCCTCACCGCCATACAGAAGAACAGGTCTAATGATGGTCTTATAGACCTGTCCCATAAGCTTAACCGGCATTTTGGGGTCATAAATGACGCCTGCGTGCTTTAACGCCCCATTCAAAGTCGCCGGACGCGTGGAGCACAGACCCCAAGTATTTAAACTGGTCTGTGCACTCGACCATGTCTCCGCCTATGCACACAGCCATAGGGTTTGTCGTGTTGCTGGCCATGTACATCGTCTTCGCCACATTCGAGTTTAAGATCTCCGTTCTCAAGCGAGTTCTTCCATACATTCACCCGCCGCACCAACCGTTCCCTGTCCGCATCTGCCAGAAGCCCTAAGGATGCCGCAGCCGCAGATGCAACCGGGATTATACGCTGAGATGATGATGATGATGAATATTATGACAAAGGAAAGGGTCTACTTCTCACCACTGAGGGTCAAAAAACACAGACCAGACCACTAAGGGATTACGTCAAAAGGATGGTATTCATCTCTTCTATTAATAAAAGCAATCTATTATCCTGCCAAGCATAGTATTATCAATAGAAATTCCCATTTGTTCATTCACCGCAGTGACCTATATCAAATAGTAATACATAATGACGGTGATGAAACACGACATAATTTACAATTGTATTACGGTTATTCGATAATAATACATCTCATAGTTATGCAAGTCAACATGGCAATTGTCCAAGTTCATAATGTGCTGTTCAGTGCACTTGGCAACTGAATGAACCGAGAGTGTATACAAACAATCAGACTAATTGTTTCCTATGCCGTCGTGGAGATGAAAACAAGCTGTTGGTGATGTTGTTATGATTTCTAAAGTTGTTGTTCTTTGATGTATGTTGTTTTGGATTGTTACCTATCGGCACGGTGTGTAATTGTTGTTTGATAATAGAGAAATTTATGATGGTCTACCAGCTGTTGCTAAATATTATCCTATAGTCTATACTATATCAATGTATGGAAGTTCAATTTTGTGATCCCATCGGGCACACGTTTGTAATTGAATAATTTCGCTCACCCGATCCCCTCCTCCCTGATAAACATCTCATGGTACGGAAACTGACGGTGCAGGTCCTTCCTGATGTCTTCCATGCACTTAGGGTCACCGGCTGCTTGCAGCAACTCTTCGTATTCGTTCGGATGTTTCTCCAACAATAGCTGTCCACCGCATAGGTAGAGCCAGGCTTTTGGACGTACTGATGCCGGTATACCTATAGAAATAATGGGTTTCGATATACTGGGCTAAATAATGATGCGTAAAGCCGCAGCCACATTATTGTGTCATGTTGTGTAGTGATTTGGGATTAACCAATAAAAGAATAAGTTCAGGAATACGCCAAATACAGGAGAGTTTTGATTTGATAGAACTGCGTTACGACACAAAACAATACATGAATCGGGTCTTAAGCTTGCCAAGGTCGGTGTGTGGATAGGTGACGATCCATTACATATCGAAACCCCTTCGAGTCTTAGAATGGATGAGGGGTATGAACAATGAAAAGGGAAGTCAATGAAGTTTCTTGCACGTTCTTCTCCATAGAGATCTACGCTTTGGAACGTGCAATTTAGCTTCACTTTTCTTGGACTGACCCACATTGACTATTCAAAAGCACCAACGGATGGTTAATTTGAAATAAACAATTTTGATTTTGAACAAGCTTAAAACGGAGAGTTTGTAAACCGCATTAGTCGTGCCACCAGAATTTAAGGTCTTAGATCGTAGACCGTATTTCAAGGTAGTTAAGGTTTATATTACATTGTTGTCTTCAAATTGCGCTCCGCTGCGCCTCTAGCTGTGTGCGCTGGGCCTTAGGATCTTACAAGCATTACGAACCAAGTATTTCGGGAAGTACCCACCTTTTCGACACCTCTCCCTGACTTTCTTGTAGTTTTTGCTCATGAACGCTTCCCAGTTGTTAAGCATGCGCAGCCATTTTTGTTCCCGCTTCAGTATTGTGCTCGGCGATACAGTCCTTTTGCTGTAACAAGAAAAATTGGCATTAGTATGTATGTTTTCATTTTTCAATAGTTTTAGTGTCAAAATCGCTTAAAAACTTGTATTAAAGTTATTCTTTGGTTGAAGTGTAATTGTTTCCTTCCTAGGTATATCAAACATCAGGCAGGGACAATCGCCTAACAGAGGAACAGAGGAGCAATTCTTGGGTCAGGGTAGCGGGTTGGTCACAATGAAAACCGTGGTGGTGAAGGAACACGGGTGGGCTTTAGTTAGTAAAAGTCTGACACGCCCTTCCGTTGGCCCATAGCGGGAGAGGTCATTTGATGATTTCCCATTCGAACCAAAAAAAAAAAGGAGTTCTCTCGTAATTTTAAGAACGTTCAGTCTGATCGTAATCTTAATCTGGTAAAAAAAACTCAAACGTTACCTAAAATTAAAGCATGGACCTACATTTTAGATTAGATAAGATAGCCACTAAATTTTGAACGTTTTTATTACGGAAATTGGCCTGTCAATGGCATTTTTTTTTTTTGACAACAAAATTCTCAGACTGTTCTAATTTCATTTAAACTGGTCAATTACAGAAACGATACCATAACGCCATGACAATAATTTGCCTTACATAAACTCAAATTAATTTCTTGCTGATCCGAGTATGATCTGAAGTCCCGCCAAATCTGTTTCTGTTATACAACTTTTTTTTCTATAAATTCCAGCAATGCTTGGTATCAATTTTCAATCAATGAACCGCTTCATTGGGTCTTGTGCAATTATTATTTCCTCAATAATTATTCTTACTTAATACAGACGTAAAATCGACCATTTTACGGTTAAGGGTTTTAATTAAAAGGAAATTAAGTGATTGATGAATTTATTGGTTTGAATAATTTATTGGAAAATTAGAAGTATTCGTTTCCCGTTACTCATAAGTCTATATATTGTGAATGATCCTAGATGCTATCAATAGTTTCTTTAGTAATTTATATTCATCATCATTGACTAGCATTCAATCTACAGTAACAGTGTCATATTCATCCGTTTTTACAGACATTAAAAAAAAAAACTACGTTTTCCAATTACATAATATTTCGCTAACGCTTCATGGTCAATAAAACGAGTTTTTCATAGGAACTAAAAACACTTTAAAACTTGTTTTTTTCCGATATGCCAGTCATCCAGTCGCATGCTGGCAGGCAGGAATTCAATAACCATAGAGGAAATAAAAAAAGTCGACGGGCGTTGGAATTAGTTGTGGCATGAAACGCCGGATGCATTTTTTACTTCGGCATTCAATCTCCGAAGCTATGAAAGGAATTTTCTAAAGAAACTAGAAAACGACTTTATTTTTATATAAAGTATTAACTGACTACCTCGTTGGTCGGGTGGTGGCAAGCGCTACAGCTAGGCATAATTGGGTTTTTCTATCTGAAACTTTTCAGTGGCAGCAAGTTTCTATAACTAGCCTGGTTGTTGATAAATAATTGACTCGCCTCCTATTACTGTATGAGACATCCTTACTAATATTATAAATGGGAAAGTGAGTTTGATTGTTTGTTTCGCTTTTACGCCGTAGCTACTGAACCGATTGCTTTGAAATTTTGCAGACGTAAAGTTAGAAGTCCGATTAAATAATAGGGTACTTTTTATCCCGGAAAAAAATGATATTCCCGAGGCAAATCTAAAAAGCGCCATATATGTAAGTTATATCGCGCTTTTTAGATTTGCTGCGTGGAGTTATATATTACGGATAACCGAACTACAAGCGGGCGAAGCCGCGGGCGGAAAGCTAGTACAACATAACTGGCGAAATGTGGGTTCAGTATCAGGCCTCCGACTCTTCGAGGGAACCAAGTGTGATATTGTTATTGTTACCTATGTAATTTATCAGTAATTTTATGAGTTGCAACTGCAACTGCAATTGCAACTGCAATCAGTCATAGACTTACGGCACAGTAGACAAACAGTAAAACATCTTCATACAAACGAGCCGCTCTCGGTTTGAATGTATGCGTACGCGCCGTGCGCAGTGTCGGTACGTGATGTGACGCACACGCTGGCATAATATAGCTTGGATTAACATGGGGGCAGTACGGGCTGTGCCGTGTGACTGTGAGCACGCGCGTAAACGTACATGACCGCTCGCGTTCGTCAACTCTCGCCGGCCACTTACTTACCATAATATTAATTATTACGAGTATCATAACTTCAAAAGGGGGAAAAAGATATTGTAGTGTTTTCGGGTGCCTCAATAATGATTTCAAAAAAAGGACTTATAATTTTTTATACTTCCTACTGAACCAGAAATGTAAGTACCTACTTATACCTAACTTAAATCTTATTAGAAAATGTGATACATGTATTGTTTGTTTCACAGTTTATTTGCTTTATTAAGAGCGTACCCGAGTCGCATTTTTCCATATAATTGTATTCCCAGATTTAGTTCCTGAATACTATGCTTAAAGTTAAGTTTATTTTAAGGAGCCCAGTTTTACTATAAAACAGAGGATTGAGTACGAAATATCTTTTAAGTAAACGTATTTGTCGCGTATAGTGTAATAAGGGCAATTTCACAATAATCAATATTGCAAATTACTATTATTTTTTGTTCTATTGTCTTATGTGTTGTTTGATCTAAATATGGCGTCTTAATCATAAAATTAAGTTAATAAAATTATAGTAAAATGTGACCGACTGACGCTTAGGGTTGCGTAGAATTTTATTTATAACATTATAACCTTTAATCCCTCAGACGCGCGCGTCGACAACAGCAACGCGAGGTGCTCTTAATAGCGAGCGGCGCCTTTGCTGCATTTGAGCTACCTGATGCGATCCGATTATATAAACAAACATTACACAGTACCCATATAAACAATCATTATAATTGTATCTTAGAAACTAATGGGCTAAAAAGTTATGCGGTTTTATTAAAGTAAGGTATCATTTGTTAAATATTCGCTACCCATACATAATCTTAGCTTTACTAATGTCTACTTTTTCATAAGAACTACATATTTATTGTTTACGTTCTCATGTTTTATATCATTTAAGCATTAGTTATAAGCTTGTGAATATTATTGTGTCAGTGTTACATTTAAGTACTCATCACTTATAATCTTCTCTGATAAGGACCAGTTATATCGATTTCTCATATCACACATCACCTAAAATTTATCATTATTTACGAGCTTTGGAATATAATTTAGTGTTACACTTAAGTAGTCTTAAAAAATTTCTCGGTATCAAATTTGTAACTTAATATAATAAATGTTATGTGAATAAAGGCTTATTATTTTTACTAAATTTATAAATTGGTCAAATATTCAATCATAATTTCTCAAATAACAAATCTTAGATCAAAGTGACAACTCTGGGGTTCAACGCAAGAGTAGGCAAATAACTCTGCGGGCGGCCTTAGATAATCTACTGTTCTTCTGTCTACTGTGCTTACGGTCTCAACCAACTGAGAAAACAACTATTAAAAATAAAATGTTGGGTCATACAAAGAGGAAAAATTTAACATCAGTTACCAACAAGCAATGGTGTCACCATTGCTGAGCACGATGATTAAGGGGGATTCACACCCTATATGAAATAGCAATTTTTGGGACCACAGCCATAAATCTTGACAGCCATTACACCACCACGTTAAGTCGTTTTGGTGGGTAGTTTAAACTTTGTCAAAGTTATAATACTTAACTATGTGTGGCACTGATGATATTTATCCGTCACACGTATTTTTATCTTTTTGTTTGTTTCATTCCTCCAATAACCTCACAAGATATAAAAAGATCTAATGTTACATCGTAAGTTTTTATTATTATTATTGTTGTTTATGTACAATCTTGCTTCATAAATAAAAATAGAATTGAATACTTAACTATGCATTAGCCACGCAATCCAATTAGCTGGTGCGCTACATAATTTGCTAATTACAACACCTACAGAGGAATTATTTCCAGTCGAACTGCTGAAAGTTACCTTTATCTCTAGATCATCTATCTGCCTCAAATTGATAATTGATAATCTTATGCAATATGTAAAGAAAACCCCGTTTGACCCATTACGATAATAAAGATTAGGTAAACATATGATCATATAAAATATGAAGTTTTACATAATCATCAAAGTAACAACACTAATGAATTTTGAAATAATCTTTTTTTTCGTGAATTAATTCCAACTTCCCAAAAATTGGTAATTTTTAAAAAGTGACAATACCATTTTTGACGGTATTATTGCACCCCTTCCCCCGCGCATGTATTGCCTACCGCATATGCATTAATTTACCTCTTTTTGCGAATTAATATCCGTTGTAGGGATTTTTTTTTTAATTTAGCCCGCCTTTATAGGCATTAGTAGAATCAGTTATCGATACCTAACAATACCTTCACGGATCGGACAGGGTTTTCTTTACATATTGTATATGATAATCTTATATTATGATCTTTTAGTTGTATAAACCTACTAGAATCATCATCATCTCAGCGTTAATCCCAGTCGCATCTCAAGCTTTTTCAGCTTTGGAGTCTGGGCTCCGCTTTACCAGTCTAACTGCTGATTTTGGCTAAACTTCGATATTTTCCGTGAAGCGACTGCCGTCTGACGTATACAACTCGAAGGCGATATCGAAGCATTGCAGTTAGACCAATTGTTAGACTTTTGAGGGCTCCAACAACCCCTAACTACTGACACTAGATGGTCGTATGGCAACTCCTTATAATATCGACTGGAAGATGTGGATGAACGTATGTAGGTCAGAAAACCGGGTGTTAAAACCTGATAGAGGCCGCCTACTTATTGATTTATATATACTTTGTATCATTTTTTTTTTTTTCACTAATATAAGTAACATAAAAAATGCATTAAAAATTACAAGATACACAATTATTCGTTTATTAGTAGCAGACATTATAGTTATACAGCAAAAACTTTAATTTAAAGCCAAATTATCAAGAATTTGAACTGAACGTCGGTCGTATCTTTACAGTGTCATTTATCAAAATGGCTCAGTGTGGACTGTGAGGTGGTAATTCATATCAAGTGGGCCACTTTAGAATAACAACATCAATTAAATTGTAGATTTAATGATAGTCTGACAATTGAAGATGACCTATCATTCCAGGAGCCTGTGGCCGGACGGTTCCATCGAGGATTAAGCTATGTTAACGGCTGCTGATCCGTGGAAGCCTGACCATCCATAACATATCGACTCCCCGTCATGGTGGTCTCGGACAGCACGATTATCAGTTGGTCCCAGGTGTCTTTAGTAGATCTTTTAACACTCGTTGCGTGTAGTCAGAAGTCGTAGAAGGGCTATATTTCACCGGGATACCATGGCGACGCAACCAGTCGCCGCTACCAATAATATGCATACAGGGTTGCACAACCAAACGCACACCAGGTGAGTAAATCTCTATACAGCTGATGCTTAAATTTTGTTGGGAGCGACAACTGGTTGCGCCACCATGATGTCCCGGTGAAATATATAGCCCTAAGAGTTCGACAACCAGTATTACCAAGGCATATTGTGTGTATAGTATAAAATGGGTTGTGGAGGTCATATAAGTAGTCGCTCCGTATAAAATACAGCTCAGCTGCATCTGGGTAGATTGAAAGCCGACCCTAATATAGTAAAGGTTCTAGGTAGATTGACAGTCTGTAATTAAGAGACAACTTATTACGGTAATGTTATTCTAAAGAATACCGCCTACCTTTAGAGTTGTGATTTTAGAATATAGTGACTCTATTGACAGTTTATTCCAATCTTACTTCACATAACTTTTCTCTATGAGATGGGTACTGAAAACTCTGAGGAGCCTAAGCCCTGTTCAAAACAAGTTTTACTTTAAAAGGGTATAGTATTTTCTGAAGAATGTCTGAATGTCTTTCAGTTCAACTTATTGTGATAAATTTCCCGATTAACTACTTACCTACACACTCAGAATGTGCTTCTTAGGTCTATTGGTCGCAAGCGCTAATACTGAGCATAAGTTTCTAGGTCTATTTACTTGGATTGCCAGGCCCGACCTGGTTAGTAGATGTTCTTCGTCAGGGATTTCTCAGTAGCAGCCCGGAGTATGGATGGGTATGTGTTAATAGTAGGCCAGCCTCCTTTTACATAGGCTTCAGAATACAACAACTGGTCAAATATTTGTGTACACCTCTACGTAAAATTACGTGAATATGTTTTTTTTTTTTTGAAACGGGTATTTTTTTAAATTTAGATGTGTAAGTATTATCGAAAATTGAAGTGTACCTATGAAATTAGGATCTCATCCATCAAAATGATTGATCGTTCAATACGAACGCAAACTTTACTTGCAATTTATATACAGTCCGCCTAATAAATCTGTAATTTTTCATTAATAAATAACTATGATACTTGATGGTTCTTGCTTTGTATTTATAGCATCAAGCCACGCTAGCCCGGTGTTGGAAGGTGATAAAAAACTTATCATTGTATCAAAACTGTTGATAACTGATAACGAAACTAGGTCTTTTTATTTGTTGCTGTTGCAATTGCAGATTTAGGTTAATTCTTTTGTAAATCAAACTTGAGTTTGTATACAATAATGAGATTTTTGACATGGAAATTTCTTGTTTTTACATGCTTTTTAACAGACTTCAAAAAGGAGGAGGTTATTATTAGCTTCACTTGTATGTTTGCTTGCTTGCTTGTTTGATTGTTTTTGGACTACGAGTGAGCGACTCATTACTGTAAAATGTCCCACCGTTTTCAATACGTTCGTTCGTTCGTTCCTTTTTTTTTTAATATCAAACTAAAAAGTTAAAAATAATTTTTAAAAAAGGGTGAGGCGCTTAATATACAAAAATTATGGCACAAAGCGCCTCACACTTTTTAAAAATACTTTTAAACTTTTTGGTTTGATATTTTTGAAAAGCACGTTTTTTTAGTTTTTTAAACTATATTTATTCTTTTCTGAATACTGAACCGTCACGATCGGGTTAATGATGCCGGATCGCATTTACTCAGCGCTAAATTGCGTTCATTCAGAGCTGAATCGAATACACTCGGCGCTGAATCGCGTATACTCTGTGCCAAATCGCGTTACTCGGCGCTGAATCGAATACACTCGGCGCTGAATCGCATATACTCTGTGCCAAATCGCGTTACTCGGCGCTGAATCCAATACACTCGGCGCTGAATCGCGTATACTCTGTGCCAAATCGCGTTACTCGGCGCTGAATCGAATACACTCGGCGCTGAATCGAATACACTCGGCGCTGAATCGCGTATACTTTGTGCTAAATCGCGTTACTCGGCGCTGAATCACATACATTCAGCGCTGAATCGAATAGACTTGGCGCTAAACCGAATGCACTCGGCGCTGAATCGAATACGAATTAAAAGGCCGATTATGCTTAAATATGTTAAGTATATGATTAATCCAATATCTTTCACCCCAAGTGTCAAGCGTAGAGAAAAATTGACATCATATTCGTCATTATAGATTTCTGTCGACTGAACAATAGGGACATTTTTTCTCTTCAGTCTATTCTTCTATCAACGAAACCAGCACATTAACTGCGTAACACTCTATTACTATAAATTTGAATCATTGCGAAGCATCTTGCCAATCCATTGCTTTAGCAATTTGTTCCAAAGATATTACCGCTCAACTGCGTAAATGTTGTTGAACTGTCAAAATGAAATCCATCGCTACTGATAGTGTGTTACGCAATTACCCTGCAGTTCCTAATTGAAGATTTTCATCGGGGTATTCTCAGTAGCATCACTGAATCATGGTATAGTCCCCTATTGAAATTAAAAAATATTATTTCGGTTATTCATAAATATCCATATAATGTTACTAAAAGTAAAGCTTAGCCTAATGTTAGTAATAGATTAATTAAAGTGGGTCTGGACTCTATCCACCTACGTAAGAGGGGCGAGTCCGACCGATCTGAAACCCCTTTCAGGTTGCCATTGGAGGAGGAGCGCAAGCGCGTCATCATGGAAGCATGATGACACATACACATACATGAGACTTAAACTCATCGAAATATGTGTATATGCTGTATGAACTTATATAAAACAGGCCTTGTAGGTAGTCAGCTGCGTGTGCCTGGTTGCAGCTCTAATTAATTTCCATCAGCCTTGGACTGAGGTCAGTAAACTGATGGTATTTAACCTCTCAATTACTTGTGAAATTGCATTCGCTTTGCATAATGGAAAATGGGTTGTGTGATAATTACATTTTTTCTCTGCCGGCAGCCAAGCAGAGTAAAGAGGAAGGGTTATAAATTGCACGTGTTTACCTATATCTACAGTTACAATAACTTAAACTGTAGATATTACTAATTTATAACTTTAAGATCTTATACCATACAAGCCATATCTATACCCAGCTACAGTACCTACATTTATACAAGTCTGTCTTCAAATTTGGAATTCTAAACAGCGAAAGCTTCATAAAATAGCCAGTGCTATGAAAAGTTAAGAAAAATAGATCAGATTATACAACACAGTACATAGCATTAACAAAAACCATCAATCACAATCATATTACATCAACAAGCTATACTACTGTTCAGATCTCCTAGGTATTCGCTGATAGCTGCGTCAGTGTTTCAATTGCTTTATCACACAGACACAAGAATGATGTCACTCTGTTACGCGATACACCGACGGTGTGTTGTGCCTGGGGATTGCTAAATGATGACTAAGTTCCACCCCAAGCTAAATATTGTAACTGGGGAAGTAGATTCTAGTTGGATTCGAAAAATATTTGTAATGAATAAAGTAAAGAAAATTGGGGAAGAATTTGCTGAGGCTAGAGGCCATCCTTAAATAAGGTACATATAAATCTAACTACACGTGGCAATTACTCATAATCAACCTAGCCTTTCTCCAATCATACTAGGATCAGCTTCTAGTAATCTGAAGGTCTACTCCCTTAGAACGAAGTAGTTTCGGATGAAGTTACAGAAGTTTCCTACTCCGAACCTAATTCAGACATATGATTATTTTGGACCTACAGGCTCAGAATGAATAACGACGCGATTTGACAGTCAGGACAGAAAACATCGCGAGTATTTCAGGACTCGCAATGTATTTCCTCTGTTCGGAAAAAATAATTTGTCTCTTGGTTTGACAAAACAACTATTGTAGAATATTCCATAACTTCGATGGCGGATTTAGAGTTTATAACCTCTTGATGTAACTGAATACATGCACATGAGATTGTTAAGAACCATAGAAATGTATTCATGATAAGGCCCCTATAATCCGCTTAACTGAAGCGCAAAGATGCAGGATTCTAAAATAATTCACAAAACAAAGCAAAAAAAAAATTGAACAAATTTTGAAACAGCTCATAAAAACAAAAAGTAGAATAAAACATAATGGGCCCGAAACCGGCGTCGGAAACAATAATGGCACAATAATAACAGCAGTATGTATGATTCAGTTGTGCAAAGTAATCGAAGGCCGTAGCGTTACAACACGCCATGCCTGTGTTTCAAGCTCAATAAACTCTGTGGACAGGCCAGAGCGTTATGTATGGAATGCTGTTGCGAATGTTATAAGCGGACGAGGAAAACTGATCACAATTTGTACCTATTTTGGCGTCAATAGGAGCGGTACTTGCTTCAGCTGGGAAATTATTGGGCACTTCAATTTTGTTTCGAACTTAGAATTTTTTATTTTTTTTAAACGAACGTTGCTTAGCCAGAAATCGAAATAATGTTGGGAGTATTTCTTGATATAGTCACAGAAGTAACAAAAAAAAAATAGTTTTGGCATCTAAGATTAAGCATTATAATGAAAACTTTCAGTAATTCCAGCAAACATAAACTCACAAAAATGAAACTAACGACTCTAAATGTAAAATCCTATAAAACATGAACTCAACATTGCGAAATAAGAGGAAGCAAATATAGCATGTATAGTCGTAATATTACTATTACTCTCGTATGGTACGTAATCAGTGTAATGGGGTTCATTACATCGACTCCTATTGTTTATGGGAATCGCGCCACTTTCAGCATGTCGTTGTGAGCATTCCGTTTCATTTTGCAGCTAGGATTATGCAAGCGTTTCTTTAGAAGTTCGTCGCGTGCTAAGCATGGATGTAGGGCTTTATTTAGCCCATTACAGTTGAGTTACATGACATAAATCTCTCTTAAAGGAGGAAGTGTATTTATAGTAGTTCTATAATTACACTATGACTCCCTTACAGTTCTACACATATGTCTTTGACTCCGTTTAAAGTATTTATGTGTAAATTTCCCTTATCCGTTTTCAACGCACTTTGTTGACCAATTTTATGTTGATAATGAGATTCTCCAAGGAGAGGCAGCAGGGTGTCGATGTGGTACTGTACCGCAAAATATACTTCAACTCCTATCCAGGGCTCTGTGTGACCCCTGCTCTGACACTGATAACGTCGTAGAAGTAGCTCAGTTTTGGGTCAACTAAATTCAAATAACTGTGGTGCCAGCGACAAGAAGAAGGATCTGATAATAGTCTGTTCCTTTTGATAGGAACTTCGTGGGTAACATGATTTGCAAAAAGTAGGAATCTCCTAGGGTTCAAACGGGTTCAGAGGAATTTTTTGGAGTTCTCAGATGTGGGATAATTAAAACCCACAGCAGTCTCTAACTACTTCAAGATATGTCTTTTGAATAACTAAAATACATTTATGAACACTGTCTGGTAACAAAATATTTGTAACAATACATTGCTCTCGTGTCTCATACGAGTATAACGTGTGTGATTGTGTAATGGGGCCCAGGCCACGCGGGTCGCAGTTTAAATGACATTCACAACGCATTCCAATTTTGTTTGGCAGTTTTTTGGGTTTCCCTGTCAAATATAATAGGATCATTCTCAAGTTTATACAATACCTCTTTCTTTCGGATCATCTTCTTGGATTTAATATCTTCGTAATTATAGCATCCAAAAGTAGATCTCGTGACTTTAATCAAATGTTGCTTTTTGCATGATTAACTTCTACGTAAAAGATATGTCCAATTCTGGACTAATGCATACATACATATATGCATTAGACACAAAGTATTGTAACACAGTTATTCAGGTGTGTCGTAATGGCATAACGAGAATCATTACACCTGCTATTTGACAGCTACGGTCCCCGACCACGCAGTCAAAATCCGATTGTATGCATCCGCCATGTGCTAATAAATTGTAATACATAATTTTAAACTGGGTAAGTGGATATATCTAGATGTAAGAGTGTCTAAGATCTGAGGCACTTAGTATCCTTGGGTGCTGGCCAAAAATATGACTAATAGTTTACCAGTTAAAGCTTGTTGAGTTAATTACGGAATTGGATAGTAACTGGTTAGTGCCGCCTTAGGACTTGATGCTGGCAATGGCTGTCATCTGTATTGTTGAGCAGATTAATAATTATCTGACGGTGTCAAAATATGGAAAGTTATGGACAAATGTAACATAGTAACATAACATCGCGCCTAGTTTCCGAAACGATTTGGCAGAGGTGTACCTACATATCAGTACACCCCCATTTAACCAGTTATATTTAGATCCGTTACAATAGGATAGTCTTACATGAGACCTAAATATATTTCCATGGAATTCTAGGAAGATCAAAAATTCTAGATGGATAAACCCAATTCACCCAATAACACTTTATGCGACCTAGGAACCACGACATCACGCTTAGCAATCTACCCATGTTCCTTCTGCTTCCTTAGCAGTAGCGCTAGCTTTCACTAGATCAACGAAGCTGTTGATAATGCGTCCAACAAATATGACATAGCCTCACAAACCTGACTAATAACAAGAACTATGCTTAAAGGGAACATTTACAAAAAAAAAAAAATAATGACAATAACTCACATTTTGCAAAAGTTCTATATGCATTTTCTCTATAGTATGTATATTCGGACAATCATTGTAATGCAATTAGTCTTTCAATTCACCTGTTTTGTGGCCACGGTTTCCCATCCATTGCGATCTGATTGTGAGTGAGTGCGCATCCGTTGCAGTCTTCAACATTATCGTATAATATAGCTACATCTGTATGACATATACCAATGCTTTCAAAGCGTCTGCATTTTGATTGAGAATAAATACAACGCCGAAAAAATATATTATACTGTCTGTTTATTTGAATCGAAGTACCAATCTAACGGATTATTAGAATTAGAATCTATATCTGATTGAGTTTATCTTGGACACGACTTCGGCATTTTGAACTCAAACCTCATTTATTGGATCAAGAAACTAAGAAAAGATTTAATACAACACCAACTTCGGTCCGCAACTCAGTTCGTGTGAAATATTTTTCTTCCCCGGACCCATCGCAGTCGCATAGCATCGTCTCATGCCTACGCTATTGCTTCGTTGTCACTTAATGACATGTGATTTTTTTTTGGTCCTATACCTATTTTTTTTGTTCGTGGTTGGTGGGTCCTAGTATGTCTGCCGGAGCCGCGGGCTGTTCGAAAGTGCTATCGTGGCCTATGGCGCACAGACAAGTGAAGGAACATGGGTAGATTTTTGCTAGTAAAAGTCTGACACGCCCTTCTCTTCGCCCAGAGCAAGAGAGGTCATTTGATGATTTCCCATCTAAAACAAGATAAGAGTCCTAGCGTGTTGTTATTTAGCTAAAGAGTCTGTTTTATTATGAGCTTAGATGTATCAGAAATCAGATGAATGATAAATTATGTCTATATTATACCTATAAAACTTTCTCCATGGGATACCATATTATACATATATACAATATGTAAAGAAAACCCTGTCCGATCCGTTAAGGTATTATTAGGTATCGATAACTCATTCTACTAATGCCCACAAAGATAGACTAAACTTAAAAAAAAAATCCCCCTAAAAAAATCAATATTATTTCGCAAAAAGAGGTAACTTAATACATGTGCGTTATGCAACCCCTTCCGTGGGCGCAGGGCGGGGGGCGGGGGGGCAGGGCACGCGGCACCTGTGACGTGGTCGCGTCGCTATTCGCTTATAATAATACCGGTGTTGTCACTGTTTTAAAAATTACCAAATTTCGGGGAAATTGGAATTAATTCCCGGGAAAAAAGGATTATTTCAAAATTCATTAGTATTGTTACTATGATGATTATGTAAAATTTTATATTATATTTGGTCAAGTGTTTACCTAACCTTTATTATCCTTATGGGTCGGACAGGGTTTTCTTTACATATTGTATATGCAACTTTCTCCATAGGATACATTTGGGTCGAGTAGGTATTTCATTTTAATATGGGACACGATATTTTAATAGGGATTATGATGTTGGGCCCATGGAAAAAGTTGTGATTTGATAGTCCTATACCACCCAGGGACACTTAAAAATTACTGCATCTCTCTGATAAATGTTGTATGTTCTTTTTATAGACAATATATAATGAATCTAGCCTAGAACAACAAGACCTAAAAGGCAGTCTATCGCATTTTTGTATCTTAACGATCGTGCTAACTATTCTAATCAACTATGCAAATCGAGCAGTTTAAACTTCCGTTAGTCACGATCCAACAGAACATCGATCGTACTTTGGATAGCAACTTATAATTGTGGGCGAAAAGCATTGAGGAAGTCCCACAATGAACTTTCTACTACTGCTTGCCAAATGATGAATAATGTGTTAAGATTTTGATTTAAAAGAACATGTGTTTAAAACAACAATTTTAATATACTTCTTATATGATTTGTTTATGCAAAGAGAATGAATGAATGACTATTTATTAACAAAATGTATTCACAAGTCATGTGTGTGAAAACTCCGGGACAGAACGCCCTATAAAGGCATGAGTGAACTTATTGGTGATGTTCTGCCGAAACTGGCTAGAAACGTAAACGACACAAAAGGATTAGGTATGTAAACATCGTAACAGGTGGAATTCTATAGTTTCTTCCAAATCTCGTGATAAGAAGGCGTGAGTTTATGCATGTATATGTAGCTGATGAGCAGAATTACAGACAGAAAGAACAATTTACAAGAATGGACGCCACCCGTTCGATTCTGTAAAAAGGTCATTGTGAAAAGTTATGTGAAGTGACCTCAGAGTGAGCTGTCAATTATGTCAATTCCTAGCATTAGTTAGAATGAAAGCTCACTCCACATTGACATCACCTAACTTTTCAGGGTGAAATGGTTCACACTGCAGCTGGTGAATGGCTTGAAAAACGAAGGACTTGGGCGACTGGTCCTAATTATCTCTGTAGTTGATTAAACTTTGTCTGCAAAAACTGTTACTAAGTATAATTGATTCCAACAACTTTAAATTGCTTTGAACCATTTCAGTAATTGACTGCAAGTTCGTGTAAGTCTGATTAAATACGCCATTTTTAATTTAGCGGTCGAGCGCAGATTTTTGAAGACAAAACTTAAGATATAACATTTACATACACAAAACATCACGGGCCTGTATTCTCGGAATGGTTAGGCAGAATTCTACCTTACAAGGTACAACAGACAATTGTATGTTTATAGTACAGATGACAGCAGGTGAAGCTATCCGAAACTGTCAAGTACTCCCAATCAACCTTGAGCCTTAATGATTTAGCGATAAAGTTGAATAACTAATGAAGTTTGACGATTGTAACAGCCTGTGCTGTTGTTTGTTCAACCACACTTTTTCAGGTATATTTAAATTTGGTAATTTGTTATACTTAGACGATTTTAAGTTTAGCCGCGTTTATCGCTTTGGGGTATCCTGTAATGGTATATAAATAAAGTTACATAGAGTGTGAAATATAACGTCATCATTCCGACCTTCATCATCAACCTTCTTATCGTCCCTACTACTGGGCACAGGCCTCATCTCATACAGAGAAGGATTGAGCGTAATCACCACGCTTGCTTAATGCGGGTTGGGGATTTCAAACTTAAAGTCCAAGTTTCCTCAAGATGTTTTCCTTCACCTTGTAATCGGTCATTGGCGTCCAAGATATACTTAGAAAGTACATATAGCTTAGAAAAGTTACATTGGTACTTGCCTGACCAGCTCCCTAATCGGCATACTTGAGAGTTGAGAGGCTAATATTTTAACCACTAGGCCACCACGACACTATTACGAACTTATCCCAATGTATTTAGGGTCGCCACAATATGTTTTTTTTGCGTTCCTGTTAGTCGTCGTCTCGGTAGCAGCCCCTTTCTAGCCACATCATTTTTCTTACAATCTATCAATCATATCTTTGGACTTCCCCTTACACACGTTTGCATATCTTCCCCATAACTTAATTTTAGGGTTCCGTGCCCAGGCCCTATTACTAACAGCCTTATTGTTAAAAAAAAACGCTAATCACTAATTAGCCACTGTTTGGTTTACAATTTAGTTAGCTTTTAATTAATGCTTTTATCTTTCATTGATCAATAAACGCTACTTAGCAGGTGATTAGTAGCGAAATACAACAGAGATGAAATTATTATTAGGTTATAACAAATGGAATAAACTTGTCAAAACTACGATTTTTTATCTGTCGTGTTTGACAAATAAATACCAGAAACTTCATTTTGAATATGAATAGGCATAATAACTTATTGCAATTAAATCATGTGTTTGCGATGATAACAGTAAAAATAATAAGCTCCATTAATTAAGGTAAACAGGAAAAAGCATTTATCGCTAAATTTACTACTTGATGAAATGAATGTTAAAGCAGTAGCCGATTTATATTATCATATCCTTTATGCTATTTAGCATGTTTTTTTTTTTAAGAAATGTATCATCATCGTCATCATCATCATTTCAGCCGAAAGATGTCCACTGCTGAACATAGGCCTCCCCCAAAGTTCTCCACGACGACTGGTCCTGCGCTTCCCGCATCCAGCGGTTTCCCGCGACCTTCACCAGATCGTCGGTCCACCTTGTCGGGGGCCTACTCACGCTACGTCTTCCGGTGCGTGGTCGCCACTCGAGAACCCGTCGGCCCCATCGGGCATCGGTCCTACGGGCAATGTGTCCAGCCCACTGCCACTTTAGTGTTGTAATTCTTCGGGCTATGTCGGTTACTCTCGTTCTTCTGCGGATCTCCTCATTCCTGATTCGATCGCGCAGTGAAACCCCAAGCCTAGCCCATAAGAAATGTATGTTACTACTACACTTAAGTAGTAGTAACTTACATTTCTTAAAAACATCTCTATTATATTACTTCCTGCTACTTTTGTAATGGGGTTCACTGTATTTCAATAGCGTCCATGGCTTGGAAGGTAGAATATTGGCAAAAAAAAACATATTTATAGAACAAAAATGTAGTTTTAACACGTGTCTAAATGTTGCCATAACATGGCTTTTTTTAGAGACAAATAAATAAAAAAAAACACTATTTGTAATGAGCTTCTTCACGAACTCATTCACTTTAAACCACCTACGCACCTATTGAGTCATCTCATTAAGTTTTCCCTATAAATCCTTTCATCGTGTGTACTAGGAATTAAAAATATTGTTACGAATGGACCTTATGTCGATGGCATAAGGTTCAATATCGCGTGACATGCAGTGTGTCACTTTTAAACCCTATCTCGCTAGATCTAGACATTTCCTAGGTACAATAATAAAACGCATTGCTAGACTTAGGACGGCCTATCGAATGGTACAGGTCTCAACAGTTTTGTCAACAAAGTGTCGACATCGAAATTTCTAGAAACCCGTTTCCGGGAATTACCGTAGGTACTTACCTGGCCGGTGACCTCGAAGTTATGCAGTATTATTATTACGCCTAGAGGATTCTGGAATGTTCGATCAGCTGGCCTATATAAAGTGCCGCGATGCCGACGCAGAGTCAGTCTACACTCGACTAACGATACGAAAACAGCGACAGTTAAGAAGCGATCTTAAAGAAGACCTACTGCGACAACTGTAACGAGAACTGTAAGTACTACGTGAAGAAACATCTGTAGCGTTATTGTGTGTTTACAACACGGACTTCGTGGACGTAAGAGAAGACTTCGGTGTGACATAAGCTACATTCTACTTGTCATTGCCTACAATCGACTGTACCTTCGTTGCCAATAAACTTCGTAACCCTTAACCGGCGTTTAAGTACCCCCAGCCCGTAACAATTGGTGTCAGAAGCGGCATGCCGGTCACGCCAAGGGAAGACGAAAGAGTTCGCACGCGACGACAAGCAGCGATGGATTTGGCGCGTCAAGAGGAAGAATCGGTTGGTGTCCCTGCACCCGGAGTAGATGCGGCCGTCGTAACACCGATGAATGTGAGTGCTCCTACTACCACCACTACTCCCGGAGCCAGCGGACCCGATTTTTCGGCGTTACTGGCTCACTTGACGGCGCAAATAAAGCTGAGTATAGAACAATCACAGGCAGCAACCCAGGCACAAATAGAAAAAACCCAGGCGCAGATTAAAAGTGTAGCAGAATCCCAGGCAGAAACCCAGGCTCAAATAAAACAATCCCAGGCAGAAACCCAAGCAAAAATAGATGAATCCCAGGCAAAATCTCAGCAACTAGTATTAGAACTAAACGAAAAGTGGGAAACAACCAAAGAAGAGGTCAACGAGCTTAAAATAAAAACAGCAAAACAAGATGCCCGCATGGACCAGCAGGAAGCTCGTATAGAGAAACTAGACAATACCATCATGGAGTTTGGGAAAGAAATAGAAAGAGTACAAAAAGGAGGTATTAAAGGTGTGATACCTGTACCTAGTGCTTTGCCGACGTTCCAAGTACCTCATTTTGACGGTACAACGTCATGGGTGGCCTTCCGTCTACAGTTTGAAAAAGTCGCAAAAGGCAACAATTGGGATGACGATCAAGCGGTAACCGCTCTTACGCTTGCTCTGCGTGGTGATGCGGTACAAATTCTCGAAAATATTTCCGGCGATTGCAATACCCTAGCCTGTCTGCTAGAAGCGTTGGAGTCTAGATACGGGGAGAAACACCTCGAACATGTTTACAGGGCTCAACTCCGTGACCGCACACAGAAAGGCAGTGAGGGTTTGCAACAATGGGCATCGGAAATAGAACGTATTGTTCGGAGGGCGTATGCTTCAACGCCGGGAGCAATTGATGCTACTACGGTGCAAGCTTTTACTGATGGAATCCGAGATGCAGAAGTCAGGGCTGCAGTTCGTCTGGGTCATCATCAGACTCTGAAGGCAGCCTTGACACACGCTCTGGAGGTGGAAGCAGTACGCCAAGACGGCCGACAACAGCACCGCATTCGCGAGGTAACCCCAATAATAAAAACTCGGCAAGGACCAACCTGCTATGAGTGCGGCGAAAAGGGTCATATTCGGATCAATTGTCCCAGGAAGTCTAAGGGAAGAAGTACTTCTGGGACACAGGTGGAAGCCGAGGATTTAAACTAAGAACAGCCAGGGCTATGGGGCGAGTACTGGCTGGTCGACCTGAAGCCCCCATTATAACAGTATCACAAGTGGGCGATGGAAACAGTCTTATTATAGAAGGAGAACTGAATGGTAAGTCATGCAGTTTCACGTTGGATACTGGTGCATCAAGAACTATTGCACGACCGGAGCTATTTCCTCGGACCATAGCATGGAAAAGAGGGTCTTCACAATGCCGATTACAAACCGCCACCGGCCAACCAGTACTCGTCCTTGGTGAAACGAATGTGACCTTGAAAATGGGTGATAAGACATTTACGCACCCTGTTTTAGTAGCGAATATTACAGATGATTGCATAATAGGACTGGACTTTTTGAAGAAACAACATTGCATCCTTAATGTAGCAAAAGGAGTATTGAGTTTCCCAGAACAAGAAGTATTTCTTCAAGGTGGAAAACAAGGGTCAGTGTACTGTTTAAGGAGAACGGTATTACCACCAAGATCAGAAACCTTAGTAGATATTAGACTATCACCAATAGGATGCCGTAAACGTTGCATTATAATTGAAGATTCTGGAGATCACCCAGACTGGATAACAGCAAGGACACTGATGATGATTTCCGATAAACCAAAAGTGCGCATTATCAACGTTAGTAACAAAGAAATAATTCTTGAAAAGAATTGCATCGTGGGTGTGTGCGACCATGTAGCATCGTTGAGAAAAACAGAGGCGCACGAAAAGGAACGTGATAAGCAGTGGCAGGAACATGTATCGACACTACTCGAAAATTGTAAGGGCAATTTAAACAAATTCGAAAGTCACAAAGTTAAGCAACTGTTGTATAACTTCCATGACATCTTCTCTAAGACCGACAGTGACGTGGGAAGGACCGGGCTCGTCAAACACCATATAGATACGGGCGATACACAGCCGATAAGACAGAGACCACGTCGTATCCCCTTTGCAAGAGAACAGGAAGTGTCGAAAATGTTAAGAGATATGGAGAAAAATCGGATTATCGAAGCGTCTACCAGCCCTTGGTCATCTCCAGTTGTCCTAGTCAAGAAAAAGGATGGCAGTACAAGGTTTTGCGTTGACTACAGGATGTTGAATGATGCCACGAAAAAGGACAGTTATCCCCTGCCACGTATAGATGACACTTTGGACTTGCTAAGTGGCATGAAATGGTTCTCCACAGTTGACCTTAAAAGTGGATACTGGCAGGTGGAAATCTGTCAGCAGGATAAAGAAAAGACCGCTTTCACCACTGGTCCTGGGAACGGTCTCTGGCAATTCAATGTCATGCCTTTTGGACTGTGCAATGCTCCAGCTACATTTGAGCGCCTAATGGAGCGCATCTTGGTGGGGTTGCTTGGTGATGCATGCCTGGTCTATTTGGATGACATCATCATTATGGGACGAAACTTCGCAGAGCACCTACGCAATTTGGAGAAAGTCTTTCAGAAACTGCGTGAAGCGAATTTAAAACTCAGTCCTAGTAAGTGTACACTATTCCAGAAAGAGGTTGGATACTTGGGACACATTATTTCGGCGCAAGGAATTCGAACAGACCCTGAAAAAATAAAAGCCGTGTCGAAGTGGCCTACGCCTCGTAATAAAACTGAGGTACGCTCTTTCCTGGGTCTGTGTGCATATTACCGTCGGTTTGTGAAGAACTTCTCCGAGTTAGCGAAACCGTTGCATCGTTTAACAGAGGAAAAGTGTCTATTTGAATGGAACTCTGACTGCGAACAGGCATTTGCTCTACTGAAAACTCACTTGTGTGAGGCTCCTGTACTAGGTTACCCTAGTAGGGAAGGCCGATTTTTGGTAGATACAGATGCCAGCAATGTGGGTATTGGAGGAGTTCTCTCTCAAACACAAGGAGATAGGCAGGTCGTTATCGCATATTTCAGCAAATGCCTTTCCAAGCCAGAAAGAAATTACTGTGTTACCCGCCGAGAACTTCTAGCCGTTGTTAAGACCTTACAACACTTCAAGAAATATTTGATTGGGAGGCAGTTTACACTTCGTACCGATCACGCTGCCTTACAGTGGCTCCTCCAGTTCAAAGACCCAGAAGGACAAGTAGCGAGGTGGATAGAGCAGCTACAAGAATTTGACTTTGTCACTGAACATCGGAAAGGCAAGTCACACAATAATGCTGATGCTTTGTCTAGACGACCTTGCGAAGAATCTTGCCGACATTGTACCAAACAGGAAAAGAAAGAGAACGTAAGGATTATCCAGGTGAATGCTTTGGACGAAGACTGGGATAATCAATCATTGGAAGACGCACAAAAGGAAGATAGTGACTTGAAGACAGTAATCGAATGGAAACAACGTGGCCAGAGGCCCGCTTGGAGTGAAATATCAGCGCTTAGCCCAGCAGCAAAAAGTTACTGGGCCCAATGGGACAGCCTGATAATTGATAATGGAGTTCTCAAAAGGAAATGGGAATCACCCAGTGGACAGGAGGTTACCTTACAGATAGTTGTTCCCGGTGATAAAGTCGCGTCAGTGCTACGACAGGTGCACGACGGAGTATCCGGAGGACATCTAGGAGTAAAGAAAACCCTGGAGAAGGTGAGAAAAAGATTCTATTGGGTGCATTGCCGCGAAGACGTAGAGGACTGGTGTAGAAAATGTGCAGCCTGCTCCTCAGTAAAGGGACCGCAAACGAGAGCCAGAGGTCGGCTGAAAGTGTACAATGTTGGTGCACCATGGGAAAGAGTTGCTGTCGATATAGCTGGGCCATTCCCTGTTACTGAAGAAGGGAATAGGTATATCATCGTCCTGCAAGACTATTTCAGCAAATGGCCAGAAGCTTTTGCAGTACCTAACCAGGAAGCTCATACAGTCGCCAAAAAGCTAGTTCACGAGGTGTTCTGTCGATTTGGCGTTCCCTTGGAGTTACACTCTGACCAGGGTAGAAACTTCGAGTCTTCACTATTTCAAGAGGTTTGCCAACTACTCGGGATACATAAGACTCGTACAACACCGTACCACCCACAGTCAGATGGAATGGTCGAAAGATTCAATCAGACGTTGGAGAATCACTTGGCCAAAGTAGTGGAAGAACATCAAAGGGATTGGGACCAATACATTCCACTCTTTTTAATGTCATACCGCTCAGCAATACACGATAGCACAAATTGCACACCGGCGAAAATCAACTTCGGCCGAGAAATTAGACTACCAATAGATGCATTAACCGGAACACCCCCCGATACTCCTATCCTAGCCGTCGACTATGTGGCCGACCTGCGGCGTAAGTTAGATGGAATACATGAGCTAGTGAGAGAGAATGGTCTGAAAACCAGTGAGAAGATGAAGATCCGATACGACCGCAAAGCTAACGTGCCCGGATTTGAAGAGGGAACTTCAGTATGGTTACATAATCCCATTAGAAGAAAAGGAAAGAGTCCAAAGTTCCAAGCCAAATGGGAGGGTCCGTACATGATAGTAACCAGAATAAACGATGTCACCTACCGGATTAAGAAAGGACCTAGAGGGAAGCTGAAGGTCGTACACGTAGACCGCCTAGCTCGCTATTATGGATCAAATCATGCTCGGGACGAGCATGACTAAGAAGGGGGCAATGTTACGAATGGACCTTATGTCGATGGCATAAGGTTCAATATCGCGTGACATGCAGTGTGTCACTTTTAAACCCTATCTCGCTAGATCTAGACATTTCCTAGGTACAATAATAAAACGCATTGCTAGACTTAGGACGGCCTATCGAATGGTACAGGTCTCAACAATTTTGTCAACAAAGTGTCGACATCGAAATTTCTAGAAACCCGTTTCCGGGAATTACCGTAGGTACTTACCTGGCCGGTGACCTCGAAGTTATGCAGTATTATTATTACGCCTAGAGGATTCTGGAATGTTCGATCAGCTGGCCTATATAAAGTGCCGCGATGCCGACGCAGAGTCAGTCTACACTCGACTAACGATACGAAAACAGCGACAGTAAAGAAGCGATCTTAAAGAAGACCTACTGCGACAACTGTAACGAGAACTGTAAGTACTACGTGAAGAAACATCTGTAGCGTTATTGTGTGTTTACAACACGGACTTCGTGGACGTAAGAGAAGACTTCGGTGTGACATAAGCTACATTCTACTTGTCATTGCCTACAATCGACTGTACCTTCGTTGCCAATAAACTTCGTAACCCTTAACCGGCGTTTAAGTACCCCTAGCCCGTAACAATATGTAATAAAAACAGGTAACCATTCTCGCAGCAGAGTTAAACGAGCTTGAAGTCCTTCTGCATTCTACTTCCCTCCGGAGTTTCGGAATTATCTAACTTTTCTAAGTCGTTTAGGAAATCCATGAAAAGATTTTCGAAACTGATGTTTACGCACTACTCGATATTATGAACAAAATAACCTCGAAGAACGATCCTATTGAATCGATCAGCTGATTCAAAGAAAATCCGCCATATTGCCTATTAGCATCCTCTTAACAGTGGTCTGGTAGTGTTTATTTTGAAAATTACTAATCAATTGTTCAGCATTTTTTTAGAGTGAAATAGCATTCATGAATAATAATTTTGCTAACAAGATTAAAGTTTTATGAACAAGTCTATAAGACTCCGCTGTCTGTCACTAGGTTGTCAAGAACTATGATAACGAGAAAATTGTAATTTTCACAGATGATGTATTATTCCCATAGAACAGACGTGGTATTTATAGATAACTAGCTTTCCGCCCGCGGCTTCGCCTGGAGTTCGGTTATATCGCGCTTTTTAGATTTCCCTCGGGGATATCAAATTTTTCCGTGATAAAAGGTAGCCTATGTTCTTTCTCAGGGTCTAAAGGTTGTCTGTGCCAAATTTCATCAAAATCGGTCGAGAGGTTTTTAGCGGGAATGCGTAACAGACAGACAGACAGACAGTTACTTTCGCATTTATAATATTAGTATGGATGATATGGAACCCTGCGTGCGTTTAACCGACTCGCACTTGGCCAGTTTTATTTTTTTCTTTGTATTCTTTCTCTGCATCTTGCTTACTGTAAACAAATGAATTCAAAAAAATTTTCTTTCTTTCTTACTGGCATATGGGCATTAATACTTACACCATAAAAAAGACGCTTCTACGCTTCTATTAACTTTAAATTGAGAAAACCCATCGATAATTTACGTAACATCTTTAATAGTGCTACTAAATAAACTAAACGAATCCACTCCGCCACTTCACATGGTCTTGTCAAAATTCTCTCATGGTCGAAGTAACAGACAATGCTTGAGAACAGTCATAAAGTAAATAGGAACGGTAAATATCAATTATGTGAGTACAGGTGAATTGTGAATAAATGCGCACTAAGCACAGGTAGGCGCTGTCATTTTAAATCTTAGGAAGAAAATGGATGTGACTCTTCAGTGTAGTTTTAGTTTCCAGCCTCGCAGATACATAATATCGTCCCACAAGGCTTTCAGTTATGAAGTCAAACACTCAGGCAGCTAGTAACGACCTGCTTAACCTCTGTTGTTTGTGAATGTGATGAGATGATCAATCTGTCCGGCTTTTCTTTATAATAATTATAAACTAGCGCTTGACTGCAATCCCGCCTGATGGTAAGCAGTGATGCAATCTTTGATGGTAAAGCGCGCTAGTTTATTAAGCCCTATCACTTAAAAAAAAATTAGTGGATAGGATGGAAGACGGCAGTTGAGCGAGGTGGTGCAACGTTAAACCCAACAACACGACCAACGATGCTGCCCCAGAGGGAGATAGATGTGGAGACCCTCCACGACCAAACTCCCGATACAACATTTGACGCATCGTACCCGGCACACATCGCAACACAACTGCTCAGACCCGTCCTCCTTAACTGATAAAATAATGACTGTTCATTAAAAGTCACAATTCAGTGTTTACTATGCTGTCATTAAAAATGAATAAAAAGACTTTGTTAGAAAACATCATTACCGTTTTGAATGAATTCAATTCAATTATATTTATAAGTTGAATCTCCACATTTTTGAACCCAATACTTCACCATTATCAGCATTATACGTGTAGCGATTTTTAGCACATTATATGCTTCTCAGTCTCCTTAAAACGATACTTTGGAACTAAACGTATAGGTCTTTAAAATACTTGTCAGGTAAAATACATAGTTACATGTTTTTACATAACAAACAATTTTTTATTTCATATCGGCTGATCAAATTGGCACAAGCGTCAAGGTTATGATTGTTGATTTGCTTCAAAACCGGATCATTAGATAATAACCTATCAGAATATTGCATAAACGAGGTAAGTTGGTGGTGACGCACCCAGAGAAAAGTCCACATGTCTACTTATTGGCACATCCTATAACAACATGGCAGCAAAATAGTTTAGCTGCTTTCCGTAAACTATAAAGAGGTGGTATATCTACTTTATGATTATGGAGCCAACTTACATTAGTCTTATTTTTTTTTTTTTTTTTTGAAAAAGACAAATTACTTACGCAAAAGTCATCTCCCAAACTGGTGATATTTTCATCCTACTCCATGTCAATCAGAGGGTACAACCCTTTAAAAAGAAATTCTTCATCTACGAAGAAATAATTTAACTATAGTCGCATCGGTTTTTTCTATTTTTATTTTCACCTATGTAGCAGTATTCTATACATATAATGGTACGATCTCCAATACCACGTAGTCCTACACAATTATAAATACTAAGAAAAGTTAATAGCTGAAAAGACAACAAGTGTAGACTAGATATTTTACATACAAGATCAAAAAGTATTACCGATTTAAATAACCGCAACCGCGTGAGATTATCTCCTTGTGACGACAAGAAATTCACATTAAAATAATGTAATAAAATGTGGTCAGATAGATCGTGAGGAAATGTTCAAGTTAATAACACATTCCAACGCATGTCTTCATGCCATACCGGCTTCTATATTATGTGGAGAGCTACGTGCAAGTTTCATACAGCAACGTCTGTTTCTTTGGTCCAAACTGCAATAGCAATTCCAACACTCACTCAAAACAATTCTTCTTCAAACTTTGGAAAATTTAATTGAACAATCACTCACATTTTCTTGTCCACGTTTTGTCAGAAATTAGATATAATCTGTAACACTAAAATTGAAGCTCGAAGAAAGAAGAAAGGCTATTAACATTAGTCTAGGACTTTTGAGAGAAACAGAAAAAATAAAAAAAGTAAGAACGCTATCAGTGTGGACAGGCGATACGTTACGACGGGGTGGATCAAATGAATAAGCAGTTTTTATTTAAGAAGCTGGTCTCTATAACCTTAGATTGTTGACGCCCAATATAGACGTCATAGTAGCGATAGACGTCAGACAATGTGTAATAAAACCTAATGACAATAATTAAATCCTGCTAACGAAGCCGTATGAAAATTCTTGATCGTGATATTGCAGACCTTATTTAATACTGTTATATAAGGAACGTTATGTCATCGCAATTACGGTGTCAAGGGATTGGAGTCGTTAACTACTTACATAGTATTGAAAGCCTTGGAAAGGATTGGAGATAATTAATTCTCCAACATGTGCCGTTTTTCCACACTCGTCTATCCATTGCCATCGGAGACCAGTTTTTCCAGTAGGAGTCAAATTCGTCCCTCCATCTTGGTCTTTCGCGATGTTAAGTGGAAAGAGAGGCCACTGGCTAGCTGTGGGCCAACACGGGCTAAATACAAAGGTAAAGCTTGTAGTACATAAACTGGTACCCCAAGCCAGTAACTTGTGTGTGTTTTTATTTAGTTCTGTTTGTGATCTCCCAGCCACAATAAATTGTATTTTAATCTATTTTTAAAATCGAGAAAACCGACCGCATTCACAAGTTTCATCGCTAATTGGAATTAAACTTAATTTCTGGGAAACCTATACATAAATAAATTAGTCAGCTACATTATTGAGCAACCAGAGGAGCTACTCCGGAGTCATTGAGCGATGAACATTAAAGTATATGGATAGGCACTCACACAATAGACATTAAAATATGGCATAGCTATTGGAAGGCTTATTAATGATAACAAATCATTCATCCACAAGATAGTATCGCTCTAATTTAAGCAAAAAATAAAAGCGATATATTTCGGACTTGCCTTCCGAATTCGTCATAACATTCTGCCCAAATACAATATTTCTTTTTAAATGATTTGGTCAACATTTCATCCCAATTATTCATTTCCGATCTAGAAATATGTTAATTTGGCAAAGTTCTGTATTTCTTCAATACGCCACGCCACACCGTCGTTGTCGTGTTGGCATGGTGTCTACAGCCATGTTGATTCAGGTGGTTGTATTGTGAATTTAAGGCGAATAGCATCGGTGACTCATTACATTAGGTCTAATGGTCGCGGCAACTTACTGATAATTGGGATAAATTGTCTTTTTTTATGGCTCTTAGCTTCTTTAGCAAAAACTTCAACACAACATAGAAGAAAACAGACAAACGAAACTTTGGCACAAAAAAACTGTTTCTTTTTTCAATACCTGAATAGGTTACAACTTTCGTCAAAATTAAAAGTGGAGCATGTCTCGTGACTATAGCATCATGAATTTGTACGGACGACAGCAGGTCAACCTACCCGAAACTGCCTAAAATTCCCAATCAACCTTGAGCCTTAATGCTTTGTAGATAAAGTTGAAAATGTAATAAAGAAATCTGACAGATTGTCGCAGCTTGATGTGCTGTCGTCTGTACCTACACTAGAAACTCGTATATCTAGAAGATGCTGACTTTCATTTAGAGATAATCATAGTTTAAGGGCGATCACCAAAAATAGACAAGTTTGGACGATGTCAACAATAAATTGAATATGAAGCTGGTACAGCATATGAACATGTATAAATATAACTAGCTGTGCCCGCGGTTTCACCCGCGTAAGCTTCTAGCCGAATGAGCTCAGTTGATATAAGCGCCTGTTAAAATAATGGGAGCAAAATGTAGTACGTCCGCGTTTGCTCCCGTTTCCGCAACATTTTTTGTTCCTGCTCTGCTCCTGTTGGTCATAGCGGGATGTTTTATAGCCTATGTCCTTTCTTCGGCTCTAGACTACCTGTGTACCGAATTTCATTACAATCGGTTCAGTAGTTTTGGCGTGAAAGCCGGACAGACAGACAGACAGACAGAGATACTTTCGCATTTATAATATTAGTATGGATAATGTTCAAAGTTAGGTAGTAATTCACCCAAAATGCAAAAAGAAAAATTACTCTTAAACGTGATGATCAACATAAATACATCATATTTATCATGTCATATTCCGTTATACAAGGTCACGTATTGTTACTAAGAAAAATGGCATCTAGAAAATTTTAAAAATCTCTAAATTTTACTTAGATTCTTAGTGTAACTGTCCCTGTTTTGAAACAAACTTCGAAAGCGGAACCAAAGAAGCTGAAGAGGCTAAAACAAATACAAAAATTAAGAGTTTCTGTTGTTCCAAGAACCTAGGCCAAAATCGATGCATTGAAATTCTAGCCAAGCCACTGTAGCCGGTCTAAAACCGTCTTGAGCAGAAACATCGTAATGATTCATACATCGATTTAACTCCTCCTTGGAATCAGTACCTCAACAAACGCAATCTGACAATAACCCTTAACTACAATATCCGGGACTATGAAGGCCAAATTACTTCTAACCTATAGCTGCGAGGTAATTGCGTATTACATTATCAGTAGCAATGGGTTTCATTTTGACAGTTTAACGACATTCATGGAGTTATTTACGTTGTTGACCAAACAAATTTATCAAACATGTCGAGTAATGAATTAGCAATATGCGTCAAAATGATTCACGTTGATAGAAATAGTGTGTTACGCAATTGGGGTGCTGCTTATTTTTCTACAAATATCCTGTCATACGTAGGTATTTTTAAAGCAAATAATTTCAATAAAATTCCGATGATAACCTATGATCTGTCATTTCAACCATGAGTAACAATAACAGATTAAAGAATGTGTGGAGCTGCGAAATATTTATTTTAATATATTTATCTTCCTCGATTGATCGATCTCCTCGATTCCTGTTGGTTTTGAGGCGGATCTTCTTTTGTACATTACTAGAAGTCCAAGCCATGACTAGCGACACGCCTCAATGTCAGGGGCAACTGCACCCATCAACAACATGGCGCATGTGTATTAGAGCACCACCTCTGACGTTGTAAATAAGTGCTGCTCGTGCGTGTGAGCACTTGCTGATGACACATTAACATTGCAAGAAACGGTACAGTTTTCTGTACACGTAATGTCTGTATCCAGTCTAATCATAAGTCCTAGTTTTATTCTAGTATATACCATTCAACCTATGTACCGATAACATTAATAGACGTTATATTGCCTATGACCTCAGTGCTATATTTCCTTCTGGTAACCCACTTCCGAGGCTGACGGCTGAGGCAGATAAGCAACTATTAGCACCTACATTGTAGATACACTTGCATCAGTGGGGTATTTTTATAGTGCTCTAGTAATTTTAAAGTGAATCCAATTAGTTTTCATGTAAATGCCACATAGACGAGCGGGGTAATTGCTTTTATTTCGACAGTTCAATGACATTCCATGCGATTATTACGTTGTTGAGAAGACTCATGTTTCGGAAATATGCAGTAAAGTATTATGTTTTGAAATGATTCTGTTCGTAATTAATAGTGTGTTACTCCATTAGGGTGCAGATCAAATATCAAAAACCACAAATTGCTTTTCAATATAACTTAGAAGCACTTACAAACTCACTAACTGGAAAATTACTAAAAATATACTGTAATGCAAAATAAACAAAAAAAAATGAACGTGTCAACTCCACAGACGTAAAAAATCTCAATATTGGCGTGAAGATAATATCCAATTATCCGGCGAGTACTATTTATCAATTCATTTATCATTCTGCTACGAACAGACGCGGTAAGTGCTAACAGTATTAATTAAGTAAATAATATTGGAGTTTACGTAGTAAGAGCGTGGATAAGTGTCAATAAGCCTTGTAGAAGTCAAATAGTTTTATAGATGAAGGTGAGGAGACAGACAGGGTCACTTGGGCACTTGCTTAACAATCATGTGTTACCAAGACGATAATATAGTATGAATTAACCTGATTTGGTTTCTATACGACCTTTTCAGGTAACCACTGAAAATGAGTCTTCACACTGCTCCTAGCACAGCATTATGTTAAGTGAGACCTTCTTGTGATTCATTACGTGCAGCTTGACTGCCTCGTTTTGTGCTCATGTTTTGCTTTTATTTTTCTTTATTATTAGTTTCAATTCTCTTTTTTCTAGAAATGTTTTTTTAATAAACACAAACAGTTACTTAGATATGCACAATGCTTGGATTTTTCAATGGCTTGGAATAGCAATGGTTCAATTAGAAGTAGTATTCCAACGTGTGTGAGCCCGCAAATTTTTAAAACGCCAATCCGTAATTGCAATATGTACCTGAAAATTACTACTCCATAATATTTCGAATGCGTGAGCTACGGTAAAGTGAGTGAGTTTATTTACGTATAAAGAATAAAGTACCTTATTATATTGTCATTTCAGATCCAATATGAAACTCTTCATCATCTTGTGCGGCTTAATCTCGATACAAGCTGGAGTAATCAAAGATCAAAATGAATGTGAGGGCGTAAACATAACCGGAGTCAGCTATGAAAGTGAAACGCTAAAAGAAGATCTAGACAGACCATACCTTTTAGCAGTAGATTACAGCACTAATAACCTTTACTTCAGTTACAACGTCAAAGAAGATGAAGATGATTTCAGGTCAGCAAGATTAAACCTTAACACCAAAGAGTTCAATAATATCGAAGGCGTCGCTAACGGCTTTGCACAAGCGGTGGACCAACGAACACACGAAGTATACATAGGTGGAAGCGACGGAATTTACAAATATGACTATGGACTCAACAAAGCAGAACTGGTTGGAGAAAGAGGTTCCAACATTTGGACGTTATATTTTAAAGAAGTTCTATACTATTCCATATTTCCCTATCAATTCTTATATGTGCTGGAAGATGGACAACCGAGAAGGTTTCGAGACTTGGAAGACACCAAAGTGGATCATTTCGTTATTGACAATGAAGATGACATTTTCTTTTCAAATAATACTGGCTTGTACTCACAAAAGAAAGGAACGAAAAATGCTGTGTTGTACAAGGAAAACCCCGTGTTAAGAAGTTTAACTACGGATATCAATGGTAATGTCTATGCTTGCCTCCAAGACGGTATATATGCTGTGAGAAAATCAAGCACTTCCTTGGAAAAGGTTGTGGAACTAAGCGACGGTTTTGGTTTAGCGTTTGATAACGATAACAATATCGTGTATTCAGATGCTTCTAGACTCGTCAGACTTAAAGCTAACAAACATAAAACATGTTAATACCAGGGTGTTTTTGAATTACACATAACAAGTTGCTAAAATAAATAATTTATATTTCCTTACTATATTTGGCGTAACTTCTTACTTTAAAAATGTTGATAATGAAATACACAAGTTAATGTGAATTTTCTTTCTATGAACATATATCTCATCCTGTTTGTAACAAACTCAACCAGATCTTTATGAATTTCTTAATTAATCACGCATAAAATGTATGTTTACCTCAATACAACTACAATAAAGCCAATAAATAATATTGTTTACATGTAACATTTTTCGAACCACAGAACTATAAAGTTCAGAGGTTGCTTAGCTCGCCACACCCTCAAAGGAAGGACGGGGCTGAAAGCTTGATAAATCATTGATTATTATGCCTATATGACCTTTCTAGATGGTAACAACACTATTAGATATCATATAGGCCGTTAATTTGCCTAGGTGGCAACGGGGGCGGTGACTACAGGCCTTAATGGCAGTCTGATGGTATTCCGTCGCCGTAACTGCACTTTCAAATGGTCGATGAAGTTTCTCCACTTTCATCGATTGTAGCATTCGTCATAATATTCGAACATGATAACTAATTGCGTAGTAGACTGTAATAGGTTTCAGAGCACCATCTACTTATTTTGGACGATTAGTTGAGCCCCGGGGTTTCATCCGTATAACTCTCAATGTTGCGGGGAATATCGGGATGAAAAGTTTCCTAAGTCCCAATCTAGGTCATGGTATACCATGTCCAAGTCCATTTAGCGTGAAAGCGTAACAAACAAATATAAAACTTCAACCCTTTATACTTAATATCATTAAATTGAAGTAAATAAATAAAAATAGCCACAATAGACCTTCTCGCGTTTTTTTTTTCACTTTCTAAGTCGCAGGAGACGCCCTGGTAGGGAGACAACATCGGACTCCCAGCCAGAGTCTGGGCCTGGTGCCTGAGTCAGCGTTGCGGTTTGACCAAAAGAGAAACCGTAGCCCTGGCGCACAGGCAACTGCAGGAACACGGGAGGGTTTTAGTCAGTAAAGGTCTAACACTCCCTTCCGCTCCGTACAGAGCGGGAGAGATCATTTAATGATTTCCCATACACACCAAAAAAAAGAAAAGGGCGTAACTTTCTACCTTTTTCAAAGCGTACATATTGTCAGTGTAAAGGACAGTCCATTTGACAAAATCATCATTTATGCATGTTTTCATCCACAAAGGGGACCACGAACCGTGCGACATTATGTGGGAACAAGACTGACAGGCGTGTGATATTTCCCCTTTTACAGTAAAAGATAAGGATAAGTAAATAAAAGCCGTCGGTCGAATCGTTTTCCTACATGCGAGATCTGTTTTTGCAAGTCATGAATAAAATTTCTTTACTAATAGCCTCCGGTCCCAACCATTGTAGGTCCATATCGCGACGCACTAGCACTGATGTTATCGTATAAGATTTACATTTTTGTTTAAATATAATTAATGTTCTTTACAATATGATTTTGACGTCCTATAATTAGGCGGTTAGGTACTTTTGGAGAGTGTTCATGAGCGTTAAACATTAGAAAGCGTAGTTGGAGTTAACAGTAAGCGAAAAATTCAGTGTTTTCTGCTTCTTGTAGGTAGTCCGGTCAGTGCTCTGCATATTAACTGACGACTGACCCCTCTTACAAAGAAGAACGGGCGAAAAGGGGACGGCTTATGTAGGTCATGCAAATGGCCTGCAGTTAATATCATCAAACATATAATACTGTATTACTAAACATAGTTACTTTATCATCTTTTTCGTGAGATTATAAACCATTGAATAATTTTGACCTGATAAATTGTAACGAAACACTTTTCGATACCCTGTTTTGCTGTCTAACCAACAAACAGACCCGGAACAACTGCTTGTAAGCCCTACAAATATTTGTTCAAAACTATAGAAAATGGATATATTTAGTTGTAAGAAGTATTAATAGTACAGTTTAGAATTTATCGCCAGTTTACAATCTCGCAAGAGAGATTTGTAAAGTAACGGTGTTCACCATCTTACGGTGATAAAGAATGCACAGTATAAAAATATAGACAATAATTTATACGTAACTGTTCGTTAAGGACTTAAGGTCACAGGCGGAGTACGTGAGGGAGCGGGAATCCCAGCGCCCACACACCTCTAGCCGCCGCAGGAGACGCCCTGATCAGGAGACAACATCGAACTTCGGGCCACCGTAGACACGGGCGTGAACAGCGGACAGCTCGCTCCGGTAAGGACCGGATCGACGGCGCGTTGTGTTTCACGCTCGCCTCAAAGAGATGTCAGCACATCGTGACGGGGTCCACGAAGACCGATGCCTCCTAGGTCAGGGTTGCGGGTTGGTTAAAAAAGAAACCGTGGCCCTGGCCTACACGCAAGTAAAGAAACACGGGTGGGTTTTAGTCAGTAAAAGTCTGGCACGCCCTTCCGCTCCGCCCAGAGCGGAAGAGGTTATTTGATGCTTCCCCATCCCAACGAAAAAAAAGGATTTAAGGTCACAAACAGAGACATTTAGTCAGATTGCTGGCAGTAGCTATTGGTAGCAAGCGAGCGATTAATCAAAAGCGATTGCAAGCGATTTATTGGTAGATCAACGAAGTGCTGGCTTGACGTTATAGGATGTGACATGCTTGCCAACAATCTCACACCACGGAATACCAGAGATCGTGCGAAATGGAGGCGAATATGTAG
This sequence comes from Sesamia nonagrioides, assembly GCA_017933935.1. NCBI lineage: Eukaryota > Metazoa > Arthropoda > Insecta > Lepidoptera > Noctuidae > Sesamia > Sesamia nonagrioides. The sequence goes on from JADWQK010000959.1 coordinate 11,234,678, forward strand.
GAAAGCGGACCCCGGGCTCCAACGCAAAAGCCGCAGATGCAACTGGGATTATACGCTGAGTTGATGATGATGATGGTGACTGGCAATAGGGTTTCAATTCCCTTGTTCATTAACTAATTAAACTAAAAAGTTGAGTGCATCTTTTCTTACTATTTCATTAAAAATAGGATAGATGATAAAACATTAGTCTAGTCTATACTCTGTTTTTTAATCTCGTAGACTAAATTGACACATGCAAATGTCAAATTTACATTATTAATTTTGTATTATTACGTTTTTAATAAGTACCTACACATTATTTCAGGATAACTTATTGTAAAAAAACGATACTTGATTTTATGAACGCTAAGTTTCGGCACTATTTAAAGAATTGCAATAAACTGCCAACACTCGTAATGTCAGTTTAGTCTACGAGATTAAAAAACAGAGTATAGTCTTGTCAAATTAACATACTCGGTGATCGTAGACAGTTTAGATACGATTTAAAAAAATGCCTTAAAATACGTCAGTCACAGACCAATTTGACAGGAGGAAATTAATATTTATCATAAGATAAATATTAATCTTAATAAAAATTATCCATAATAGAAAAATGCACTCTACTTAATTTTAGGTTAGTTTGTGGACAAAGGAATCGGGGACATTTCTAGAGGGTGTTTTAAGATTCAGCCGCTAGCCTAGATGTTTAGTTAAGCTGTGTACATGTTTATCTCTTGCGCTGTGTCTCGTGGTCCAGTTCCACTCTGTTTCAGACATTTCGTCACGCGCTTATTACCGTATTTATTCTTGTTTTATGACCAGTTCTTGTTTTATGCCGGGTTTCAAAATAGAACCAGGGGGTAATTGCGTAACACACAATGTTAAAATTAATAATAACACAATATAACAATACTGCCGCCCACTACATCATCCTCATGCCTAATTGCCTACTACACTATCAGCAGCTATGGTTTTCATTTTGACAATTCAACAACATTCATTGCGTTATTTAAGTTATTAAGCAGACACATTTTTCGGGCACAGGAAGTAATGGATTAGCAATATCCTTCAAAATGATTCAGATTATGTGTTACGCAATTAAGGTGACTTTTGAATCAAATGACTTCTTTTTCAGGCAAAGATTTATCTCTATCTCTTCTCTGGGCTGAAGGTAGGTTAACAGTTTGAGCACTTACCCTGTTGTTTTTTCTGTTTTCCACAGGGTGAAACATCCTTATATACACAAGTACGCCACTCTGGGGTGGGCGACGGCACCCGTCGCTCTTACTGACTAAAAACCACCCCGGTGTTCCATCTCACACCTACACCGGTGGTCGCCAGAACGAACGATGCTTCTGCAACCCTCGATTGTCGGCCAGGGCACTATAGGTCATGGGTCACTACTTACTAAGCAATCAATCTGCCTAGCCTTATCCCAACCATGTTGGAGAGAGCCAAATACAGTTGATTACCAGTATTTTATATGGAGCGACTGCCATGTGATCTTCACAACCGGGTCACTGAATAACAAGACACCTCGACCGGTTGTCAGATTTTTAAGCTGGAAAACTGTCAAAGATCTATAGAATGACAGCCGAGACCAACGCTTTCAAAGGCTTGAGGGCGCTGGGATTCCCGCTCCTTCACGCACTCCGCCTCCTCCTTTCCCAGCATCACTGCTTCGCAGAAGGAGGTGACGGCCTGCCATGCACACTCCGGACAATGGCCTGGACCAGAGCCGGACGCGAGAGATCGCTGCCGATCGCCGTCACGAGGACATGGCGGTGCTCTACCAAACCGGGCAGACGTCCGCCGTATGCTCCGCCGTGTCCTCAGAACGATCCCCACGGTGGTGACACCCAGGCGTTTTCCCCCGCCTTATCCGGAACAGGAACCTCCCGAAACAGCCGTGTTCGGTAAGGATCGGCGTCAGGCGGATGTGTCAGGGCGCCGTGGCGCCTCTCTAGCCGCTCTTCAAAGAGTGGACTTATCGCCGCTACTGTGGCGTGTCAAACTCAAACTGACCGCCTTAACCTTCGATAAACTCTTGCTTAGCCTCGAGCCCTAGTTCTGCTTAACAGCAAATGCTTTTGCAAAAAAACTAAGACATTGCCTACTGAATTAATTTTATGATGTGTATGTAGCACACCGCATACCCACGCATTGCGCATGCGTCACTGTGAATGATAACAAAACTGCATTCACGAACTACCTTCGAATATTACGTGAGATTGGAATCGCGGAACATACTCAATACTCTGCTAGAACACATTTATTTAGGGTTCCGTACACGTGTAACTATTTTTACATGCTTTTTATTAGCTTCATTTATATGTTTAGGGTCATTCCATGTAACGGGTGTTACAAGTCGTACACTTTTACTTGACAATTAATTCATGATGCAATAAGAAAACAATTAAGTTTTATGAGCTTAACACCTTCCATCTAGGACTATTTATTGGTATCTGTAATAAATTAGACAGTTACAAACAGCAGTAAAGAAATTAAAGGCAAGATATGTGTGTAACGGGCGTTACACGATTTTGTCTAAGCTTTCGGGCTTAACCGACATAAAAGCAAAACTCTGCGAATTTCTTTACTTTACGTTAGTGAGAAAATTGGAACTACGTAGCTAAATAAATTCTTAACTTCGTAGTCCACTTGTTTTAAAACAAAAATACAAACATAATTTTTTATCGAAGTTTAAAACTGTAACGGGTGTTACATCTGAATGTAACGGGTGTTACGAGTACGAAATTAAAACAATATTTGTACCAATAAAGGTATTTTAATAACAATAGCAGTGAAATAATCATGTTTACTGCTAATTTGCATTAATATTTTTGGGAAAATAATAATATCTGCTCCTTCGCATGGACATATTGGCTTATCCCTGCAACACTGTATCCTTTTTTTTTTTTTGCTTGCTTTTGACTAAAAGACTATAATATTTTTAATAAAAATATTGTAATGTTTTAGTCGAAATACTCTCTACGCGATTTCTAGTTTTTTGTCTGGTTTTAAGCTTTTAAGTTTGGATCTTGTACAATTTTTTCTTTATCTTTTTTCTTCGTTTTCTGTCCCTCTCTCTTTCTTTTTGCACGGTGTTCTGCATGTTTTGCAGATTTTTTTTCAGGCTTTGTCTATATTTTTCTTCATTCTATTTTTCGCTGAAGACATCGTCAGTATAAATGGAAAGCTAGCTCAACCTAAGCAAAGTACACCATACTGCATTCGGCATCAGGCATAATTATTATTTTGGGGCCCGCCAATAAATCACGCTACTAAGTTAAATTGTCGGCGTTTTTGCTGAATTGCAACTTTTAGTGTCAGAGATCTGTCGAGTTGTCAAAGGCTGCTTGAAAACAGCTAACTATAATTTATCTAAGTGTCTTTTTCTTAATTAAATAGAAAGAATAGCATGCAACTTAAATTTAGTCTAGTTTTTGAACAAGGGATTCGGGGCTAGTGAATGGGTCAAACAACTCAAGACATTAGAGGTTACCCATTTACCAACAAGATAAGAAGTAAGAATAAAATGCAAATATTTTATTCAACACAGCAAAATAAAAATGTTGTCAACTGTTGACGAAAACATTTTTTATTAACGAAAGACATAAAAAACGTGTCATTATAATATTTGGAGGACCCCTAAACGTAAAACCTTTGTAGCGATGGTCGCAGTCGCTACAATACAACAATAACACAAAGGATTGCCCAACTATTGACGTCCCAACGATTGACGACCTTCCGCGAAAGGGTGCATATAAATCATACCAGAACAAGGATCTTGGAAAACAAAGCGCGTATGTAAGACAAAGAGCGTGGGTCCTGACCGCCTCAGCGAGGGTGTCGCACATTGTCGGACATCTGTTGGTTAACCCATTGTTCGTTGGAGAAAGTTCCGCGGACGACGCGATTCTGTCAACCTATTGTGCACCGACGGAGAAAGCGCGCTGACCATACCAAACCGCCTTGCACGTGGACCGAAGGCGCGGCCCCGGTCCACCGGCCAATCAGACGGCACGTTCTTCCACGATCAACAAATCAGCATCAAGAACGCCCGATCAGTCAGCCCCACTCCGGTTTAGAGATAGCTGTATTATTGTCTAGTATTTAAGCTTGTGCATAGCTCGTAAGACATCCCTTTCTCACGTTATCACATTATCACATATATCATAAGATCACGCATTACTGTCAGACATTTTACATTGTAACATAGTCGCGTCTCTATTCTTGTAATTAGGTAACTTATAGCATACATTGTACTCTAGACTTACGTGCAATATACAACGTTCAATCTAATCGCGTTTTAATTACACAACACGCCCTACTCGCGCTAAAGTGGTGACCCCGACGATTAAAACCCGACGATTAAAACCGATTAAAACCGACGTGAGACTAACCGGCGCGAGTCTAACCGTCGTAATACAAGACCGACGTGACTTCAAGACCGACGTGACGATACTCGCGATTAGCACATTCTAGTGGCTTCCCACAGCGGGTTTCCCCACTAGGATTTCAAGAGGCTATATTCGCGGTATTGTAGCGTTACAACAGCAGAGTCTCTTCAGGATGGCGACCAGCAACGCACCACAGGTAGAAGGGCGAGTCGACACGCTCACACTACAAGCACGGCTGTCTGACTTTTGGCCAGCGTATCCCAGGCTATGGTTCACGCACTTCGAAGCAGTAATGGCGCCACAGAGGTCAGGTGATGACGCGCGCTATCAAGCAGCTATCGCACGACTAGGCCTGGACGCACTACAACAAGTAAGTGACATTATCGCTAAACCGCCCACTGAAAACAAGTATGAAACCCTGAAGGCCAGACTCATCAGCGTCTACGAGGAGTCCGAGAGCCGGAAGCTGCAAAAGCTGATGACGAGATGGAACTCGGAGATCAGAAACCCTCACAGCTGTTACGTAAAATGCGGGAACTAGCCGGACAGAAGATACCCGACAGCACACTGCGCATCATGTGGACAAAGTTACTTCCACCCTCCGTACGCGCTGTTCTCACCGTGAGCGACATAACTGACCTACAAAAGTTGTCGCAAATGGCAGACACTGTCATGGACACTATCGCGCTACCTCACCAGGTCGCGCAGATTACACACACGAGCGGTATGACTGCCCTACACGAACAAATAAGGCAGTTATCTCTGGAGCTAGCTGAACTCAAGAACAGGCAGGAACACAGGCTAAGATCACACAGACCATACGACAGGCGGCGTTCAAGATCGCGCTCAACAGGCCGGGATAATAGCAATCGCAAGTATTCAGAACAATCACTTAATTGTTATTATCATCGCAAGTTCGGTAAAGAAGCGCGAAAGTGTACGCGTCCGTGCAATTTCGATAGCAACAGCGCCCAGTCGGAAAACTAACGCCTGCGTCGGTTGAGGCGGCAACTGACGCGAACAACACTTCTCACCGCCTATTCATAACTGATAAGAATTCGCGTCTGTCATTTCTTATTGATACCGGCGCAAACGTTTCCGTGATACCGAGAACCAAAGGCGGGAAAGCAAAACAAACCGATTTCTGTTTGTACGCGGCAAACAACACGATTATCCCAACGTACGGAGAGAAAACGTTACAACTGGATCTCAACCTACGACGGCCGTACACCTGGAAATTCATCGTCGCTGCAGTCAGCAAACCAATCATCGGTGCAGACTTCCTGAAACGTCATCAACTTCTTGTCGACATAGCCGGCCGACGTCTCGTCGACAAAGTTACTAATATGACCGTCAGAGCATCTGTCATTCAGTCCGCCGAACCCACAGTTCGAAGTATCGACATGGAACAGCCGTATCACCAGCTCCTCAGTAAGTTTCCTGACATCCTACGACCGTCATGCACGAAGGATACTCCCAAACACAGGGTAGAACATCACATCGAAACTACTGGTCCACCAGTGTACAGCAAGTGCAGACCGCTTCCTCCACATCGCTACCTGCCCGTGAAGAAAGAATTCGAGCTCATGATGCAACAAGGAATTTGCCGACCAAGCAAAAGCCCTTGGGCCAGTCCACTACATGTCGTACCTAAGAAAAACGGCGACTTACGAATCTGCGGAGACTACAGGAGACTCAATGACGTCACTAAACCCGATCGCTACCCAGTCCCACGCCTCAAGGATTTTACATACCTGCTTCACGGCAAGAAAATCTTCTCCACTCTGGATTTAAACCGAGCCTATTCACAATTGCCGATCTTCGAACCTGATATCGAGAAGACAGCGATCACAACACCATTCGGTTTATTCGAATTTCCACGAATGTGCCCAGGTCTCAAGAATGCTGGACAGACATTCCAACGATTCATACACGAAGTACTGAACGGGATAGACTACGCGTTCCCATTCATCGACGATGTCATCGTTGCATCTGAAAGTGAAGCAAGCCATATCGCAGATCTGCAGGAAGTTTTACGCCGATTAGACACGTATGGTGTCACTATCAACCCATCTAAGTGTGTCTTCGGCTGCGAAACAGTCAAGTTCCTAGGTTACGAAGTATCGAGCGCGGGAATTAAGCCACTTCCAGATAAAGTCAATGCAATAACAGAATACCCCAAACCGAAAACCATTCAAGACTTACGAAGATTTATGGGGATGATAAATTTCTATAGAGACAGTGTTAGAAATGCAGCCGAGATACAAGCACCGTTAAACGCCTTTCTTCATAACTCAAAAAAACGAGACAAAACGGAAGTGACGTGGGATGATCAGTCAACAAAAGCCTTCGAGTTGTGCAAACAGAGCATAATAGATGCTGCGTTATTGTCGTACCCATCCAGTGCGCCCGACGACAAGATCGCTTTGTTTTGCGATGCGTCGGCTACCTGCGCCGGCGCGTCCCTCCAACAATTGCGTAACAATAAACAATGGGTGCCACTCGGATATTTTTCGAAAAAATTCTCCGAAACACAAAGGAGATATAGCACAAATGACAGGGAATTACTTTCGATTTTCATGGCGATAAAACACTTTCGAAAAATCTTTGAAGGCAGAGAACTCATCATTTATACTGACCACAAACCGCTGATTTACGCAATTCGCAAGCCCCCGTCTGATAACGACACACCACGCCGAATCCGCCAGTTGCTCTTCATTAGCGAGTTTACTACTGATATCCGACACGTGAGCGGGGCACAAAATATTGTCGCAGACGCATTATCGCGCGTCGAGACAATCGACACGCCATCACCTATCAACTACGACGAGTTATCTCAAGCTCAAGAAAACGACAGTTGTTTACCTGCATTATCTCAACAGACCAACATACAACTCAAGAAAATCATCTTACCTGGTACCAACAAGCCAATATTCTGCGAAACATCAACGTCACATGTTCGTCCATACCTAACAGCTGACTTTCGTCGCACAGCTTTCAACGCCGTGCACAGTCCAAGTCATCCCGGAGTACGAGCTACACGGAAGCTGATGCAAGAACGATTCTTTTGGCCCTCAATGAACACCGACATCGGGGAGTGGACCAAAGCATGCAATTCGTGTCAGCTCTCCAAAATACAGCGACACAATCATAGCGACATCGCAACATTCCCACCGAGCGAACGATTTCAACACATTCACATCGATATCGTTGGTCCGCTACCTACATCAGCATGTGGACACAAATACTTACTCACAATGATCGACCGGTGCACTCGATGGCCTGAAGCCGTACCACTTCAAGAGACAACCGCTGAAACCGTCGCAAGAAAGCTATACGAAGTCTGGATATCCCGTTTCGGTTGTCCAATAAGAATTACAACTGATCAAGGACGACAGTTTGAAAGTCGACTATTCAAAGACCTAGCTCAACTACTCGGCGCAGACAAAACCCGTACTACTGCTTACCACCCGCAGAGTAATGGAATCGTCGAGCGTTGGCACAGATCGTTGAAAGCCGCACTCATGGCTAGACTAGAAAACAGCAACAAATGGATCTACGAGTTGCCTACTGTTCTAATGGGTCTAAGAGCCGCTATCCGCTCCGACTCTGACACAAGCGCAGCGCAACTCACCTACGGTCAAGCTATACGCCTACCAGGTGACTTCATATCACCAACTCCAGCCACACCGACGATGGATCACGACTATGTCAATCACCTGCACGACATCATCACGAAGCTCACACCCACATACAAATCGCATGCAAACAAGCGATGTATGTTCGTGCACAACGATCTACAAACATGTAGCCACGTGTTTGTACGCGACGACACCGTCCGCAAACCTCTGCAGCATCCATACCAAGGTCCATACCAGATCATCGAACGCAAGGAAAAGTACTTCACAATACAACTGCCCGGACGATCAAGCAACATATCGATCGATCGCCTCAAACCTGCGTACACTATCAACACAGAAGATGATCCCAAGCAAACAAACAGCGAGACCAGTCAAGCACCTGCAGTTACCACAGACGAGCAAGCCACAGCCAAGACTCCAGCACCTGCAGCGACCGCAGACGAGCAATCCAGCCTACTCCCAGCCCAGCATACGAGAGAACAACGTACTAGGTCAGGCAGGATCGTTAAGACGCCTGCACGCCACGTATATTTCGCGTGAGGGGGAGAGTACTGTAGCGATGGTCGCAGTCGCTACAATACAACAATAACACAAAGGATTGCCCAACTATTGACGTCCCAACGATTGACGACCTTCCGCGAAAGGGTGCATATAAATCATACCAGAACAAGGATCTTGGAAAACAAAGCGCGTATGTAAGACAAAGAGCGTGGGTCCTGACCGCCTCAGCGAGGGTGTCGCACATTGTCGGACATCTGTTGGTTAACCCATTGTTCGTTGGAGAAAGTTCCGCGGACGACGCGATTCTGTCAACCTATTGTGCACCGACGGAGAAAGCGCGCTGACCATACCAAACCGCCTTGCACGTGGACCGAAGGCGCGGCCCCGGTCCACCGGCCAATCAGACGGCACGTTCTTCCACGATCAACAAATCAGCATCAAGAACGCCCGATCAGTCAGCCCCACTCCGGTTTAGAGATAGCTGTATTATTGTCTAGTATTTAAGCTTGTGCATAGCTCGTAAGACATCCCTTTCTCACGTTATCACATTATCACATATATCATAAGATCGCGCATTACTGTCAGACATTTTACATTGTAACATAGTCGCGTCTCTATTCTTGTAATTAGGTAACTTATAGCATACATTGTACTCTAGACTTACGTGCAATATACAACGTTCAATCTAATCGCGTTTTAATTACACAACACGCCCTACTCGCGCTAAAGTTAAAAAATCACTAAACTAGCGCCATTACGTTTTTATTAGTTCTTATCAAGGCATGTCAAAATTTGGTAACACCCGTTACGTAACGGGTGTTACACACTGTTACCCGCCAAAATTTCACAAACAAAAAGGCCAATCTTCATATAAATGCAAACTTAAGTGGTTATCAATCATATCCTTACTTTCTTAAAAGCATTTTATAATGCACAAACAAAAAGGCCAATCTTCATATAAATGCAAACTTAAGTGGTTATCAATCATATCCTTACTTTCTTAAAAGCATTTTATAATGCGTGCAATAACTTAATCGCCAAACAAACAAATGCACTTTTTTTGTAACGGGTGTTACAGGTAGGAGGCATAATTTAAAAGTTAAATAAATGGAAGGAATAATAAAACTTACGAAATAATATTACACGCAACAACTGTTGAAAACATTTCTGTTCGAATGGCGGGAATCGTAATGCCAATTTAACAATAGTTTTCTTTTTTCAGTGAATTCAATTTTGATTAAATTTATCAACCATCAATCGTTCATACTAACCTAACTTAAATATGTAAAAAAATCGAAAAATTAAATACTTATCGAAGAAATAATTATATATTATTAAAATATTCTTCATTCTTAAGGTGGGAGGCCACAACATCAGCCGCCGGCATAAGTTACCACCCACCAGACAAAGTCATGTCGCCAAGCGATTCGTCGTGTTCCGGCATGATGTCTGGTGAAGCCGTACGGAGGACGGGTCTGAGCAGTTGTGTTGCGATGTGTGCCGGGTACGATTTGCCAAATGTTGTTGTGTCGGGAGTTTGGTCCTGGAGGGTAGCGGGATCCGAAGCACGGTGCTCCGCTGGCCGACCGCAGGTAGTTGGGGGCCCAAGTAGTGTGCCAGCCACACACGAAAGGCTGCCCCGCCAACTGCGAAAAATCCCAGGGTGGCCCCATCGTGCCGGTTGGCGACCGGACGAGAGGACCCGATGGCGATCCCTGGGGGGGTTCGGGCGTCCCCGCAGTCTCCAGATCAACCTCCCTTTGGCGCGGCATCGTTGGTAGTGTTGTTGGGTTTAACATTGCTTCACCTCGCTCAACTGCCGTCTTCCTTCCTATTCACTCAATTTAAAAACAAAGATGAAAAGTACAAATAAGAAAAGTAGGTGTGCACAGCGGGCGCACGTCCTCCCGTTTAAAGTGCACCTCTCAAACATTCGAGGTCTGCACTCCAATATCGATGCAGTCCACCACCACCTTGAGACTGAAAAGCCTCACCTACTTTTCTTGACGGAGACCCAGATCAGATGTCCGTCTGATGCGGCATACCTCAACTACCCGGGATACTCTTTGGAGCATCATTTCCTGCAGCGTGCTGGGGTCTGTGTGTATGTCCGCAATGACATCTGTTGCCGGCGTCTCCGTCACCTCGAAGACCCTCATCTATCGACCTTATGGCTGTTGGTTGACACTGGTGTAGACAAAATTGTCTACACCTGTGTCTACCGATCGCACAGCGGTGATCAGGAGACAACTCGGTTATTCGACCACCTCAGTGAGGCTGCTGACAATGCGCTGCATCGGCACCCTGACGCTCAGTTCGTCGCTCTGGGGGACTTCAACGCCTGCCACCAGGACTGGCTCTTCCCATACCAGAGGACCGACCACGCTGGGAGAGAAGCGCGAAACTTCGCGCTTTCTATGGGCCTTTCCCAGCTGGTAGAGCAAGCGACTAGGGTGCCTGATGTAGTTGGCCACACAGCCAACTGTTTGGACCTTCTGCTGACCACTGATCCGGACAGATGTGTTGTAACAGTTTCCTCACCGTTGGGAACTTCAGACCACTGTCTGGTGAAGTCTGTGTCATCCTTCTCCCCTCCAGATCACGACTCTCGTGGTGAACGGAGATTGTGGCGATACAAGTCAGCAGATTGGGATGAGATGCGCCACTTCTTTGCGTCTTATCCTTGGCAGCAGGTCTGCTTCTCTTCTGACAATCCGTCGAGCTGTGCGGACGCTATAACCGATGTGGTGCGTCAAGCTATGGAGTATTTTATCCCATTCAGCGACGTGCCCATCGGTGGCTCAGCTCGCCCATGGTTCAATGCCGATTGTGTCCAAGCTGAACAGCATAAGCACGCGGCATTTCTCACCTGGGTTGACGCTCGTGACCGCAGAGCTCCGGATCTAAGCTCAAAGAAGAGAGCCTTTAACCGTGCTGCCAAGTCCTACAAAAAGGCGCTTAAGAGGGCTCGCTTCGACCGTATTACCCATATTGGCAACAAGCTATCTGCGCAGCCATCCGGTAGCAGATCTTTTTGGTCCCTTGCCAAATCGGTCGAGGCGAACTTCTGTCGAACCACACTGCCTCCGCTGGTGAGGCCTGATGGAACACTGGCCCATACGGCGAGAGAGAAAGCAGGTCTCTTTGCATCTCTCTTTGCCCATAGTTCACGTCTTGATACTGGCAGTGCTTCTCCACCTAATTTACCTCATTGCGGAGCTTCAATGCCGGAGGTTCGCATTAGGAACAAGGAGGTCCTGAGAGCACTGTGTCGTCTGGACGTGAATAAGGCTAGTGGTCCAGATGGTATACCAGCGATTGTTCTTAAGGCATGTGCACCCGAGTTGTCTCCTGTATTGACGCGCCTGTATCGCCTCTCATTTGGGACTGGTATAGTGCCCAAGTCCTGGAAGTTTGCCAACGTGCAGCCCGTGCCCAAAAAGGGTAGTCGTGCCGATCCTACCAACTATCGGCCGATTTCGGTAACCTCCATACTCTGCAAGATTATGGAGCGTGTATTGAATTCGCGCCTCTTGGCTTACCTGGAAGGTAACGATCTCCCCAGTGACCGACAGTACGGTTTTCGGCGCAATCGGTCAACTGGGGACCTACTAGTGTATGCCACTCACTTGTGGGGCGAGGCCCTCGAGAAAAATGGGGAAGCGATTGCCGTCTCCCTTGATGTCTCGAAGGCCTTCGACCGGGTATGGCACGCTGGCCTTTTGAGTAAGCTTCCAGCGTACGGCGTTTCCGCTGGCCTGACTGGCTGGGTTAAAGACTTCCTGACTGAACGGTCCCTCCGAGTTGTTGTCGACGGATGCTCATCGGAGCCCATGTCGACCAATGCCGGTGTTCCTCAGGGGTCTGTTCTCTCTGCAACTCTGTTCCTGCTGCATATTAATGATCTGCTGATGCCCGGTATCTATGGGTATGCAGATGACAGCACAGTTGTGGAGAGATATCTGCCGGAAGCTCGGGCTAGTAAGGAAGCAATCTGGTCCGAAAGAGAGGCTATGGTAGAGCGTACGAGTGCTGCACTACAGGCAGTCTCCGAATGGGGCAAAGCCAATCTTGTAGCATTCAATGCCGCCAAAACACAGGCGTGTCTTTTCACCGCCAAAAGGAGCCCGTTCACCTTGGCTCCTACTTTTCAGAATGTATCCTTGGAGTGCACCAACCGCCTTCAGCTTTTGGGAGTAGAGATTTCCTCGAACCTTAACTTTGGGCGGTTCATTGAGTCCAAGGCCAGGGTGGCTGCTAGAAAACTTGGCGTTATCGCAAAGGTCCGGCGGTACTTCACACCGGGGCAGCTTCTAATGTTGTACAAAGCACAGGTCCGCTCGTGTGTGGAGTACTGCAGCCACATTTGGGCTGGTGCTGCGAAATGTCACCTGGATACTTTGGATTCAGTGGAGAGGCGTGCGAAGAGGCTGATTGGCGACCCAGACTTGACTCGAAACGGTCTCCAAAGCCTGGAGCACAGGCGTAGAGTAGCCAGCCTTTCGGTCTTCTATAGGTTGCATTCTGGTGAGTGTGCAAGGGAATTGCATGATTTAATTCCCCCATCACCGTTCCACCATCGGACGACCCGTCGTACGGCGAGTTTCCACCCTTACGTTGTTGATACCACTGCGACCCGGACGAAGCGTTTCGCTTCCTCTTTTATACCGCGTACATCGAGGGACTGGAACAATTTGCCAGCGACGGTGTTTCCGTCACATTACAATTTGAGTGTCTTCAAGGCTAGAGTGAATAGGTTCTTAATAAACTAGCGCGCTTTACCATCAATGATCGCATCACTGCTTACCATCAGGCGGGATTGCGGTCAAGCGCTTGTTTATAACTTATAAAAAAAAAAAAAAAAATATGCGGTTTTAAGATTATCCTAAGATACATTTTAATTTAAAAACAGTAATTTAAAAATTTATGTTGCAGTAGCGTTTTTCATGGAATTACCCTTTACTTACTTACTTATTTACTTGCTTACTTATTTACTTATTTATTTGTTTATCCGTCTCTAACTCTTTAGACTACGAATGAGCGACTCATTACTGTAAAATGTCCCACCGTTTTCAATACGTTCGTTCGTTCATTTTTTTTTTTAAAGAATATCGAACTAAAAAGTTGAAAATAAATATAGTTTAAAAAACTAAAAAAAACATGCTTTTCAGTTTGATATTTTTTTAAAAGCATGATTTTTTAGTTTTTTTAAACTATATTTAGTTAGTTTTAGTTAAAATACAGACACAAGGTTGTATATATTAAACCGCAATTACAACTCATATTAATAATAAATTATACACAACAATCCAGACACAAGGTGGACCGACGACCTGGTGAAGGTCGCGGGAAACAGCTGGATGCGGGAGGCGCAGGACCGGCCGTCGTGGAGAACCTTGGGGGAGGCCTATGTCCAGCAGTGGATGTCTTTCGGCTGAAATGATGATGATACGCAACAATTTAATGGTAAAAAACACCTGTTTCTGAGGCCTTTCTATTTCTACGTAGAGTTAAATACTGTAAGGTGTTACCGGAACCGTTCGTGTGCAAATCTGACTCGCTCTTGATGGCGTTTTTGCTAATTTAATTTATTGTTTCAGACATACTTGTAGTTAATTAGAAAAAGCCGACAGTTCTACATGTTGTTACAACAGACCGACAATATCTGGGAAGTTGAGAAATAAACCAACTTCCGTTTCTTGCGTTGTATTATAAGTGGTGCATATGGTATAGTCATGAACAAAAGTTTGTATACTCTTAACTTTATTCAAAAGCGATTTTATATTTTAATGAAATTTTATGTTAATACGAACATAGTAATAGGTGTACAAATAAGTTTCCGTCGTTTTTGAAGATGCGGACATGTAGGATAATAATTTTGTCAAAACTGGAATAGTAATGGGAACATTTTTCCTCTTCCTTCTATCTTCCTTTACAATAATGCATTCAATTTCGTGTCTTCGTACGATTTCGGTCTTCCACTACATTCTTCGTCTTTGTCTTCCACATCAAAGTCACAGTTCCTAAACTTTTGAAACCACTGACGACAACTTCTCTCGCTTAAAGCAGCTTCACCATAGGCTTCTACAAGCAATCGATAGGCCTCAGCAACAGATTTCTTCCAATTAAAGAAGTAACAAACTTCCCGCAAATGACGCTTATTGGGCACATAACTTGTAATTTTTGCACAAAAATAAATATGTGATACTGATACAGAGTCACTAATACTCTGTGTATGTTTTTACCAGATGTTCGAACTTACGATATTACATTTTACATCTGACAATTTCAACGTAAAGTGAGGACATCGTTTGTTAAACGGCGGAAACTTATTTGTACACCTAATATTTTCGAACCCATAGATTATTGCAATGTTCCATAGATTTTTGCAATGTCCATACATTGCAAAAATCTATGGGTTCGAATTTCATTGTTGTTTTCGTTATTTCACACAAAAATCACTATTAAAAATTTCCAAGCGCTGATATAATAGTGCTGGTGACTGTACCTACATTCGAGCAGAGATATTAAGTACTATAAAATTGTAAGGTCATAGAATAAATTATTGTTTATTTTTGAGTCTTTTGCTGTGTCTAGCTAGGCAGAAGAGTGGCCTACGTGCCAGCAAGGTATGCTGGGGCAAAAGGAAGCATGATGCTTACTTAGGGCGGGTTGTTTCACGTTCACTTAACGCATGCGTAAAAGTTAAAAATGGTGCTAACCATCGTCAAGTCAAAAAATGAGTTGTTTCACAATACGTAAACGTTAACGCACGCAAAAAAAGATACGATTACGATAACTGACGGGTTGTTTCACGTTCACTTAACGCATGCGTAAAAGTTAAAAATGGTGCTAACCATCGTCAAGTCAAAAAATGAGTTGTTTCACAATACGTAAACGTCAACGCACGCAAAAAAATACGATTACTTTAACCGATGCTCTGAGCACTGGTTAACGTAACTTATGTCAAGTTGTGTTTAGTCCGCCGTGGTGTCAATTAGTGAAAACAACATAAACTCCCTTTTGTATTCGCGAGTTTGGTCTCTAATTGACGATAGTACCTAGGTAGTTCATCTGATGATGATACAAGTACCGTAAAAAGAAAAAGAAAGGTGTTTAGCAGCCCAAGTTCTGTTTTTTTTTTATATATTACTGTTGTTGTCTGTTTCTTTACAGAACAACACATCTTTATATTTTTCAAGCGAAGATTGAAAGCGATCTTTCTCATTTTTTGTGAAGTTAGTGAAATGAAATGAAATCGTTTATTAAGCAAGTAGGATCACTGATCACTTTTACACGTCATGTTTTATTTTTTTTCCGTTCTCTAAAAAAAAATATGTTTACATTATAGAATATACGTGTTTTGTTAGATTGCAATGTTTAACATATACCTACTTTTTAAGGCCTTAAACATAGTAACTATGTTTAAGTGTATGTAGTAGTACGAGTGAGTGTAGTAATTTACTTACTTTGGTGTGTATGGTGGGGATTATATAAATAATAAATAAATATATACGGACAAATCACACAGATTGAGCTAGTCCCAAAGTAAGATTGAGACTTGTGTTATGGGATACTAACTCAACGATACTATATTTATAATAGATACATATATAGATAAACATCCAAGGCCCAGGCCAATCAGGAAATGATCGTTTTCCATCATGACCTGGCCGGGGTTCGAACCCGGGGCCTCCACGTCGCAAGCGCGCACGCAATGTATTCGTGCGCAGACGATGTAGCATCGGGGCGCTGTCGGTAAAGTGGCGCGCTTCAAAGGACTTGTCGCGACAATATTCGCTGGAGTAGTCACACGGCACACCTACGTCACTTCAGTGTCGTCCAGACTTTGAAGTAGGACTGACGTTCTTTTTGCATATTTTTTACATTGTTTTTGTTTTATTTGTTGTGTAAACATGTAATAAATAATAATTTATTGACATATAATGCAAAGCCACTGCTTCCTCCATCGTCTCGACCGCACAACTAAACAACGAATATTCGCCGTAGGCCGATTTCTGAATCTTCGCCCGCCAATGAGAAGAACATCGTGTATGTCTGACAAGGACAACAGATATTTTGCGCGCCAACGCGACACGAATCTTCGCCTGCTAATATAGCGCCGGCATTTAACGAACGTTAAACATCATCAAAGTTACGTTAACGGAGGTAACTTTTTGACGTACGTATGTTACGATAACCAACCGTTTGAAACAACCCGCCCTTAAAGTTACAGAATTTTCTATGATTTATATTTCTTACTAGATATGTATTAAACAATATGTTTGTACCCTGGCCGGGTCTACAATGGATTTCAGCCCTAAGTTTTGTGAATTTTGTTATACCTTGCGAAATGCTAAGAAACTATGAAAGGTAACTCAGATCCTGAACTGTCAGCCCAGGTGCCAGAGCTGACTGGTAACCGTAATCTTTAGCAGAATAAATCCATACTAATATTATAAATGCGAAAGTAACTCTGTCTGTCTGTCTGTTACGCTTTCCCGCTTAAACCTCTCAACCGATATTGATGAAATTTGGCACAGACAATCTTTAGAGCCTGAGAAAGAACATAGACTACCTTTTATCCCGGAAAAGTTTGATATTCCCGAGGGAAATCTAAAAAGCGCGATATAACCGAACTCCACGCGGGCGAAGCCGCGGGCGGAAAGCTAGTAAATAAATATATATAAAATATATACAGACAAATCACACAGATTGAGCTAGCTCCAAAGTAAGTTCGAGACTTGTGTTATGGGATACTAAATCAATGATACTATATTTATAATAGAAACATAATAGTGAAACATCTAAGACCATGGCCAATCAGGAAAAGGTCGTTTTTCATCATGACCTGACTGGGGAACGAACCCGCACGCTGCGCCATGGAGGATGACAGAAATAAACAATGGAATAGAACATGTTCAGCATTCCGCACAAATGCATCAATCCTCCGAGAGCTAGGTGTCACAATAAGACTCTCCTCTCCCGCCTCGCGCCGCCTCGCCTTCGAAGAATTTTGGAGTATTTTGGCCATATTGCCGGAAAGGATGGAGACAACCTCGAACATCTGATGGTTACTGGGAAGGTGGATGGACGATGTTCCAGAGGTCGCAGACCAATAAGGTGGACTGACCAAATTCGTTCCTCTCTGGACACCGGCCTGCATGATGCTATACTCGCGCCCAGGGCTCTTAACAAATGGCGAACTATTGTGAGGAAGAGGATAATTCCACAGGGACATCACAACCCTCAGTAATGAGGAGAATAATGAGGAGAACGACTTGAGGAGGAGGGAGAACATGTTTATTTGCTTAAAATGTTAGTATATAGGTACTATGCTTGTTTATTATGCTTTCAAACCAGAACAGATTTGAATTAAATTTAGCTAATAGATGAAACCATGACCTTTAATTAGCGTACACATTCTTGTCAAATGATTGCGACTAGTTGGGATCGTTTGGACCCCCCATTGGTCCGTTCAGTCCAAACAATCCCAACAAGTCGCAATCATTTGACAAAAATATGTTCTCCGATTAGGGGGCTGGAGAAGGACATAGGTCAGATCTTGAAACACAGACAAATTCGCAGGCAATAGATACTATATCATAATCATTGTGTGAATAGTGAAGTAGAATAAACAGTAGTGAGCAGCATATAAGCTAAGCAGAGGTTTTATATTTCTGTAATTAAAAACAGCCAAAATTTACTCATACTCTCATCTCAGCAATGGTCAATGCTAAAAACATTATTGAGGTATATTTGAAGTAATGAGATGGCATTTTTGACAGAAAGAGACAGTATTTTTGACAGAATGTGAATATTCTTAAAATTACGAGAATTGATTGTAATCATTAAAGTTAAAAAGTAACTTGATAAACACTTTATTATATTGTAACACATACAGACTAATTAAAAAGTCTACATGCTACATATTCATGCTTTTTATGAGTGTCAGGTAATTAAGTAGTAAACACTTTAATTAATTTCAATTATTTTTACTGAATAGTGCAAGTTACACACAGCTATACATCAATATACACATTTACAGTTTTAGCTGACCTCATATTAAATAGGTTTTTTTATACAATCAAGTCAGCTTCTTCCGGTTATTTACTTCTCCAGAACCTTACTGCCTCATTATTTGCCCTATCCCCACTTAAATGTTTAAGCAAACAAGTCACTGCTATGAATAAGCAAGGACAACAATATCCTTGATAGCAATATGATCCAATCAGTGGTTGTATGACAAAAATCAAGCTACATATCATAATAATTACCTAAACAATATAATAATTACTAGCTTTCCGCCCGCGGCTTCGCCCGCGTAAATTTCGGTTATATCGCGCTTTTTAGATTTCCCTCGGGAACATCAATTTTTTCCGGGATAAAAGGTAGCCTATGTCCTTTCTCAGGGTCTAAAGATTGTGTGCTTTCCGCCCGCGTCTTCGCCCGCGTGGTGTTCGGTTATATCGCGCTTTTAGATTTCCCTCGGGAATATCAAATTTTTCCGGGATAACAGGTAGCCTATGTTTTTCTCAGGGTCCAAAGATTGTCTGTGCCAAATTTCATCAAAATCGGTTGAGAGGTTTAGGCGGGAAAGCGTAACAGACAGACAGACAGACAGACAGACAGACAGACAGACAGACAGACAGACAGACAGACAGACAGACAGAGTTACTTTCGCATTTATAATATTAGTATGGATTTAGGAGATACATTTATATTTTATATGTATATGAATCCTCTACGAGTGGCCCAAGGGCTTGGGCATAATCTCCCTATAATATTTCTACTGTTGGCCCTTGGGCCTTCTCTCTGTATGATTAGATACACATGGCTGCAGGCCCAATCCGGGTTGATGGATGTCACATGTCCAAGATGTCTAGTAGATTAACTTCATAGGAACTATGAAAATACCAAAACAGTTAATGTGTTTGCTTAAATAGTAATGATGACAATTGGAAAAGCAAAACAATACAACTACTTATCAGAATTACAAACATAGATTCCTAAATAAAACCTTTTTATTAAAGTATTTCCCTTGATAACCCACACACAAGCAGATAATCGTGTTTACATAGTTACATTTAATATCCTCTGTGACTCAGTGATTTTGTCAATGTAATGTGATAGCTGGGCGTTAGCTATTTGCAACACTTAGCTGAAATACAATATGCTTTTAATAACAATGGTTAGACATGATACAGAACAGTTCAGCAGCTTTAATATTATGTATTCAATATATTTTATATTACTTTAACTGCAAGAAGTATGGTAAGGAAAAAGGTTGTAATCTTTCTAATATCCATTTTTTTCACCTTTATTTCTTTGCAAATAATTACTTTAAGAAGTTTTGCTATCCTAAAT
Source organism: Sesamia nonagrioides (assembly GCA_017933935.1). NCBI lineage: Eukaryota > Metazoa > Arthropoda > Insecta > Lepidoptera > Noctuidae > Sesamia > Sesamia nonagrioides. The sequence continues at coordinate 11,254,569 of JADWQK010000959.1, forward strand.
AATTCTAAATATATCTACGTATTTGACATTATTAGCGAAATTTTTAGACAGAGTATGTACAACAGTACTTACTTAATTAGGAACAAGTAAAATTAAGTCTCTAATTGTAACATAATTTCCCCAAATTACAAAAAAGAAATACCACTAATTGTTTTGGCACACTGATATTGTTTACGCTCGGAAACATAGTAAACAATGATTGTGGCCTATTTATTTTGATGGTGTTTGAGATAAACAACCTATGTACTGCAATGTAACACTTATCAATAAAAGTTTCTACTTTGTAAAATAATAGTAGAGTGTACTTACGGTTCTGGACTGTACTGAGCACCTCCAAAGAAGCCGTGCCTGTCCGGCTGCGTCGTCACCGACGAGCATATCGATGTTGTATCGCCCTGTTCACTCCTGTCTCCTCCCGCACTTTTCACACTCTTCTGCAGCGACATTTTAACAACAATCCACACTTATCCTACCTCCAATCTACTACCATCACTTACACTGAGCAACCACCACAGCGGACCACGGAGTGGGCGTACAAATTAATTACAAAACATGTATGCAACTGCCCCGCACGCTCACGCCCGTCCACAATCACACAACTCCACTAAACAATTGGCACAGAGAAACGGCTGTTGCGCACAAACTCCGGCGGCCACCACATAACCGAAGGCGGTGAATATGGAAACAAAACGTGCCTAGAATAAATACAAACTGTACTTTTTCTTATCAAAACTCAACGTGTGGGTGGGCGAATGAAGTGAATACAAGAATGTACGTCATTTTTAGTGATGGGCTTTTGTATCAACAAAACATTGACATTAAAAAATATCTATTTATTGTTTTTACAGGTGACAATCATTGCATTCTACTAAAACATAAAAATTTATCGAAACATGTAAATGACCAAAACATATTGTAGATTGGCGTTTTTTTTAATTAATACATCTGGGGGCAAAATGCTAGCACACACTTTGAATTTTGATAGACACTCGTGAGTAAACAACAGAAGCATCTACACAGTCAAGGTTAAGGTGTTCCTGTCGCTATTAGTTTGTGGATGGGTAACCATTCATTACATTATAATCGGAAAGGAGTGAAAGTGAGGCGTGAAAAGATTATCGTATTACCCAGTAACGGAGTTGTAGAGTTGGATAGGCAATTTATGATTGGAAGCCGGACCCAATGTAGTTGAGCAAGGGCTTAGCATATTGTTATGTCAATATTCATTCATTAAACTCAATAATTTAATGAAACTTCTGATTACGCCATGGACTTTAGTAGAGTCGCATAGTTACTTTAGTGGCGATTGTTAATAAAACAATAGCGGAAATAGGACAAACCTAGTCCGGATATTCCTGTGGAGTGTGGATGTTTATCTGTCATCGGGGATTTTTTTGACAACTAGTACAAGTGACAGATGTCACCATTCGTGTAAAGTTGGGTTATAATTTAATAAAGTGAAAAAAAAAACAAACATATAATGAATAATCTAAGAAGATTATTAGTAGCTCCAAGTTTTTCTAGGTTTAGTTCTACAGCTCCAGCTGAATTCGTTAACAGGAACCCTCGAAACTTGGAGAGAATAAGGATTGCTCGTAAACCTGATGGTTACCACTTGGACGCGCCTGGGAGGAAATTCTGGCACAAGTTTGTATAACCACCACTGCCTTGAATTAAAATTGTAAAAGTTTTAAGTTTATAAAAAGTTGCTGAATGCTGTAATACAAGAGAGCTAGGTCTTTTTCTTCTTCATTGTTGTATTGTTGATTAAATATATTTATATTAATAAATATTGGCAGCGATCAATAGCATAAGTTTACCCCAGTGTTTTAGCGCTCAAAAATCAATACCTAAATCTTTTTAAAAATTAACCTGAAGAACTTTAATCTTTTTCCACTTTTACAGGCTAATATTAACAACAAGTAACCGCACAGTAATGGCGCAAGTGGTTCACTTTGTAAACGGTCCAGTTATTGAGGCAAAAACATCAGAGTGGGCACTACGCAAACAACTCTACAGCATCAAAGACACTTGCGCTTACATAAACTTAGGCAAAGTCTTTGCACAACGCTGTCTTGAAAGCGGTATTACTGAGATGTACTGTGACATTAAACCTGTTGAAGGTGGAAAAGTCGACAGGTTCATAAAAGAGGTTGTTAATGGAGGTATCAAGTTGGAAGAACCAGAAGTGTATAAGAAACCGAATCCATGGGATCTAAACCGGCCTGAAAAACCGTGGGAAGTTGCTGAAGAATAATAGATTATTATAATGTTAGTAGTAAGTAGGTAATAACATAAAAGGAAATTATTATTACAAATGTGAAGATTAATTTATTCATTCTATTAAAAATCCAATTGAAGTATCTAATTAACCTACTTGAACTTGCAACCTGGACAAAAAGGAGGAATAAGGAGCCTATGATCTTCTATCAGATACCACATATCTTGTATTGTTTATGGGAATTCATTCAATGGTTTAGGCATGAAAACATTATACAGAATGAGTCACCGAAATTTATAAAATTGGTTCAGATGGATAATAGAATTTGGGCAAATGTGAGGCATGTGTAGATTTGCTATCTTGTGATGTTGGTCCATTATTATATTATGATAATCATTTGCCTACTTTTAAATTTCTTTTTATTTAATTAGAATTTTCCTAAATAATTTATCCACATGTTCTGAACATGCAAAGATTTAATGTCTTGGGAACATGTGTCTGCTCAACAATTCCGTCAAGATTGACAGGTCAGTTGTTACGGGTAGTCAGCTTTTAACTATTGCTAATCCATTGCTCCATGTGTTCGAAAATGTCTCTGCTCAACAATGTTAATAACGAAATGAATGTTGTAGAACTGTCAAAATGAATCCCATTGAGACCACCCGAAACTGTCAAATATTCCCAATAATTAACCTTGAGCCTTAATAAGGCTTTAGCGATAAAGTCGAAAATTTATTAAAGGACAGATTGTAGTAGCTTGATTTGCTGTCGTCTGTACTTCTATGTTATGCTAGACTAGCGGCCGCCTGCGACTTCGTTCGCATGGAATTAGTTATTTGAACCCCAAAAAGAGTAAATTTTTTTATATGCACCGCTCCTTTTGCTTGCAGCGTGATGTTCTATAGCCTAAAGCCGTCCTGGATTAAAGGGCTATCCTTTTTTTTTATAAGTTATAAACTAGCGCATGACCGCAATCCCGCCTGATGGTAAGCAGTGACGCAATCGTTGATGGTAAAGCGCACTAGTTTATTAAGAGCCTATTCACTCTAGCCTTGAAGACACTCAAATTGTTCCAGTCCCTCGATGTACGCGGTATAAAGGAGGAGGCGAAACGCTTCGTCCGGATCGTAGTGGTGTTAACAACGTAACTCGCCGTACGACGCACACTGGTGAAATTCGCTCAAAAGTTAGCCAAAATTACGTCAAGCGTGTTATGCCCATATATTGCTGTAATCTGCCTAAAATAATAGGTTGATGGTGTTTTAAAAAGCAAAACTATTAAATGTATCTTTCATTGATGTATTTATTCTTAATAATCAAAGACATTAAAATTATATTTACAATAGACAGGACATCAAGAACAAAATCGTAATCCAATACTTCTGGCAAACTGGTCAAAAGTCGCTCAGTCTAGTTTGCGCGTCAAGACGTATTTGTGTCCACCAAAAATAAATATTTTCTAAGGAAATATGTTATGTTGCGCTTTGTATTACTGTACATCTTGTTATGGTAAAACGACTGGACCTAACTTCAAAATCTTTTTCTATGAATTATTTATATTTCGTCTGTATTTCAAATTTAAATAAATTCTTAAATTGTTCTAGAAACTTTTCCATTATTGTAATAAGCGCCCTCTATTGTTGAGTAGTTTTACTATTTTCTTGTAGAGATGTAGTAATGTTGTTTATCGATTTAGTTATCGATAATAATTATTAAGTTGAAAACATTTTGTTATATTTTATTGACATTTCAAATATAGCTAAATAAACTTAAAATATTGCTATATTTCTAGTGTATTTATTATTAACTCTATTTAAACAAAATCATGTCATATTAAAATACAAAATTGAATGAACAATTACTATTCATTTACCTCGGTTTTTGTTATTTTAGGTTTCCGAATAAAAATAATGTTGTAGGGGAAAAGTGGATACGATTTGTCCAGATAGACCGTAGAGAAGAAAATTGGCTTCCGTCTGCTTCGTCAAAATTATGCTCAATGCATTTTAAAAGAGAAGACATCTACTTTGGAAAGACTTGTCGATCAAATTGAAAAAAAAAAGAATCGTTACCTTGTATTAGAAATGAAACAGTAAGTTATTAATTTGTCTTTTCCACTTAAACGTAAAAATTGGGATAAAATTTACTGTTAAGTGGATAAGTACATAAATTATATAACTTATTTATAATGAAATATATTCATAAAATATGTAGGTACGTATACAATATGTTAAGAAAACCCTGTCCGACCCGTAAGGATAATAAAGGTTAGGTAAACACATGATCAAATAACATAATATGAAATTTTACATAATCATCATAGTAACAATACTAGTGAATTTTGAAATAATCTTTTTTTTCCCGCGAATTAATTCCAACTTCCCCAAAATTTGGTACTTTTTAAAAAGTGACAAAATTATTTTTGACGGTATAATTCTGAGCGAATAGCGATGCGACCGCGTGCCCTGCCCCCCTTCGCCCGCGCCTGTATGGCCTACCGCACATTTTTTAAGTTACCTCTTTTTGCGAAATAATACTTATTTTTTTAGGGCGGTTTTTTTTAAGTTTTGGCCGGCTTTGTAGGCATTAGTAGAATCAGTTATCGATACCTAACAATACCTTCACGGATCGGACAGGGTTTTCTTTACATATTGTATGTAGTACAAAGATTGCGAGCTACTTTGTGATTTTTAGGATTCCGTACCTAAAAGGTAAAACGAACCCTATTCATGAGACTTCACTGTTCGTCTGTCCGTCTGTCACCAGGCTGTATCTCATAAACCGTAATAGCGAGACAGTTGAAATTTCCAGAGATTTCTGTTGCCGCTGTAACAACAAGTACTAAGAATAAAAATAATAAAATATTGAAGGGTCCCTTAAATATATAAATAAGAAACTTGTAAACTCAAAATTACCTATAATTTTTCTGCTTCTTACAATTTTTTTGTTTTTGTTTCAAGCTATCATAATGCGAAAAAACATCGTCGTAGTAACTTATTTGAATATTATCGATAACTTTATATCGAATTGATCAAACCCTACCACAGATTTTTACATTGCCATTTAAAAATATTTGCAAACAAACGTGTAAAAAGAATAATTTAGCTAAAAATGAAATGCAAACGAAAATTGCAGAACAAAATGCGCTTTATGGCGTAAAAAGTCTATTACACTCAAAAATCGCAATAAACTGATTGTTATAATAATTCGTAATCATAACACATCTAAAATGCCAATAGACGGTGTCACGGAAAATTAATAGTAGCGAATAAAATTCTAAAACAGTTTTTGATGTTTGTACAAGACAAGTTTCACTTAATTTGTTTACTTTTCAATATTTATTTACCCGATTTGAACTATACTAGGGTATTAAATCGGATCTGGCAACATAGACCACACTGGACATCTACCGGGCAATAGCTGAATACATTTTATATAAACTTTTTTCGTTTTTACTATGTGATGTCTCCAATTGTCGATCTAATTTTGCTACATTGTACTAGATGGCGGATCTGAGCCATGGGATCACAGTTTTTCTAAGCGATTTTGACAAATGCCCGCTCTATTTTTCTTAAATCTCTTTGTTAATAATACTAGTTAAAAATGACATAAATAACAAAAAAAAAAAAAAAAAAATACGATACAGAACTTATTTCTGGTTGTTCTAAAAGATTTATTATGTACATCTTGAGGATAGGCTTTAACTTGTCTTTGTGGTAGCTTTCTGAGACTTCTGATGTGAGGATCTGATGAAATTAAAAGTTGGTGAAACAAATCTTCCATAGTCTGTTTCCTAGAAAATTTCCGTGGGAAACCTTCACGATATTTTTTAATATTTTTGTTCTTACTTTCTTGGGCCTCTTCAGATAGAAGACCTATTGGAACCACTGCATTATGTACTACAATATACCCATAACCCATGGATTAATATTCTGTGAACATTGTAAGTTTTGCACTATTTTGTTTAGGTAACGCAGTTAGACGCAGCTAATTTTGGTGTGATATGAAAGCTATAGATATGTTCTTTCGAAATATTTAAAAGAAACGGGTTGAGTACGATTGAGTATAAACTTTTTCACTGAGTAAAACACAAAAAAACTGTTAAAAGATAGACTTCTATTCAAACCTACATATATATTATATCGCAAGTAATGTAACCTGTTTTAGTAATACAGGAATAATAAACTAACCTGAAGGTACAGAATCCATTACGTTTTACACCAAATATCAAGTAAATAAAATTTAAACGTTGTCATTAAACAAAAGCTCAAAATTCTAATAAAATACTCAACAAGCAAAACTGTTTAAATTGAGTGTTGTGGGTATCTGAATAAAAACTGTCAAAGGTTTAAATGGTCATTAATAGATGGCGCCATATGTCTTGTTCCTAAATTAAGTTACTAATTTTGAATCGGAGTAACTTTGATTTTTTTTCAATTTTGGCCACTAATTACGTAAATTTCGCCAGTGTGGACGGACGACGATGGTGGAACGGAGATGAGGGAATTAAATCATACAAAAATTGAGTGAATAGGAAGGAAGACGGCAGTTGAGTGAGGTGATGCAATGTTAAACCCAACAATGCCACCAACGATGCTGGGCCAGAGGGAGATTGATCTGGAGACTGCGGGGACGGATGGACGCGTTCTGCATCCAGCGCTTCCCTATAACACAAGTCTCGAACTTACTTTGGGGCTAGCTCAATCTGTGTGATTTATCCGTATATTTTATTTATTATAATAAATTCATCATCAAAGTTAACTGTAACAAAGCACAATTTTTTATTTTTTATAAATTATAAACTAGCGCTTGACCGCAATCCCGCCTGATGGTAAGCAGTTTTTTTTTTTTGATATGGCGTCTCGTAGGTGGCCATTAGAGGCCGTAACTACTTAACCGGACTTTCCTGTGGATGTCTTAATAAAAAATTAAAGCCTCCAGCCAGGGGCACCTAAAACTAACTTAAAATTAGGCGACTACGCACTAAGGGCACCCCCTGTGGGGTACGAACCTCGGCTTAGGGCGTCGCTAGAGAGGACAGCAGGGGATGGCTGGATCGAAAGTTATACTTAATGGTTTTATGACCGCGGCGTTTCCTAGTACTAGCTCTGGGGCCCTAGCCAATGTAACATCGCTTCCTAGCGAAGCGATATCGAATACTAAACCAACCAATGGCAGGAACGATTCATCACGTGATTTATCGCGTCGCGTGGTCAATCGTTCCCGCCATTGGTTGGTTTGGTATTCGATTTCGCTTCGCTATGAAGCGATGTTACTTTGGCTACAGGCCCTGAGAAGAAACGCCGAAACAAACTCAGAGGTTATTGTTGGGACATTATGATATTACTGGCTCAGCTGCGGCGCGGGCTGGCCATCATCGGACAAGGGACGGGGAGGGGAATACTACGTGGAGCGCGTCGTGGTGGACCTCGGCGGCGAGGTCGGTAGGTCGGTCTGTGTTTGTGTAATGTGCTGGTAGCCCTATTGGCCTCTTGGAGGAGGGTAATGGGGTCATCGGGGTCTGAGAGAGCATGCCGAGGGCGGCGAAGTCGGGAGATGGTGAAGGGAGTGTAATTGGCGGCCGCTGCTATAAGAGGATTGCGGTGCTTGGCAGCAGTGTCAAAGAAACGCTTGGAAAGGCGTTTCATGAACTGCTGGATGGTGGGGATTTTGAGATCAAGATGGAGGATCTCATTTCGGACGAACCAAGGGGCGTTTGTGTGTCAGTCCGTCTCCAGGATCAGGACTCGAAACCGATCCAACTGCAGCGTGGAGTGAGACAAGGAGATGTCATATCTCCTAAATTGTTCACTGCTGCGTTGGAAGATGTCTTCAAGCTCCTGGACTGGAAAGGACTTGGCATCAACATCAACGGCGAGTACATCACTAATCTCCGTTTCGCAGATGACATCGTGGTCATGGCTGAGACCCTGGAAGACTTGGGCAAAATGCTCAATGACCTCAGCAGAGCTTCTCAACAAGTGGGTCTAAAAATGAACATGGATAAGACGAAGATCATGTCGAACTCTCATGTCGAACTCTCATGTCGCACTCACTCCAATTGTAGTTGGTTGCTCTGCACTCGAAGTTGTTGACGAGTATATATACCTGGGACAGAAAGTCCAACTAGGTAGGTCCAACTTCGAGAAAGAGGTGTCTCGGCGAATCCAGCTCGGTTGGGCAGCGTTCGGGAAGCTACGCTACATCTTCTCGTCGTCCAAGATACCACAGTGTCTCAAGACGAAAGTCTTTGACCAGTGTGTGTTGCCAGTGATGACTTACGGAACTGAAACGTGGTCGCTCACAATGGGCCTCATACGAAGGCTCAGAGTCACACAAAGGGCAATGGAAAGAGCTATGCTAGGAGTTTCTCTGCGTGATCGAATCAGAAATGAGGAGATCCGCAGAAGAACCAAAGTCACCGACATAGCTCTGCGAGTCGCTAAACTCAAGTGGTAGTGGGCAGGGCACATTGCTCGTAGAACCGATGGCCGATTGGGCAGCAAGGTTCTGGAGTGGCGGCCACGTACTGGACGCAGCGTAGGGAGACCCCCAACAAGGTGGACCGATGACCTGGTGAAGGTCGCGGGAAGCCGATGGATGCGGGCAGCACAAGACCGGTCATCGTGGAAAGCCTTGGGGGAGGCCTTTGTCCAGCAGTGGACATCTATAGGCTGAGGAAAGAAAGGGGCGTTTGTGGCTTTACAGAGGAATCGGTTTTGGACTACTTGCATCCTATGGATATGACGTGGCTTGGCATGTGCGAAGACTGGACAAGCGTAGGTCATAATCGGGCGTATGCAAGCTTTGTACAAGCGCATTTTGCACCTGAGCGATAGTTTGCTACGCGGGTTGAGGACGGCGTGGAGTCGACCTAGAGCGAAGGCGGCGCGAGCGCGGACCGACTCAATGTGCTCTGAGAAGTTGAGGTTTTGATCGAGAATCACACCTAGGTACTTGGCTTGTTTCTCCCAAGGGATCGGCTTGCCGTCCAAGGTGATGGGTCGTGGAAGGGTGACACTAACCCGCGGTTTCCTGTAGAGTACCGCTTGGCTTTTTAGGGGGTTGACTTCAATCCTCCATTTCATAAACCAGTCAGCGAGCATGTTGACCGCGGATTGAAGATGGAGGCGAATCCAGTCTGGACTGCGTCCCGAGCAGTAGATGGCTGTGTCGTCTGCGAACAGAGCGAGTTGAGCTTTACTGCTTTTCGGGATATCGCTGGAAAAACGTGAAAATGAGGGGGGCTAATACAGAGCCCTGGGGAACACCTGCACGGATGGGGCGGGGGGAGGAGAGCGCTACCTCGATTTTATAGCGAAAGGTGCGGTTTGATAGAAAGTCCCGTAAGATGAGGACGAGACGATCAGGCACACCGAGTTGGTACAGCTTATAGATTAAGCCGTTGTGCCAGACTTTGTCAAACGCCTTCGCTACATCGAAGTAAACTACGCCTGTGTATAGTCAAGACCAAAAGTCGAGTTGCAATCTCACAAAACTATGGCCAAGCAATACTAGTTGTAGTTACGACCTTCTTCTATAATAAAGTTTGATACACACTCATACACTTTGACAACTTGCTGCCCGCTTATGATTGTTAGGTACTACTTACTAATTTCAACGTCCACAGTAAGTGTTTCAATGGCATAACGGTTTTCGCCTTGATAGGCGTTCAAGGTGGTTCGAGTTCAAATCTAATAACTTACAAAATATTTTTTAAATGTTTATTAGTGAGTTATGAATGCTGACAACAAAAATATCTAAAAATACCAATCCGCAACTTAAAGATGATACTTTCTTTTAAGATTTTTTTCTATATTAGTCATTACAAAAAAATGACGGTAGACTTGAAAGAATCTGAATCACTCCTTCACAAAAAATATTCCGCTACCTAAAATAACTATTATTAGCTACAATAACTCAAATAATATTACTTAGCTGTTGTTAGTTGGTGAACATATAGTTACCAGTTCGTGTTATTAGTTTTACTTTTTTAATCAATATGCAGGGATATGCAGCAATATATCTCAAATATCATATGAAACCGGCTTTTGTGTAAGTTGTTTTTATTATTATTTGTGTTAAGGTGCAAACTAATCGCTTGTTGCAAGTCTGTAATAAAATTGTTATTGTTTTAGAGAAATACTGTAAGCCGTTGGAGGTCAAGGTCAAGAAGTTGGAGGACGAAGGTAGCTGTCGAGACAAGTGAAACGAAACGATAATATTTACCGTTGAATAAACTTTTAAATCTTGCGAAGAAGGGAGGTTGCATTTGTGGTTTAAAAATAAACTGGCGCGACTGGTGGAGTCTTAACGAGTTAAACAAAAAAAAAAAAAACTATTTATAACAATCACAGTGCAGAAGTGTCCTACAGAGTGTTTTAAATATATACCATTATATATCTGAATAACGGACTCTAAACCATCTCTAAAGTAATTTAGCTAAGTGACAGTAATATGTTCGGTTGGCTTAATGGCTAACAGATGTCGCCTTTTGCAATTTCAATACAAATTACTTTTGGTAAATTATAAAAACAATAATTTCGGAATTCGATAAGAAATAAGTTCGTTTACTTTTGAACTAAGAAAGCGCTTGAAGATTATAATCTCATGCCATCAAACTCCGAAAAAAGTCACTGCAGGATGACAGCACTAGTACCATGCTATACACGCAAAAAAATTGTAAAAGTAATAAGCACTATTTTGTGTTTTAGTATAGATTATTTTATGATTGCAATAATATTCAGGTTAAGCTTCAATCCTCTTTTCTTTAAGAAAATGAATAATTAAGCTATAACCTCTTTACCAAAAATGTTTTTTGTATTTTTTACCATAACAATATCATAAGTTTTTCAAGGATTACTTTTATATAAAATATTACAATGCTGCCGTTTCAACGTTTGTTTAAGTCAACTTAACTTCAAATGAAGTAACGAAATTTTGCATTACTTTAAAGAAAGACGGAGACTGCGATAAAAAAAATAATGCGGTAGTGTGCGTGGCCGGTTTAGCGCAGGCGACAGTAGTCTTTAAGGTGGGAATGGACTTCTACAGCTGATAGTACATACCACGCAGGAACCCTGCGTGAATATGTTCAGTGATGCGTAGGATCTGTTGCGGACAGGAGTCTTGGGCACGGAACCCGAATTGTTCTAATGGGATAAGGCCCTTGTTCTCGGCGTAGGCTCTGAGACGCTTATATATAAGCCTCTCATAGATCTTACCGAGAACTTTGAGTAAGCTGATGGGACGGTAACTGGACGGTTCGGCTTTAGGCTTACCGGGCTTATGGTAAGCAGTTATGCGATAGTTGATGGTAAAGCGCACTAGCTTAATAAGAGCCCATTCACTCTAGCCTTGAAGACACTCAAATTGTAGTGTGACGAAAATACCGCCGCCGGCAAATTGTTCCAGTCCCTCGCTGTACGCAGTATAAAAGAAGAAACGAAACGCTTCGTCCGGATCGTAGTGGTGTCAACAACGTAAGGGACGTCGACGAACGCCGTACGACGATCATCCGATGGTGGAACGGAGATGGGGGAATTAAATCATGCAATTCCCTTGCACAGTCGCCAGAATGCATCCTTTAAAAGACCGAAAGGCTAGCTACTCTACGCCTGTGCTCCAGGCTTTGGAGACCGTTTCGAGTTAAATCTGGGTTGCCAATCAGCCTCTTGTGACATTTCGCACGCCTCTCCACTGGAGAGTCGTGCGAAATGTCACCTGGCTACTTTGGATTCAGTGCTCATCATCGCATCATCATCAGTCAGGATCAGCCCAAATGTGGCTGCAGTACTCCACACACAACTGTGCAACACACTGTGCTTTGTACAACATTAGAAGCTGCCCGGTGTGAAGTACCGCCGGACCGTTGCGATGACACCAATTTTTCTGGCAGCCACCTTGGCTCTAGACCCAATGAACCGACCAAAGTTTAGGTTCGAGGAAATCTCAACTCCCAAAAGCTGAAGGTGGTCGGTGCACTCCAAGGATACATTCTGAAAAGTAGGAGCCAAGGTGAACGGGCTCCTTTTGGCGGTGAAAAGACACGCCTGTGTTTTGGCGGAATTGTATGCTACAAGATTGGCTTTGCCCCATTCGTAGACTGCTTGTAGTGCAGCGCTCGTATGCTCTACCATAGCCTCTCTTTCGGACTGGATTGATTCCTTACTAGCCAGAGCTTCTAGCAGGTATCTCTCTACAACTATGCTGTCATCTGCATACCCATAGATACCGGGCATATGCAGCACGTTGTCGCGTCACGCACGTGATCGTTAATATGCAGCAGGAACAGAGTTGCAGAGAGAACAGACCCCTGAGGAACACCGGCATTAGTCGACATGGGCTCCGATGAGCATCCCTCGATAACAACTCGGAGGGACCGTTCAGTCAGGAAGTCTTTAACCCAGCCAGTCAGGCCAGCGGAAATCCCGTACGCTGGAAGCTTACTCAAAAGGCCAGCGTGCCATACCCGGTCGTATTATTATAAAGTGTATACCTCTAAAACAACCTTTTTTAATTTCTGTCTAATGCTATCGTGAATGGAGTATAGTTTTATATTAGCAATGCTGTAATTACTAATCATCAAAGTAATTTCTATTTCTATATCATTCTATTTTTATGTAATTTTCTTTTGAACAATTGTTCAAAAGAAAATGTAAAATACATATTCAATTTCTGAACGTAGAAGTTGCCTTCATATTGCCACAAGATTTGCTAATTTAAGTACTTTTTTCTCTATGGTTACAATAAGTATAATTTTGAACTTGTACTATAAATAAGCAAACTGATAAAAAATATTTATCTAATAATTTGATTTTTACGTTGAATATTTTGGTAAAAAATTAAGAATAACTTTTAAAAGATGGTCAACGTGAGCTTGTACAAAAATGGCGGAAAGAATGATGGCGTCTATTTCATGAAACGTGACAGTGACAAATCTATGTTTATCTCTTTCTTACTCATGCTACATCTCGTAAACCACTGGGCACGCGTAGTGATCAATATGTCCACGTGATCTGTCGTCAGTCGCGACTCGCGTAATTGCAAATGCAAAATGTACAGGAAAGAAAAGTTTGTGTTACAATGAAATCGTAAATATTTTGTTATTATAAGTTGTAGTGTTGTAGTTTTAAAATGCCTGCGTCTATTGGTGTCAATTTACGTGTAACTGGCCACTGCAGCCAAGGCGGGAGAAAGTATATGGAAGACTTGTTTTCCGTTGCTTATCAACAAACTGAAGACGAGAGGGATTTGGAGTATGCTTTCTTCGGAATATACGATGGCCATGGCGGAAGCGAGGCCGCTGCTTTTGCGAAAGAGCATTTGATGGACTCCATTGTAAAACAGAGGCAGTTCTGGTCGGACAACGACGAGGATGTACTCAAAGCAATCAGGAATGGTTACATGTTGACCCACTTGAACATGTGGAAAGAGTTAGGTAAACACCAAATTTCACGTTGTTAACTAACTTAATTATGATGTATCGTACTAAAACTCTGCTTTGCCTAGGCCCAAGGCGAGTTCAAGTGACTGTACCAAATGTTTAGCTTGACCTTGTTGAAGTTATTCATAATTTTTTCTTGAGTGGTTTGACATTGAGTTTACAGAAGTTTTTCGAATGGTCATTGTCTTTATCGTCCGTGCTATTGCTTTGTTAGATAATAGCAAGTAACACAAATTACCCTTGCAAAGTTTTTTGGGAATCCCACTCACTTTACCAAGTGAAAGCAGTTTTACCAGTTTTGAGTTTTTTATATTGGTTAAGCCAATATCCACTTACGAAAATGTTATGTCTAAGGTCATTATTGCAGCTCTGAACAACTATAGAGCAAACCAACTTAACCTTACCTTACCTTACAGTGAAACCTGAGACTTGTTTGCTTCTAGTAACTATATCAACATGATTGTTTTGCATATGCAATATTGATATTTGGAAATGCTTCTAGAATATTATGTCATGTATAGACTAAAACATGTTTATAATGACTAAGTATTTTCTTGTTTTGGATCTATAGCTTACAAGAAGGGTTAAAAAGTATCTACAATACTGAAGCCAGTCTACTGAGATATAATGTCTTTCTTTTACAAGTTGCTACTCTTGACCAATTTAGGCAACCCACCAAAAACAACTTTCACATTGCAGTTAGATTGTGGATAAGGAATAACATATTTCAGAAATTCTTATGTCCATTTAGAAGTCAGAATTTCTGAAAATTTTATGCAATTGATGTATGAGACGTGTGTGGACTGCATTAGGTGATAAAAATGAAGTATCAATATTATACAGAATGCCAGGAGCATTGTTTTGCAACCTTTTACCATGGATTCAGTACAATATTCTGAAGATCCTGTGTTTAAATTGTTATGAATAAATTTAAAAATAAATAAAAACTACACTACACATTTCACCTTTGTATGTATGGCGATACTTCAAACTATAGATAACCAGTATAACAATACTTTAATTGGCAAACCGGCTTACTCCATATAAGCAAATTTAGGAGATTCTTAAAACTGTAACTTGTGACTTTTTTATACATCAATTAAGGAAAAATCTAAAATACCGTTGGTAGCTGAAAGTGGCATAATCTTCTAATATCTGCTAATCAGGGGGTAATTCTACTAATTTTAAAAATGTTCAAATTCTGATCTCAGTCTCAATCCGTCAGAAAGTACTACTAATTTCCATCCTTATTTCAGCAGTATTAAGTAGGTTTCAGATACTTTATCCATACTAATATTATAAATTCGAAAGTATCTCTGTCTGTCTGTCCGGCATTCACGCTAAAACTACTGAACTGATTGTAATGAAATTTGGTACACAGATAGTCTAGAGCCTGAGAAAGAACATAGGCTATAAAACATCCCGCTATGACTAATAGGAGCAGAGCAGGAACAAAAAATGTTGCAAAAATGGGAGCAAATGCGGACATACATATTGCTCCCATTATTTTAACAGGCGCTTATTTTATATCAACTGAGCTCATATAACATTATTATTTTTTTTTGTTATAGAAAAATGGCCAAAAACTGTAACAGGGTTACCAAGCACGGCGGGTACAACCGCAAGTATAGCTTTTATACGCCGTGGAAAAATATATATTGGACATGTTGGCGATTCCGCTATTGTACTTGGTTACCAAAAAGATGGTAAGTGGTTTGAAATTATTGTCTATACCATTTTTCAAAATAAAGATCCTAAAGGAGATGTTTCATTTTGGGCCACCACTATGTACGACAGCCTCCGTGGCGTAGCGGTAGCGGACGCGGCCGCTGCGCAAGGTGGCGCGGATTCGATCCCCGCACAGTGCAAGTATTTGTATGCATGAATATGAATATTTGCACTGGTCTGGTCGTGCCTCGGAAAGCACGTTAAGCCGTTGGTCCCGGTTGCCATACGAACATCTAGTGGCAGTCGTTACGGGTTGGTGGAGCCCTCAAAAGTCCAACAATTGGTCTAACTGCAATGCTTCGATGTCGCCTTCGGGTTTGTGCAGGTCGGACGGCAGTCGCTTCACGGAAAATATCGAAGTTTAGCCATATCAGCAGTTGGACTGGTAAAAGCGGACCCCAGACTGCAAAGCTGAAAAAGGCTTCGATTGCGACTGGGATTAACGCTGGGATGATGATGATGATGACTATGTACGCTATATAGATAAAAAGGAAAAAGTTAAAGATTTTCATAAAAATACTACTAAATTAATTTGAATAGAAATACAAATATATATATAATTAATTATTTGAAACGTTTTTTAGTGAGATAACCCTTTATTATGGTAGCCATGACAGTGGTTATGATGTTTGATTAGCGACTTTGACAGTTCTATTTTCCCGTTGTGTTCGTGTCGAGTGTTGATTTGAGTTGATTGTGTTTATTATAAGGGCCGTATGTTCGGAATTCATGTTTTGTTTGTTTCGCAGTCATATGGTAGATAATATAGATACGATAGCCTTAGATACATGACACGTCAATCAAATGTCACTGTCAAAATCTTATTTCGCTTATTGCTGACCACCATATTTATTAGTAGTTGTGTTGCACTCCTTGGTCGAGTTAAATTTAATCAATATAAAAACTAAGCCAAAATATAGGAAATTAACATCAAAAACAGTTAACTATAGCGTAATTATACCTAGCATTAAGTGTACAATGTGCTGGCCCAGGCTCCATACATTTCTGAAACATCTCCTTTAAATAAACATTCATCTAAAGATATTGAATATTATATTTGGCATATTAACAAGAAATAATAAAAAAAAATCCAAACTGAAATATTAACCTCTACATAATTATGACACAAGAATAAGAGTTTCTTTTATTAATCTGAGGCAAACAATGAACAATGTCTATTTTGGACTAGGGAACTTTTTTATGTCCTACATACATACTTACATTTTAAATTGACATAGGTTGTGAGGAGTGGGCTGCAAAACCATTGACATCAGACCATAAACCAGAATCCACAACAGAAATAGAGCGCATTCAAAGATGTGGTGGCAAGGTAGTCTCGAAGGCTGGCGTTCCCCGTGTTGTGTGGAACAGACCGCGACTTGGGCACAAAGGTCCAATCAAGAAAAATACGCCAATGGATGAGATACCATTCTTAGCAGTAGCAAGATCTCTTGGAGACCTTTGGAGTTATAATCCTCAAAATGATGAGTTTATAGTCAGTCCTGATCCTGATGTTGGTGTTTTGACTATAGACCCGTCTAAATTTCGGTGAGTATTCATTTAGAGATAATTCTTAATTCTTTGTTTAATCATCAGCAGTATAGCAGTCCACTACTGGACATAGGCCTCTCTTATTGCACACCATTCAATTCTATTTTCAACAACTTTCATCCAGCTGCTATCAGCCATTTTGCGAAGATCGTTGCTCCACCCTAGCCTGAGGGTGTCCCATTCCACGTTTACCGATTTGCGGTCTCCTCTCAAGGATCCGTTTACCCAACAGTCATCGATTCTATGATTCTATTGCTAATATGGCCGAAGTATTGGCACTTCAGCTTGCTTATTTGCTGAGCAATGTCGACAAGTTAAGTTCTTCAGCCGGATCACCTTGTTGAGGTTTCGAACCCCCAGAGAGACTCCAAGCATAGCCATAACCGGCTGAGCGACCTTGAATTTATAGACACCCGTACCGTGAGTGTCCACTGTCCATGGTTTGGTTGGAAGACTCGACGAAGCTTCTCAAAAGCTGCCCAGCCCAGCTGCAAGCAATTCTGTTGAATCTTCCTCTTAAATTGTTTTTCCAAACTGCTTATTGTGTCTGAGGTAGATGTTTGAACAACCTTGAGCTCAGCAATTGACAGCAAGTTGTGATTTCACCACATCCACTTCTTTTAGGAATGTTTCTTGAAGAAGTCATTCATCAAAAAAAGTCCCTTAAGAAGGTTAGAGAAGCATTTGCCCTCTATGATTTCTGCAGTCAAGCCTGTGAGATCTTTTTTACTCTTGTGTTAATATCTCCTGTGAAAACATTGTAGTGGTCCTTAGTGGTGAAATGCAAGGCCTTAGAGATATCCTTGCACATTTCTCACCTGGTCATCTGGGTGTGCAGTTCAGTATGTAAACCCGAACATCTTGGAGTTATCACAAACTGATTTATTTACCAGAAACCTGACTCCGCCTTGGAATAGCTGGTGTCCACCTCGAAAATATGTACATCAGGTGACCTTATGCAAAGGTCCTCCCCCTCTCTTATTACTTTCCCTGCTCGTCTTCAAGCTGCACTAGTAATGCACACGTTATACTTCGCCAAGGGTCCGTCCATAATCCTTATTACATTTAGTGCACATACATGGTTTTACTTTCTTCGAAGTCGGATTATCCATCTTAGGGCGAATTTCAACAAATTTAAAAGAGATTTTTAACAGTTTTTGCTACAATTCAAGTCAATTTTATTCCATGGATAAAAACAATCTTATTTCGCATTTTTCCCTAACTATTTGTTTTAGTTGCTCAGAACTAATTTACTTTTAAGAAATAATTTCATACGTTTTGCTCTCTATATGGTCCTGTACCTTAGCTTTAAGCATCATAGCACATTTGCAACATTATGGAGTGTAAATAAAAATAGAATATTTATTCACTGCAGTGAAAAAGTTTAAGAATAAATCCAGACGTAGTTTTTCTTCTATTTATTTTCTATTAAATGGAAATAAAATAAAGGAAGTAGACCATTTAATGGGAATGTTAATAATAAATCATTTATGTTAATCTGAAGTGTCTTTGGTTATAGGTGTCTGATCTTTGGCACTGACGGCCTGTGGAACATGATATCGCCAGAGGGCGCAGTCAGCCTAGTTCAAGCCACCGAGCGTCACAACGAAGCCGCCCTAGTCGGAGGTAATGGGAACCAGCCAAGAGACTGGTTGAACCCATCTAAAAGTCTAGTGGATCATGCTCTGGAAAGGTGTGTATTAGAAAGGCGATTGACACATAGATATAATAAGATCCTTATAAAACTATGTTGTAGTTTTATAGCATATACAGAGTGGTGCTGATAATACGACAATAAATGAAAAAACGGACAATGCTGATACATAGGAATAATCCTAAACCATAGAAAAAAACATAGCATCAAAAATAAATTAAATGAAATTTTCAAACTAAATCGCATAAAATTGGAAACGCAATAGAACATCCTTTATAATATTGATTCACTGACCTCCGATCAGCGACAGCGCAGTGCTGTATCCACTAATCCACTTGCTGTTTTCGCGCCATTATTATTAAAGTTTAGTGTCGCCTACGCGCTAGATGCGGCGGTCATCGTCAATCTGTAAGCGCTTCCTTATCAACGTGTACATCATGTAGAAAATGTGAAAAATGAAAATAATTTCCTGTGACCAAACTAATGGATATATTTATATGATTTTTTATGGATAGACTGAGAATGTGTTGAGGTACACGATGTTTAATTTATTGTCGTATTTTCATCACCACTTTGTATACAAAGTGGTGCTTACAATACGACAATAAATGAAAACACGAACAATGCTGGTTCATAGGAATAATCCTAAACCATAGATGAAAACCTCACATCAAAAATAAAAATAAAAAATTCAAATTAACTAAATCGCATAAAATGGCAAACGGAATAGAACATCCTTTAAAAATATTGGTTCACTGACCTCCGATCGGCGACAGCGCGATTCTGTATCAACTTGGTTTTTTCGCGCCATTATTTTTAAACTATGGTACCGCAGGATGCGGCGGTCATTAACCTGTAAGCGCTTCCTTATCAACATGTACATCATGTAGAAAATGTGAAAAATTAAAAAATAATTTCCTGTGACTAAACTAATGGACATATTTATATGATTTTTTATGGGTAGACTGAGAATGTGTTGGGGTACCTACACGATGTTTAATTTATTGTCGTATTGTCAGCACCACTCTGAATAACATAGCATATTTATAACACATATGAGCACTAATTGAGCAATAACAGGTATAGTGTGACCTAACATACAATTTTTTTTTCCATAGATGGTCTAATACTAGAATGAGAGCCGACAACACGTCTGTGGTTACCCTCATGCTGGACCCGCCGGGCCCGCCGCGCGCCACCGTGCTGCGCTCGCGCTCCAGTGCGACCCGCCCCGCGCCGGCCGCGCCCCCAGCGCCGGCCCGCCCCGACGAGCCTGAGGCGCGCCCCGTGCCGCAGAACGGCCTGACCATCATGACGCGCTACTCCGACGGGGATCGCACCGCGCCAGCACCCCCCCCCCCCCCCCCCCCCGACGTGCCTCTACCGCCCTGTGCTACGCTCGACACGCGCCTGTCAGTCGCGCCGTCACACACGGACACTCCGCGCGAAACGCCCGACCCAGATGATGACGCCATTGTTAATTACGGGAACCCCGCCGAATCCTACTTTATGGCCCGTCTCCTCAATCGTACCCGCGTTATCAACACCCTGTCCGCGGTCCACGAGGAGATCGCCGGCATCCCGATGACGCGGGAACCATCCGAGCCCCGCGAGCCCACGCCTACGCCCGCCACCGTCGTGACGGACGTCGAAGTAGAGTCTGACGCGTCTGCTGCCAACCGTCCCCCTCTTCCACCGCGCGCCGCCGCCGGAGAATTGGCTACGCCCGTAGCAGATCCTACGATCTTGCCGGACGATGATGGTGGTATTCAAATCAATGAAGTTTCGTCGAGCTCACCCACAGAGGGTCCACCAAAGCCGCGCGGACGTCGTCCACGCACCGATGCCAAACGGGAACTTCCGACGGTTGCGCCGGACCGCGTGCTGCGCTCGCACCACGAGGCCGAGCCGCCGCAGCGCCCGCACACGCGTCAGGCAACTCGCTCGCGCCCGGCCGCAGCCTCTACCGCGCCTATTCTCGACCGCGTCGTCATACTCACCCGTCGTACGCCGCCCGTACCCTCTCCTGCACCCCCGCCTCCGCCGAGGACAGACCGTCTGGCGGCCGGGGATGCGAAACCATCAGGGCGTCGCATTGCACCTGCACCCGTCGAACTCATCTCGGTCGACGAAGAAGCGAAACGTAGCGGCACACGCTCTACGCGCTCTCAGGGCGGTCAGGGAGTAACACCACTAGCTCAGAAGATTACACGCAGCATCGGGATGTATGCCCGCGAGCTGCGCGGCGCGGCGGCGGCGGCGGCGGCTGCGGCAGGTGCGCGGGCGGGAAACTCGGCGCGCGCCCCGGGCCCGGCGCGGCGGACCCGGCGGCGCGCCGCCCGCCTCCCGACCGCTCGAAGGAGAACCTCGGGGCCGCCAGGGACGCGCGCGCGCCCGCGCCGCCCCCGCCGCGTCGCCGCCGCCCTCCCCCCCGCCCGGCCAGCCCGAGCCGCGCCTGCGCACGAGACGCGCGGATAGCGCTCGCGACGAGCCTGAGGTGCACTCCACCACGGCCGAGCCGCCGCCACCCTCTGCCTGTGCTGGCGCGCCTGCGCCCGCCCCTTCCCGGCCACGCGCCTTGCGCTCGCGCAACGACGCCACCGAGCCGGTGCGGGTCGTGCGCGACCAGGGCGCTTGTAAGCGCACGCGCTGCAGCGAAGACGGTGGTGGCGGCGCTAGCAAGGCGGCCCGCCTAGCACCCGAGCGGTGTGCGCGGGCGCTGGGCAAGCGCGCGACGGGTCCGTGGGCGCCCGCGCTGGCGCTACGTAACCGCTTGCGCCGGCGCCTGGTAAAGTAGCGTGGGCGTCCACCGCGCCTGTGCCTTGGGCCGATGCTGACGTCGGATCCAAAGATGACTGCGTCGTATACGTTTGATTTTCTGTTGTTGTTTTTTATTTTTATCGCCGTCTCGGGCGTCGCCGCAGACGGCGGCTAGGTATTAGGTAGTTGAGTTGGGTGACTCTGTCCGTGGGCCGCTCGGGGTGGTCCGGGCTCCGCAACGTCGGCCGGGCCCCGCAACTTCGTCGGAGGCCCGTGGCCGCCGTCGACGTTAAACAATAGTACAAAGGTATATTCTATATTTAACGTGTAAGTTTACCGCGTGGACCAGGAGGATTTTATTAGCCCTAGTAGATATTTATTTTCTCTATATTTATAGCTTCTATCATAATGCATTTAACCATAGGCGAAATGTGAATCTGATTTTCATTGTGTGACGTTGAGTCAGAGGCTACATAGTAACTTCAGATGATTAATCTGCCTTATAGAGCGAGAGTACAACAAGTTAAAATTTTTATAAATATTTTATAAGATCACCTTTGACTTCAAGTTTTAGGCAATAAACTTCTCATCAGAGACCAGTATTGATGTTCAAGAATCATGGCGATATTCTTACAATTGTACAAAAGAAAAAAATTAAGAGCGTTCAAAATATTTTCCAATTCACTAAATTAATTACCAGAAGTGGATTGACATACTTATCATGTTTTTTAAACCTCGCATAATTAGAATATTTCAAAATAAAAATCTCAGTATTTTGTATCATCTTGTGAGTAAAAAAAAAAACATTTGAAATTAAAAATTTCACCCTTTCCTAAAATTTAAATTACTAGATTAGCCCTCGCTGTATGTACTTACTAATAAGAAAGTGTCCGTACTGAGTGAGCTCGGACATACATAGCATGTATCAGATGTGTTAAAACTGTACAAAAATACGACCACCTTTTAACACAGTAGGGCGAATCTAACAATTTAAATCTTGGCCACTGCTGTTTACACTGACAGCAGCACTGTAGAGTATGAGAATTATAATTCCAACTTCTTTAATTTTTTTTTTATTTGTAAAAATTGCGTCATGTTTCTTAAGGGCTGAAACTGCGTTAAGCAGACACTCGTGTGGTTACATACAAAAGGATTCGCGCGGACGTCCGTAACGGGCAGGCGCGCCCTGCACCCAAGCGACGGGGCCTGCCTCCGTGCGACGGAACGCGTCGCGGAGGCACGCGCGGTAACCGCCAGCGGTTACGGACTTGTTCAGTACATAAGGGCTGAAACTGCGTTATTCGTGTATATTAAGTTCTCCATCGACACGACTATACATGCGTAACGTTAAAATTTAACTAACGACATTCCGTAAATCCGGCTCGCGACGGGTATCCGCGACGCCGACCGTCGGTCGTGGTCCCAAAGGCCCAAAGGATTCCGTCGCGGGTGCCCGCTTAATTCAGTTTCAGCAGTTGATATTGGTATGAGTTATATCTGAACATGTGACACTTTAGCTTTACACTGCATTATTTGTTATGTTAGGGTGATATCCGTTTATAACTCACAAGATTGTAGACACATAAAAATTTTGACAAATCGTTAACACATATATACTTGATAGTATACATATTTATTATATTAAACAAATCTTTATTATGTCTACTTAATTGGAACTATACCAAGAGTGCTTTCTCGAAATATAACGTTAATTAAGAGTGCTACCTAATTATTATGAAAAATGTACAGATAAATAGTGTACAGTTAACACCAAAATTATTTGTTTAGATTGTGCTAAAGTGTATTTTATATAAATTTAGCTAGACATTGGAGAAGTTATTCTTTTGGGAAAAGAATTGTTTTATGTACTTCCTAATTAAGCTTTATTGGTTTAGGATTTCATACTGAATGTTTGTTACATGTGCCGAATAGTTAATTGAGACAGCTCCAATGAGCTATGGTGACTTAGTTTACTCTTTGAACATATCTATTAGCATAAAATAGTTTTACAAGCACACAAAAGTGAAACTCGACATATTCTTTGGTTAAGGATTACTTGTTGGTGCATGAACCATTGTTAGTTAATTCATTCATCGATCTCCTCATAGTTATCCATTTGTTAAATAATGTCTTACACTATCCACCTCCACTTTAAATTTAACTATCGAAATAATGTGATTATGAGACCATTGATTTATTTAAAACCAAAAAGGTTTTGCATGAATGCAACTTTGTTGACACTGTAAAATATTATGAAAATATTTTTTTGTAACAGCAACATAGATGATTTGATTAGATGTACCTAAGAATGGACTGAAGTTATAAAGTTAAGTTGATGAGTCCAAGTTCTGTACATATTAATATTATAAATGAAGAAGTAATAGTGCCTCATTTGTTACCGATTTAACAAATACTTTGGTAAAAGTGTTCTTTCATATATTGAGATATGTATTTTTATTGAAAATAAAATTTATGCATTGTAATTTAGCTGTAAAAGAGGATTTAATATAATTTGTTAAGCTAATTGTGTAAAGATTTTAATGGTTGGCAGTCTGTCGCTTATATCGTGAAATCAAGGAAAATGTAGTTTACTTACTGATTTTGGTTTGGAGACTTGTAAGGGACAGAATGTCAAGTTGAGGTAAAAATTGGTAACAATTTTGTAACATGGAGGGTATAAATGCCTTGGAGTACTAAGGACTGTAACCTGACCACTGGGGTTATGGCAATCGCTAAGGATATAGATTGGGATGCTAAAAACAAATTTTATTACTATACATAATTGAAAGTAAAAAGGTTTATTGTAGATTTTATTTTTTGATTTAAATAAAGTTTGTATGAAATATATGATCGCATTTTTATTGATAACATACGCTATTTTATACACCACGCATGAAGTTTGTTATTGAAGATTTAAAAAAGGTCTTCGAGTGAAGTTTCTTCATATTTCTCGACATATTTCATTTGAAGCAATTCTTGAAACATAAATAAAAAGAACTAATAATCCCCCTAAGAAAGTTAAAAATAAAATATAAGAGAATCAATAAGTTTTAATAATTATACCTGTTAATAAGCAGGTTAATAAAGTTTGTGTTAAGATTATTAATCCTATTGATAATGGATTATTTAAAAATAATATTAAAAAAGAAATTATAATTAATAAAAGGGATAGGGTTAGAAGCAATAGAATACTCTACCATATAGATTACAGAACATAAATAAAAAGATATACAAAGGGTGACCGATGGGCGGCCTTATCGCTAAGAGCGATCTTTTACAGACAACCTTTACCTTTATTAGGTCGTATCTATAGCTCGACATCATCATCATCTCAGCGTATAATCCCGGTCGCATCCGCGGCTTTCGCGTTGGAGCCCGGGGTCCGCTTTCCTACTAATACGCCTCCATTTCGCACGATGATCTCTGGCATCCCATGGTGTGAGATTGTTGGCACGCATGTCATCTCTTACAACGTCAAGCCAGCACTTCTTTGGTCTACCTCGCTTGTTCGGTGTACCGGCGGAGGCGCCATGGCAAGACATTTGTTACCCACGTAACCTGCCGGTTTACGTAAGACGTGGCCGTACCAGCGCAGGCGACTCTCTTGCAGTTTGTCTGCTATGTCACGGAGACTGCCACGGATGCGGGAGTTTCTAATGCGGTCTTTCCGCGTGTCTCCACACGCTCACACAAGCTCGACTCCTATACATACGACGTAATCCTTCTAAGTTCGAGATTTATATTGTAGTTTACACCTACTTGACAATTTTTTCTTTTGGAAGTAGGCACTGAAACTAGGGAAGACTTGCAACCATCACCTACGCCACTGTAGCTGTTGTAGGTCGTGGCTTTCCAGGCAGGCATATTTTTATGTGATTTATTTCATCATGGACAAATCATCATCAACCTATTTATCGTCCCACTCCTGGGCACAGGTCTCCTCTAATACAGAGAAGGATTGAGCGTAATCACCACGCTTTCTCAATGCGGGTTGGCGATTTCAGATTTAAAGTCATTTCCTTAAAATGTTTTCCTTCACTTTGTAATCAGTCATTGATGTCCAAGATATATCTGGAAAGTACATATAACTTAGAGAAGTTACATTGGTACTTGCCTGACCTGGAATCGAACCCGCACTCTCATACTTGAGAGGCTGGTGGTGACAAATGACATCCACCAACTCGCAGTAGACCCGCGTGGTAATTTATCAGCCTCTTGTTTCCAAAGTTCTTGAGAACTATAATGGATACGAAACTTAAGGACTTCTATAGAAATATTATTATAATCAAAGCTATATCTAGTACATTGAGATTGTACCACTCTGATGAGTTATCTATACCTATCTCAAGACTTCAGCGACGCCAACGGTTATAATTTCTACGGTTCTATGGAAAATAATAATGAATGAAGGAACATTATTTTATAACAATTAATTTGTACCCAAAGTAATGTTTGACTGTTACGTTTGCAAGCGCTACTGCAGAGCTTGAGATCCAGGTGTCGATTTCCAGTGTTATATTTGCACACAAAAGACAAGACAACCAATAAAACGAAGCAGAATTTACTGTTAAAATGTTCTATTTCAAATTGGCGCCGATTCCCTTGTTCACGAACTAAAGTTCCGTGCATATTTTCCTTTCTATTTCACTAGCGGCCGCCAGCGACTTCGTTCGCGTGGAATTAGTTATGCTCCGCTCCTATTGGTCGCAGCGTGATGTTATATAGCCTAAACTAAAGCCTTCCTGGATTAATGGGCTATCCAACACAAAAAGAATTTTTCAAATCGACCCAGTAGTTCCTGAGATTAGCGCGTTCAAACAAACAAACTCTTCAGCTTTATAAAGGTATTAAGTATATTAGTATAGAAGTATAGATTATGAAAAGGACAGAAGATTAATATTAGTTCTGTCAAGTTAGTCAGCGCCTATTAAATAGCGCTTATATGTATTATTATTATTGCGTTCCATCTGTAATTAAATATGAGTTTTATATAGGTATAAGGTTTATTCTAACAGGACCCACTATATGTCCTTAAGCGTATAGCCAAAATCTGCTAGCTCAAATCGCGCAGCTCAAACCACAGAAATCGTAATATTACGATTTCTGTGGCTCAAACGCATTATTATCAGGGATACACGTGTGTATCCCTGAAAATATTCCAATTTAAACACGTCAAATTGCAGTAAATTGTCCTCTACAACATTCTGTACAAGTAAACACAAATCATAATATTCCACAATAATGATAGCTAAGCGTTCAAAATAACTGTTTCATACTCCAGGTAGTTTTTACGCTGCGGCCGATGAATGCGGAAGCTATCGGTCCAGATGCATCGTCCCCTAACATGAATGGCCACTAACCCGCCCTATTTTTATTCACACCACTGTCTGTCGGCGTGCGGGAGCTCACCCTACTATTTCAACTCGGCTAGGTTATAGTTTGGGCGCGCTCTAGCGTCCTGCCGTATAAGCCCCGCACGTTGATATTGCGACTGGCCGCCATCTTGATGACGTAGTCGAACTCGCACCTTCGGTACCGTTCGCAAGTTCAGCCCGCGCTTACGTACTTGCGCGCATCGAATATTTGTTAGCTTTTTGTTTTTGTTATCCTGTTTTATTGTTGTTCTTGAGTTTTTTTGGTTAGTTTTCTTAACTGTTACTCGTTAAAATGTGTAAGAAATGAATTAATAGTCGTGCTCGTTAAGAAATATTAAGTATACGTTGAGGAAAGAAATACCTACAATGCGCAAAATCTTGGCGGCTTCAAAAGTAGACCTTAATTATACTGGTAGTGAAACTAAATTAAGAAAAATAATAAAATGTGATTTAGGCTACCAATTTAAACGATGCTACTAAAAAAGACTAGCTCTAATTGAAAGACCCCAAATTCAAGCGCGGAGGGCTAAATATTTACGACGTATGAAAGAAAATGACTCGCGTGGTAACACGCGGGAAGTGAAAGCGGCTTTGTTGACAATGCCCTTTTAATGTTTAAAGCAGATACCAAAACAGGGGATTATCATGAACAAATTAATGCTGAGAATTTCACCAAGTGGCTTACAGAAAAATTAGTACCCAAAATACCACGCATCTCCATAATTGTGATGGACAACGATGGATCACAGTAGGGAAGAAAATAGGCCACCAAGCATGAACATTAAAAAACAGTTGATGGTTGAGTGGCTACAAGCTCACAACATCGACTTTCCCAACGACTGTACAAAACCTTAACTTTATTTATTAATTAAACGGCACAAACCGCCGAAAAATTATAAAATTGAAAACTTATTAGCTGGCAATGGCCATGAGGTCGTTATATTTCCACCGTACAACTGCGACCTCAACCCCATTGAATAGATCTGGAACCTGGTAAAGATGAGGCTATCAGAAAAGAATGTGTAGCAGTTGGAAAGTCGCATTGAAACTCTGACGTTGGAGGCATTGGCGTCAATAACTCCAGATGACTGGCGAAAGGAAGTCAATCATGTTAATCGGCTTGAAGAGGAATATTGAAATAAAGATCGAATAACTGACGACTTATTTGTCATAAATACGGCAGACGACAGTAAATCGGAAACGACAGACACAGAAAGCAGTTCTGATTAGGAAGACTATATGAGTGGAATTGAATAAATAGGATAAGATTATATTGAATTATATATAAACATGTTTTTAACGTACTATCCTGGTTTTTAAGCTGATAGCTTATAAATAAAACCAGGACAGTATGTTGGGGGAATAAAACCAAGATGTAGTAATTAAAACACGACTGCTACACAGTGGACTCTGGTTCAATTCCCGCTCGCAAATTAACAGAAATTTAGCTAGAAAAAAAAATAGTATAGATGTAAGAAAAATATACGAATAAGCGTTGATATAATATTAAACTAATATTAACTTTAATATTATATCAATGCGAATAAGTATATTTTTTTTACATCTATCAGAATTATTTCCTTGAAATTTGTTATATTGAAAGTTTATTTGTCAGAATATGGTAGAGTAGGTATAAAGAGTGTATGTATAATACAATTAAAAAATACAAATAAACCCTTAACCCTAGCTTATTAATTTTGCATTAAACATTCTTTTGCTAGCCGTACTTTTGTGTGACAGATGACGTCACAAAGCTGTTATTGTGACAAGGTTCCATCGCAATATCATCGTGCGGGGCTTATACACCCTACTCGCCCGTCGCCGGTCGTCGTCAGTTACGCGACGAACGTAATAAGTATCGCATCTGTTTATTTACCGCAATCCGGTTAAAATGTGACTTTTCGTTATAAATTGTGGAAATAACATTGCTGTAATTATTCAAAAGTGGCGTTAACATTATCAATATTGTAAGTGCGTTTCCGGCGTGTAAAAACGCAATATTGACGTGAAAAAACGCGGGAATTTAGCCAATGTATCGGCAGTGCAGTGCGTTTAGTTTATCGATCGTGTTTGTTTGTTGTGTTTGCTACTGCATTCGTGCATTCGAAATAAACCTAATTGTAGTTGTTTACTCTCTCTCTCTCAGCTTTCTCGTATTTTACTTTGTATTTACGCAGAAACACTGCTATTATTAGCACTAGGGTTAATAGTTATCGATCGGAGATGACATTATATTACGACTCTACGGAATCAGGGTCATTCAGGGTTGACAAAATACACATGTCGCTGGTTTTTGAAATTTTGGTCACGTTTACAACCGGATCCGAATAAATAAACATTGTTATTACTATAAAAAATTGCGAACTCGCATTCCTTTTGTTACCTAACAAGCTTTACTAGTTTTTTATCCCTATATGGACGATATTTCGGCAATAGATACGTTATATTGTGTTTGAGGCAGTTATCAAATGGTTTTTGTTGCAGTAGTTAGGGTAATAACTATATTCGTTAGCAGATAATGATCTCTTGAATAATAAGGCGAAGTATTACTCCTTAATCGATTTATTAAAGACCTTCAAAACGGTCCAAGTAACTAACGTTTTTAGTGATTTGGACTTATAAAAACAACTACATCTGCTAAACGATAGGTAGAGAAGTATTTGGAAACATCACCAGAGCTCATAATCATTTTTGCTAAAAAGTTTAGATTAATCTTTTACACAAGTTGAAAGTTTTGGTATTCTGTTAGTACCAAAATTCTCACATCAGTAAACACAAAACCTATGACCTGAACTAAGTACGTGCGAAAACTTTAATTAAAAAAAAAAATAGAGCACGTAAACATCGGACCTATATCGTAGGAGCAGAACTAAAATATAGTTAGGTACTACAACTTCTTACACTACAAATGGGCTGTCACCATGACGACTTTGTATGCCAGTTAACAATATGGGTTACCTCCAGATTCTTGGAAGATCTTCAGACAATGCACCCATCACGTATATTCACGGTCCAGCTCACATGACGCAAAGAAACCTTAGACAGGCAGACAATAGTCCACAAAAGACCCGACCTAGCACATACCAGTACCTATCTAGGTTTGTACCTACTAACAAACCTGTTTTGTAAAAATCTTAAATTCTATACTTAGGTTCAGTAAGCTTGAATTTATCTGGCATTTCTCCTGCATCATAATTGCGTAACATCAAAATCTGAAGCACATTGAAGGATATTTCTATAATCTATTGTTTCATGTTTGAGAATTTTGTCTTCTCAAGAACGTAAATAACGTAATTAATGTTGTTGAACTCTTAGAATAAAAGCCATTAGACAGACCATTAGAGAGAGCCAGACACACTATCATCAATAGTGTGTTACTCAATTACGGATGAAACTGGAGGATGATGAGATAAATATCTCATCATCCTCCAATTTCATCCGTGTCCAAGTCTAATACTAGCGAGTGACATTTGACACTTCGATGAGATTGAGATTGGAGGATGATGAGATAAATTATCTCATTATCCCCCAGTTTCAAGTGAAGTGTCAAATGTCATAAGGTGAAGGTCTTTAATTATTCAAGAGATCATTATCTGCTAACGAATATTGTTATTACCCTAACTAATGTGAGATATTTATCTCATCATCCTCCAATTTCATCCGTGTCCAAGTCTAATACTAGCGAGTGACATTTGACACTTCGATGAGATTGAGGTTTGAGGATGATGAGATAAATATCTCATCAGCCTCCAATTTCGTCCGTGTCCAAGTCTAATACTAGCGAGTGACATTTGACACTTCACTTCAAGCTAATTTCGTCTAAGTTTGCGCTTAAAGTGGCCTGTAATAGTGTCAAATCCTAGCATCAAGTGAAATTACAGCTCATTTTGGAGGTTGAATCGAGCTATCATTTCCTAAGTTTTCTGGGAGTGATTTTAACATAATAGAGCAACGGGCTAGAAAATTCAAGTATTCATTCATTTGCGTCCTACATGCATTAATTAATATAGTTTGATAAGTATAATTAGAGCAAGAGAATTAATTAATCGATATGTTTTGTAAACAGTGCGCCATTGGTAAGTGATAATCTAATTAGCAATAGCAGGTCTAGGTTTGTAACGTTGTGTTATAGAAACTCCGACTTTATTTAGTTTTTATAGTAGATTCACTAAGGGGATAAGCTAGTAGATTCACTAAGGGGATGAGCGGTGTCTCTATGTTTCGGGCGCTATTTTGAAGCCTAAACGCAAAGACGAATTCTAGGGCTAGCTGTGGGTTAACTCCCATGAACAGCGAGAGAGTTAGCACTAGAATCTCGAGAGTAATAAAGGATTATACCTTTCTTCCTTTTCTTATCTCAAACGACGGCATCTTAATCCAGGCGGAGTGTACTTTTCGTATCCACTGCAAGGTAGAAAATACACTGGCATCAAGCAGCGGTTAGCACGATCCGTTTATAAACGATTGTATAACATTCTGCTTGGGATTAACATTATTGAAAACTCTCTCTAAGATTATTTCACTGAACTATTCACGATGAAAATTTTACAGAATCAATAACTATGATGCAGGTGAAATGGCAGCTAAACTCAAGCTTACTGCATATTAATTTCTAGGTGACATTTTAACAGAATCGTTCGGTTGGTATTTATTCTGTTTAATCCTCTCATAGTAAGTAGTTAAAGATTACCAAATTACACCTTTTCTGCAAACACTGCGGAATCCCGCAGATGCCGAAAGTAATTCGTATCATCAACAGCTATATTTGCCTACGTGGGCACCTCCTATTCTGCCGTCTGTCCCAAAACATGTAAGCAAAATGACAGCTGTCACCGGCGACACTGTGAAATTACTGATGTTGGCCGGCAAGATCAGCACTCTAATCGACCACAATTTGAAACATTTTAAAGGTGCTTCATAATATATGTATGTTCGAAAAATTTGTTTACTCAATAACGTAAATAATACAAAGTAAAAAAACTGAAACCCAACTACGACAAAAAACGACGCTGAAAAATTGTAAAACAAGATTTTCAGAATACTGAACTGGACAAAGTTGCTAATATACACACATCAAAAGTGTCTAGGGATCAAGCATTTTTATGCGGATTTCTTGAGATTGAGATGTGGCTTTGTAATAAATTTATGATTTTATAAATTTATATGTATCCTTTTTGGTGCATTTCATAATTTGAATCAGGAACTGTGAATCAAATTCGAGTAAAAGATGAAAATCAGCTGTCAATATTTTCCCTATAAAAACATACAACGCATTAAAGACATTATTAGTGCTACTGTTTCCCTACTACTGATTAAAACCAACGTTATTATGGAGCGGCGACGTCATTTAAGCAGGGAAGAAATGCTCAGAGCCGTGGGAATGATAGAAGCTGGTTCCCGGCAACGTACTGTGGCTTTAGCTCTGAATACAAGTCAGAGTGTTATCAGTCGACTTTGGACACGTTACCGAAGCACTGGTACCGTGGCTGAGCGCCATGGAGGACGATATCGCTGCACCACACGGAGACAAGACCGATACATTCAAATCTTAACTCGAAGGGCTCCAACAATAGCCGCCATGATGTTAGCCGTGAGGCTTCATCACTCTTCAGGGAACTTAATTAGCGACCAAACAGTCAGAAACCGCTTGCATGAAGTGAACCTTCATTCCCGAAGACCGCTACGGGTACCACCTATAGCAATGCACAATCGTAGGATTCGATATCAATGGGCTCTTGAACACAGAAATTGGGCAGAAGAACAATGGCGTTTCGTGTGCTTTTCTGATGAGTCTCGTTTTGGTATGGGACCGGATACAAGACGTATACGACACTGGAGAACCCCTGGACGCCAACAGCGATTCAAATCCTGCCAGGAAGTCCATCCTTATAGTGGTGGAACCATCATGGTATGGGCGGGTATTTGGATCGGCGGAAGAACTGAGTTGATTTGGATCAGAGGCAACCTCAACGCTCAAATTTATGCTGAAACGATTGTATCAGACGTCATCGTTCCTCTACAAGTGCAAATCGGTCCCTTATTTCAGTTAATGCATGATAATGCACGACCGCACACCACAAGAGTTGTAAGACAGACTCTCGCCGCAGCTAACATCAATGTCCTGCCCTGGCCTGCTCAGTCGCCAGACTTGAACCCGATTGAGCATGCATGGGATATGCTACAGAGAAGAGCTCTGCCGAATATGGAGGGTATCCAGTCGCAAGAAGACCTTTTTTTGTTGTTGCAACGAACATGGGCGGCCATTCCACAACGTGATTTGGATGAACTCATTTTGAGTATGCCAAACCGATGTTCTTGTGTTGTTAGTGTTCGCGGTAGAAACACGGATTATTAATTGTTTAAGTTACCCAATAAAATTTTAGAGAAAACTGTTATTTCAGTCTTTTTTTCGAACTTTTGTGTTAGTGGTTCAAATGTCAAATATCCCTTTATTAGGAAAATGGCAAATTTCTTTATTAATGCAAAAAGGTGACTTGGTTTATCGTTACTGTGACAAACGAAAACACTTTATTTGATGAATCCTTAAAGAAAATTTTAATTAATATCAATCAGGAGAAAAGTTATTGCAAAAATATATGTTGATCCCTAGACACTTTTGATGTGTGTAGTTGCAAGTAAATGGACACAGTAGACTCTACCAAGATGCCTTCGTTGTAAATTGACAATAATGTCTTACAATACTATTCTGAAGTATGCAATATTCACTATGTAGGGATAAATTTTCATGTTTGGAAAACCGCAGTCACACGTTATCTAAGTGCTACGGTAGGTAGGTATATGTAACGTGTGACTACGCCTTTCCAAACATGAAAATTTATCTCTACATAGTGAATGTTGCATACTTCAGAATAGTATTGTAAGACATTATTGTCAATTTACAACGAAGGCATCTTGGTAGAGTCTACTGTGTCCATTTACTTGCAACTATATTAGCAACTTTGTCCAGTTCAGTATTCTGAAAATCTTGTTTTACAATTTTTCAGCGTCGTTTTTTGTCGTAGTTGGGTTTTAGTTTTTTTACTTTGTATTATTTGTACTATTTTGGTGTTAAAGTGTATTTGTGGCGCATAATATTAACAAAAGTTAAATTGACGAACTAAAAACTAGGTAGTTAACATACGACATCTCTTTTGACTTATCGGCGTATAGTAATATGTAGAGATGTCCTATTTTACTATTTCATAGTGCTTGGATCGTAGCGCGTATAGCAACGGTTTCCCCGTATGAAGCTCCCGGTTTTTCGTAGTAGCGACGCACATTTGCGTCGATGGCAGCGAATGGGTCATGAATTAGTGGATGAGGTCGTTAGTATAAATAGATTGGATGTTTTTCTAACGGTGGTAGGCTGCCGGCAGAAGTTACCACCCACCAGACAAAGTCTTGCCGCCAAGCGATTCGTCGTATTCCAGCTTGATGTCTGGTGAAGCCGTACGGAGGACGGGTCTGAGCAGTTGTGTTGAGTGGTGTGCCGAGTACGATGCGCCAAATGTTGTTGTGTCTGGAGTTTGGTGCTCTGGCGCAGCATAGTTGGTCGTGTTGGTTTGGGTTTAACATTGCATCACCTGGCTCAACTGCCGTCATCCTTGCTATTCCTAAGTTTTTTAAGTGAATAGGCTTAATAAACTAGTGCGCTTTACCATCAACGATTGCGTTACTGCTTACCATCAGGCGGGATTGCAGTCAAGCGCTAGTTTATAATTATTAAAAAAAAACATATATTAAGAGGACCTGGGAAGATTTCTTAATCTATCTAATTCTGCTAACGATCGACTGTCATGTGGATTTTTAAGTAATTTATTATGATCCAAGGCACTTATAAATAATCCCTCTATAGTTTTAACTCTACTGAGAGCGACATAGGCCTGTCCTTTAGCAAACAATGACTTTTCTAGATCGATAACTTTTTTATCTAGAGTACAACCTTATAATTTATGTACAGTACAACCCCAAAAAAGAATCAGCGGGAGCATTTTACGCTAAATTTGCCCAGACCCCCTCAAGCCGTCAAATTCAGTGAGGCAAGGCTCGATTTTGATAAGTCCGTTAATATCTGCTTTTATGGATGCGTCGACAAATTGTATGAGAACAGCGCTTGGCTATTCTCCTGTTCCAACTGATCGCGCCGAAGAGCAGGCCATTCGAAGGCCTTCACCACTCCCATCGCTCCGTTTACCAAACCCTGGTTTACATTAAAATTTCTAGGAAGCATTACTAGGGATTATGTACAAACATAAAGTACTTGTGAAGCTCTTTCAGATGACACCAAATACGGTATATTTATTTTAATTTTATATTAACATAGAACTTTTTGTCCGCTAGAGGGCGTAATACTAAATTTGGTGACAAGCTTTATAGCTCATAACCAACAGAATATCAAGGCCCTTCTAATGGTTCTGCAGTGGTCTTATTCTGATAAGTAGTAAAGAAAGTATCTATGAACGAAAAGATGTGAATTATATGCAATCAGCCCATGAATACAGGTAAAGTCACAAGCAAATGCTAGTAATATATATATATTCAAAATGTACAAGTAAAGCCCTTTCAAATGATACCTAACACGGCATATTTATCTTAACTTTATTTTTTTACTCTGTATATTTTGTCCGCTAGAGGGCGGCACATTAGATTTTGTGAAACTCCATATAGCCTATAACCAGCGGACAATTAAGACGCTTCTAATGATATGTCATTTGTCGAATTCGAATAAGTAGTTTAGAAGTTACGAGGGAACAGATGAACATACATATATACATACATACATACATACATACATACATACATACATACATACATACATACATAGCCTGTCAAAATCATAACCCTCCTTTTGCTTTGCCGTAGTCGGGTAATAACGCAATGAATCTTGTTGAACTGTCAAAATGAAAGTCATTACTACTTACAGACTCAAATTTACGATACGAAGAAGAATCGTACCACAATTTCTACATGTACGAGTATTTGCATAGCCTTCGGAAGTCGTTTAAAATGATGACAGCTGTAGCTAACATGTTAGACAGTATAATTTACTATCTATCTGTTTTAAATAGTAATAATTAATTTCAGTTGTTGTTTAGTTGCAAAACCTTGGGCTAATTACATAGTGTTGTTTCGTTCATTTACAACTTAATTTTAGAGCAAAGTTAAACTAAGAGCGATGTTTCTATTATTCTGATTCCTCTTTGAATGAGTTTGATGGCTAAATACTATAGAATGTATCTACCTAAAACTTTTGTCTCGTTCAAGAATTTTTAACCATGTAAAACTAAATTAGCATGACTGTCGTGATGGTCCGTTGTCCGGTGTCGTGGATGTCCATATTTAAACACGTAGCTGTACCAACCAACCGATTTCTCTTCTTCTTCAGCCTGCAGAGGTTCACTGCTGGAAAAGGCCTCCCCCAAAGCTTTCCACATGACCGGTCTTGTGCTGCCCGGATCCATTAGCTTCCCGCGTCCTTCGCCAAGTCCTCGGTCCACCTTGTTGGGGGCCTCCCTACACTGCGTCTTCCGATACGTGGCCGCCTGTCCAGAACCTTACTGCCCCCCATCGGCCATCGGTTCTACGAGCAATGCGATCCCCGCCCACTGCCACTTAATTTGAGCGACCAACCGATTGATTCTCTAAAAATCCCATCATGAAGAGTTACGTCAAATGCTTTGAGTAAGTCAATAATATCTATCCCAAGCATTAGTTGGTAGCACAGCTCATTCCACGCTCACTTTAACTGAGTACTTACGGTGAGATGAGTACTGAAAGGCGCTGCAGCGGTCGTCGACTCAAAAAAGAAAAACAAAATTATCAACTTTTGACATCATCACGTCTGCGGAATTTTGCTAGCTATTTTATTACACTCTGTATCAATGGCAACTTCTTCTTCTTCTGATATAATCCCCACGCTTGCCATACGGGTTGGGGATCGCAGTAATTTGATTTTCCACAGGAGAAGCGCTGCTGCCTGCTTCCCTGGTGAGAGTTCCCTTAGTCGCCTCTTACGACACGAATATATGGGTTGGTACTATTCTAAGCCCGATACCACACGGGACAACTGCAATGGCAACTTAGGAGGAAACTAAGAAAACAGATAACTTTAAATATCGATAAATATCAACGATTGCGTCACTGCTTACCATTAGGCAGGATTGAAAAAAAAATATATATATAATTTTAGACGATCATCGGCTTAGTGTAACAGATTCAGCAAACTATGGTGTTTTTTTTTCCAAATAAAGACAACAAAGAGCAACAAATGAATTGGACACGAATTTAGATTACACAACAGTCCCAGAAAAACTCACTCAATACTCAATGGGTAACTGTGTAATAAGCTTCCGGTTTTCACAGTCCACTGAACCGGAAATGTCAACGTCATTGGCGAATATTGGAACTGCTATCGGCAATATAAATTGTTAGATTGGCTTGATTTGTTCTTACCGTACGAAATATTGTCCATACTGAGATTGAGTTACTAAGAATGAGTTAATCATTGTATGTCAAAGGTGTCAATACGAAAGGGCCCACTATTGGCACTATTTCTGCTTCAATGAAGATACGGGCCCGTCGGAAAGTAAGTCGAAGTATGGGTATTAATCCTTTTTTTTACGAATGAAAATTCCTTTTCGAAACATACCCGCCGCTAGCTAGGCGACGGGCGTGTGTGAGCCTCGCCCAGCCGAAGCTGGGAATACCCACTAAAACCACTCTGTTCCCCTCGGGTCCTGCGGTGACAGTACCACGGGATCTGCCCGAAGGCATTGTCTCCGTGGCACTCACAGGGCATTCCTCAATACCGTAGTAATCCTCAGACGAGGTGACCAACACTCAGAGACTAAAGGAGACGGGGGTTCCTTCCCCCGCCTTCTTCCGTCTGCGCCGGAGGGGAGCGGCAAGAGCGTCCTCTTCCTGCTCCCTCTCCGCTGCTTCCTTCTGCAAGAGGACGGTCTCACAGAAGGAGGCGGCAGCCTCCCATGCGCTCTCGCTGCCAACCATGGCTCGAACCATGGCTGCCAGGCAGATATGGGTATTAATCCTAACTCTACCTAAGTAATTTACTTTTTCAGAAGAGCCAAAACATATCGGAAGTAAGGACCACTAACAAGTACAACTCGTGTAATTTAATTGGCTTGGGTTCCGAACTCAGGGAACTAATCTTGTCCCCAAATAGGTATAATACATAGTGGTAAACTCCCGTAACTCCAGCCGAAACTACGGATTTTGTGATTAGTGAATAGATCCCCAGAAACACTACTATCTTTAAACGTGGTAAAGGTCAAATCTAACGATATAAATCTTCGACTGCTATTGAATCGCAATGTCATGTACCAAGTAGTTCTTATTTCAATCTTTAGCAGTATTGCAATGTAACGAATGTAACAAATTTGTTAAAGATTGTTTAAGTAATCATTGTGTCCAGTTTCAATTCAGTCGTGGTGGCCTAGTCGTCAACCAGCCTCTCAAGTATGAGAGTACGGGTTCGATTCCAGGTCAGGCAAGTACCAATTTAACTTTTCTAAGTTATATGTACTTTCCAAGTATATCTTTGACACCAATAACTGATTAAACGGTGAAGGAAAACATTTTGAGGAAACCTGGACTTTAAGTCTGAAATCGCCAACCGCAACCCGCATTGAGCAAGCGTGGTGATTACGCTCAATCCTTCTCTGTTTAAGACCTGTGCCCAGCAGTGGAACGATAAAAAAAGGTTAATTATGCGTCCAGTTGATGGCATAAGGCTCGCCCCCCTATTTCATAGAATTAAATAATTATTAAGGAAACAGGGTAAAAACAACGAAAACAGGGTGTACTATTGGTACACCTCTGTCGAACCCTCTAAGGAATATCTACGGGCGTGATATATGTCATAAATTATTTCATTAAGTAGAATCGTGGGTAGAATAATGTTATACGCCTTGTAAAGTCACAGATGTTTCGATTTTATTTTCTATTTTGGGTCCTAGTCGACAACTGCAGTGCGATTCTGAAACCATCATACCGAGGCATGGAGTGAGTTGTGGTTCTAATTAATATGCTATGGGGTTGATACCATTGGTAGCTCACTTTATACTCACTTCATTTAACTTTTCACGGTGAGACTCTTACAGAATCGTTCGGTTATCCTCCATTAAATTTTAACACAGTAATTTAGATATATTGTGAAGACCAATTATACATATTTTTTATGAGTATTATTGAGTTTTGCCGACTCTTTTCCATACTTATGAAATGACCAATTGTAACCGTGCACCTAGCTTCGTACTTCGTACTTAGGTATTTTAATTTTGTGTACTTTTTCTATGAATTAATAGGTTAACGATACTCAAGCATTACTTAAAACTAGTTTCAACCAATCAAAAGGCTTCAAACGAGACTTTAGTAAAGCTTGAGTTTTGAGTGACGTTCTGTAATACGGACCTAAGTTATTGTGTATAACAGCAACTGAGGGCAAGCCCTCAGCTGCAAAAGTTAAGGGTCATTAAGATTATGGGGACTTGTCCCATAATGAATATATTCTATGAAATTATTGGACTTGTCCCATCCCATAATTTTTAGAACGTTTACAGTTTCAATCTGTAAAAAATCCTATATTTTTATTTTTGCTGAATTGTGATTACGACTTGAATTTGCACGTTTTTTAAGCAAAAGTGTTGACGGTCAAATTATTTCTGTGAAAATTAAAAAGGTGTAACAACAATTGAATTGAACTGTTTGAACTACTAACAAAACGGCAAACTCCATTGCGAAAGTAAACTTGTGGCGATCACTTTTTGTTTTCGCCCGATACACCAGTGACTTTACCAGATTTCTTTCGGTGACGCTCATTACAGTATGGCAACCATAATTTTACTGGAAAGTGGACTTTTAGATGCCTTGGGGGGAAAGCTTGCGAGTGCTAGATATATGGCGGGGCTTGTGGGATGATTATGTTCTCGGTTCTTGTGGTGAATGGTTGGTGTGGCCAGGACTTTGTTTGGTATAGGGATTTTGTATTGCGTTCTGAATTCGAAGTGTCGTATTTGCAATTGTTTATAAATGCAAAAATTTAGGTACCAGTAAAGGCTCCGATTTTCTCTTTTACAAACTTAACATAGTAACCAAAAATAAGTGCATCTTTTTGTTTCTAATTCATTAAGAATTGTTTTATTACCTTTCTACCCTAGAAGGTAAATAATGGTTTAGACCGTTTAAATTAGTAGCGTCTGACGTAAAACGTATTTTTTGATGCCATGTTTTCAATTACGTGTAAAATACCTAGGGAGTATTATATTAACTTGACAGGACTAGAGTGGATTTTCTTTCTTTTTAATTCAGCTAAAGGCAACGATATTTTCTTATTTCTTTTAGCTTATTGGCTTTTAACTCTTTGACTTTAATGATTCATGGCAATAGGCTCGCTCCCTCTTACATGGGCCATAACAATGATTGGAAAAATGTAGATCTTTATTTACGCCGCTACCTTATCTTTCAGGGAGCAGAGGCGATATACCTATTATGTAAATTTCACCAATATTTGCATTGAGATATTTTTGTATTTTGTCTATAAATACAATGCATTGCCACAGTTATGAAGTATCTTCTATTTACCATATAGTGTGGGCACACTATAAATAGAAAACATGGCAGTTTACCTGTCACGGTGTTTAGTGCAGCCAGCGATTCAAAGATGGATACACCATAGTGAACACAACTCACTTCTGTTTTCTCTATGTATGTTCATATAATTGCAATTACACGTAGGTAATTAAATGAAAGTGTTCTCATGTTTATAGTACTTTTACAATTTTAATGATTGTGCTTGCATATACAGTTCGAATTTTGTTCTTAACTTGTGCTAACGGTTGGATGAACTAAAAAAAAACAAAACAAAAAGCGCGGCAGAATTGACAGGGTAGGATATTTTTTTTCGGATTCTGGTTGTTGTGGCAAAGTTCGTGTTACTATTCAGCCTATTATTAAATTGTATTGTTTACAAGTCTTTTAAATTCCACAGGATTTCGAGTGTCTTCATATTTTATTTGACAGTTTTAACTGAAATATACTTTTAGTGAAATTAAGTGACTGTCACAAAAATTCCCCTGTGATATTAGTGAGTGATAAACAAGTGTGTAGACTGTAAACATTTATTTAGTTCCAGTCAAAGGAATTTATTAACCATGGGTAAGTTAATTTCTGTTGTTATTATCTCTAAGAAATCTTATTTCGTCTGGCATTTAGTTTGATTTTTTTTTACTAGCTAATATAGAACCGCAAGATTTCTGTAAAAATTCAAGTTGTTACTTTCGCTTTTGGTTGGTACGTACAGACGATAGCACATCAAGCTACTGTACATCTGTTAAAAAAAATATTATACTTTCAACTTTATGGCTATAACATTAAGGTTAACTTAACAGTTTGGGGTAGCTTGACCTGCTGTCGCCCGTGCCCATTTTTCGTTGTACAATAGAAAAATCAAACAATTTTCAGGATACTCTATCAGTTTTAGAATAGTAGTACTCTATAGGATACTCTTGTCTATGTTCTATTTGGGAAACCGATATTGGCCTGGTTAATTTAATGTATTGTAGTATATGTGTACGAGTCCGCCATCGTACATGACACGCGCACATTACCTACATAGATCAGCACTATTCCGTCGCCTTGCACAAATTATAGTGTATGGCGACAGTACACGATCAGCGTTTAAAGACTGTACTCATTTACACATTCATGTATTGTTAGTTACGAGTTAGTTAAATCTATACTAATAATATATAAAGCTGAAGAGTTTGTTTGTGCGCGCTAATCTCAGGAACTACTGGTCCGATTTGAAAAATTCTTTTGCGTTGGATAGCCTATTAATCCAGGAAGGCTTTAGGCTATACATATAACATCCCGCTATGACCAATAGGAGTAGAGCAGTAACAAAAAAAAAATGTTGCGAAAACGAGAGCTAACGCAGCCGTACATATTGCCAATAGGAGCTGAGCATGACTAATTCCACGCGAACGAAGTCGCTGGCGGCCGCTAGTATTCAATAAAGCATCATATTTGGCTATCCGCGACTATCATTCAAGTTAATAACCAAGGTGTGTGCGAACCAATTAGCAGCGCATACAATATGTAATAGCATTCATTTCTTATTAACAACAATAGACGAAAAGTAACCAATCTAAACAAGTTCACTTTCTTTGCGGCCCAACAGACTGTCCTGCACTTCTCCTTGTGTGTTTACCCCGTTAGCATAACAACAGATACCACGACAAAGTAGAAAATAATAATCTTATTTCAAAAGTAATTTGTTCAAGCTAGGCTGAGAATTGGCATTTTCTTTTAACGTCAGAATTACAGGCAGTTCCTCGCGCCCTTTAATCGATCGTTAATAAAAAAAAGTTAAAAAACTAAAACCCAACT
The DNA here is from genome assembly GCA_017933935.1 of Sesamia nonagrioides. Taxonomy (NCBI): domain Eukaryota; kingdom Metazoa; phylum Arthropoda; class Insecta; order Lepidoptera; family Noctuidae; genus Sesamia; species Sesamia nonagrioides. The sequence goes on from JADWQK010000959.1 coordinate 11,296,709, forward strand.
ACGACAAAAAACGACGCTGAAAAAGTATAAAACAAGATTTTCAGAATACTGAACTGAACAAAGTTGCTAATGTAGTTGCAAGTAAACGGACACAGTAGACTCTACCAAGATGCCTTCATTGTAAATTGACAATAATGTCATACAATACTATTCTGAAGTACTTAAGCAATATTCACTATAAATTTTCATGTTTGGTAAGGCGTAGTCACACGTTGTCAAGGTGCTACGGTAGGTAGGTATATGTAACGTGTGACTACGCCTTCAGTTCAGTATTCTGAAAATCTTGTTTTATACTTTTTCAGCTTCGTTTTTTGTCGTACTTGGGTTTTAGTTTTTTTACTTTTTATTATTTGTACTATTTTGGTGATAAAGTGTATTTGTGGCGCATAATATTAACAAAAGTTAAATTGAAGGACTAAAAACTAGGTACTTGACATATTACATCTACACGCACATATAACAACATAAGGCCGAAGGCATATAGTGCAGAGGACATTTTTGTGGGAGTTTTAGCCAGTTATCAAACTATTTCCGCCTTCACCGCGTGGAGTTACTCCCAGCTTATGTCGTTTTCATTAGTGCATTACATATTCTATTAATGTTCACACTGCTCTACATTGCATAAAGCGATTCACAGTTTCCGTGATCCGCGCTTTACTCTTATCGCTCATATTTAACATCATTAAATCATTCTTGTAATTATGTACAAGCATAAAGCACTCGTGAAGCTCTTTCACGTGATACCAAACACGGTATATTTATTTTAATTTTATATTAACATAGAACTTTTTTCCGCTAGAGGGCGCAATACTAAATTTGGTGACAAGCTTTATAGCTCATAACTAACAGAATATCAAGGCCCTTCTAATGGTACTGCAGTGGTCTTATTCTGATAAGTAGTAAAGAAGCTATGAACGAAAAGATGTGAATTATATGCAACCAGCCCATGAATACAGGTAAAGTCACACGCAAATGCTAGCAATATATATATATTCATAATGTACAAGTAAAGCGCTTTCAAATGATACCAAACACGGCATATTTATCTTAACTTTATTTTTTTATTCTGTATGTTTTGTCCGCTAGAGGGCGCCACAGTAGATTTTGTGAAACCCCATATAGCCTATAACCAGCGGACAATTAAGACGCTTCTAATGATATATCATTTATCGAATTCTGATAAGTAGTTTAGAAGTTACGAGGGAACAGATGAACATACATACATACATACATACATACATACATACATACATACATACATACATAGCCTGTCAAAATCATAACCCTCCTTTTGCTTTGCCGTAGTCGGGTAAAAATGAGTTACAATGACAGTACACTCCACGCTAACTTAAGTTTTCATTGTGAGATATTTACAAAGTCGCACTTAAACTTTTCTCTCTGGCTCCGAAACAAGGGTCTAGTAAGTTTTTCCATTCATCGTGCAAACTCAAACACATCTTTAGTCGTTGAAGGACATGTCCCTTGTCATTGTAGCCGTAACTTTACTAGCATTAATAAAAATATATCGCGACAATAGTTACGAATTGTAAATTCTGCAAAACCATACTGGCCAAGGGTGAGGAAATTCGTGTCCTGGTTCAGGCCATGGCGCGGAGCGAGAGTGCATGGCAGGCCGTCACCTCCTTCTGCGGAGCAGTGATGCTGGCAAAGGAGGAAGCGGAGTGCGTGAGGGAGAGGCAATCGCAGCGCCCTCACGCCTCTAGCCGCCGCAGGAGACTCTCCTGGTCGGGAGACAACATCAAACTCCCGGTCACCGTAGGCGCGGGATTGCGGGCGGCGAGTAGTGGGCAGCTCGAAGCAAGCATCTGTGCTAGTGATGCATGTCCTAGATAACAGCTGCTGACTTGTACTTATAATGCTAAATAATATAATTATTAGCCGATGAAGCTAATATTGGGGGGTTCGGGTTCCTTAATTCCTCCCTCCCTAAGAGAGAAAATATCTGAAGGTGTTGTAGATGACTTCGGAGAATTTAGGCAAAAACGATTAATGTACAATTTGTATGAGACGACGATAATAATAATTATATTTCTATTGTCATTTTTGCGCAATGTATTCTAGCACATGCGTCACTAGCATAGATGCTTGGTTAACAATAAGATTAGTATAAGATCAATATTTTGTAGAATTAATTAATTGGTGTTTCGCTGTAACTGGGTATAAATAAAGTTATTTTTTTAAACTCCTTTATGGTCGTTTACCTAATTGGCGTAGTCGGTAGGATCTCTGTAGTGAAGCCGTCACGTATTCGTATCTACGGGAAGCAGCCGACGTCCGTTTTTACGGTTTAGCAGAGATCGTCGAACAAATAACTATACATTTATGTAACTCCTTCGTGGTCATTAACTTAATTCGCGCCTCAAGGGTGAGGAAAAATTACCATTTAGGTGAGACTTCCATTACGGTAAAAAACCGGGTTTCCCAGTTAGGGTAAAAGTTTATTGGCGTTTCCATAGGGAAGCAAGTAAGATGGCAAAACTTGCGTTGTCCAGACTAACCTTTAGCTTACCCCTAATGTCTGTTATATTATATTTATTTTACGAAACTTTAGTTTTCAGCAGTTATTTACTGATACTAGGTTGTGGAGGCCAGACAGGTAATCGCTTCATCTAAATTCTAAAGTACTGCTAAAGTAGTAGCTGCATCCGATAAGACTGGTAGCCGACCCTAGCAGACTCGTAGTTGGGGAAAAAGAAACGTACCTATGTCTTTCTTTTAAAGCCATAACTTTGTAAGAAATTTCATACCTCATCTTATTATGAGCAAGGGAGTCTATTATAAATTTATAACATAGGACCTTAACCACATAACCATAATAGTCTTCCCTAGTCATATGTTGCAGTCCCTGGTACCCCACTGCGTAACACACAGATAGTTTAATACAAATTGTGTTAATTTTTTTAATTGCTCTTGTAGGTGGTAAGTATCTATACAGCAAGCTGGTTGCATCACGCGACCAATTGCAATCTAAATAATTTTGACGGATACCATTGCTAATCTGCGTCATATGTACGAAAAATGTGTCGGCTCAACAATTTAAACAACGCAATGAATATTGTTGAACTGTCAAAATTAAACGCATGATAGTGTATTACGCAATTATCTCACAGGGTACTTAAAGATAATCTATCTGCTGATGACTTCTGTGGCTCTATGCTGATGACTTTTGAGTATATCGGATTTTAAATTGTACCATAAATGTTGATCCAACTTTCATATGAATTTCTCAGTTTTCGGAATCCAAAACAAAAAACAGTTGAAACAAATTTCGTTTCGCTTTTGTACTTTTGGTGTATGCGTCATAATCAGCCTATAATGTTACTACTCCTGGGACACAGGCCTCCTCTCGGTGAGGGGCAGTAGGCCGTAATCTACCACGCAGGCCCAGTGCGATCACATGTCTTCGAAATTTGGCCTCTAGGATATGCCGGTTTCCTCACGATGTTTTCATTTGCCGTTTTGAGAGTAGTGGTGATGAAATAATTTACATAAAGGGCCTGACGGGATTCGAACCTTCGACTTATTACAACTTGTAAGTCACGGTGATACCACTAGGCCACCGGTGCTCTCTATGAACTACATACGTGAATGTAACAAAACAGGCAAAAAATGTCTCAATTTTTGCATCCAGCTCCCTCACTCACCAAGTGTAACATACGATAAGGAACTTTGTTCCATAAAGGGTTCCCTCAAGAAATCCGTGGGAACAAGTCCTCGACTTTATTTTTATTACGATCTCCCTTCGATGGTTAATCAAGAATCAGTGGCATAATGCCCGTGCCTCAAGGACGTGCAGTTGACTCATGTGGATTGTCTGCAATCACAATTCACAGTTGTGCCGTTTGCTACAGTAGGTCTGTGCGGTATTCTGATGGGTAGCGGCGATGTAGATTTTGTATCTAGAATATAACTGTATCAAAATCAAAAGTCATTTATTTAAATTAGGCTGAGAATCATCCCTTTTTGAACGTCGTTATTACATTCCCCCAAAACCCCCACCCATCGACACTTCCTATGCTTTCGCTGGCAAGAAGTGGCGGAACAAACTCCCCAGCAGGACAGTTGTTTGTTCATTTAAAACAACACGTGACTTTATACAATACTATGTAGGTAAAGTAATGAATACAAGAAAACACAAAAACGATGAAATTATTTACCATATGTATGCCAGCTAGCCACGTCAAAATAACAGCAAAGCAAAACGAAAAAATAAAATATCATTAAAATGGAAATGTAAATAAGCAAAAACTTATTACGTACCTAAATAAAAGCCCCAGGCATAAAGGGCGTGACAGGGCACATATTTATGCATTGTAAAAAAGTAAATTATATGAACTCATATAACATGTCAGTAAGCTAATTCCGGAGAAAGAATACAAACATATATCACCATACGAACATCTAATGGCAGTCGGTACGGTTGTTGGAGCCCTCAAAAGTCCAGCAATTGGTCTAACTGCAATGCTTCGAATACCTCGATATCGCCTTCAGGTTCTGGAGGTCAGGCGGCAGTTGCTTCACGGAAAAACATCGAAGTTTAGCGAAAATCAGTAGTTAGTCTGGTAAAGCGGACCCCAGATTCTAAATCTGAAAAGCTTCGGATGCGACTGGGATTAACGCTGAGATGATGATGTGTAGTTGTATCGTCTTGTACAATTCCACGCCTTTCCAACTTAACTCAATTACTGGGTCACACAATACCCCATGGACTGGTTGTCAGACTTATGGGTTTCTGGTAGCGACGGGACCATCGGCTTAGCAACGTCCGTCCAAGGTACGGGTCTTGAATATGTGATGGATGGGTGACCCATACACAAACTAACAGCGGCAAGCGTAGCTTAACATTAGATCGGTGCTTGCGACTATATAAATTTGCTGGAAGCCCATCTTGGCTTGTCCGATGAAGGCCAGCCCGCGCCGCAGCTGAGCCAGTAAATATAAATTCCCAATCCCGACTATGACCTCTGAGTTTGTTACGGCCGTTTCTTCTCAGAGCTAGTACTAGGAAACGCCGCGGTCATCAAACCGAAATAAAAATAAAATTTCGATCCAGCCGTCCCTTGCTGTTCTCTCCAGCGACACCCTAAGCCGAGATTCGTACCCCACAGGGGGTGCCCTTAGCGTGTAGTCGCTTAGTTTTTAGTAGCCCTGGCTGGAGGCTTGAAAACATTTAAGGCAGCCACAGGATAGTGCGGTTATGTAGTCCAGACCTCTCAAGGTCAACTAAGGGATGCTATATTAAAAAAAGAGCCCATCTTGGTCCGATTGTAATCGTTTACATCGGCGTTTATTTTCATAGTTTCCTGAAGTAATAGCATTTCAGAAAACTCCGAAAATAAACGTCGATCTAAATTTTGTTTCTATTACAAGAAAATGAATTTCTCAGTTTCGAATAACAAGTGCATTCAAGTTTTATTGGTTTAGATTACTTTGGATGAGAATTTATTGTTGAATGAACATATCATACTGGTTGACTTATCTGAGTTCCTTCCTGCCTTATCCAAGACGTATGTACTTACATTTGCATGAACTTCCACACCGCACGATATGGCAACATTTACTGCGTAAGTCTTCCAAAGTGCGGTTGTGCAAATTTTTTAGAATATTAAATATGCCAATATTTTTGCACATGGCCGACACATCTTAAACTTTTAGCCAGATGAATCTACGAAGAAATTGAAAACATGGGGAATCCTAGAGTGGGACACTGAGGACCAGAGAATTTAAAATTATTTAGCAACTAAAGCATATATATTCTAATTACTAAGTAGTTAATTGTAATATTTCTATCCTTGTCTTTCTGATCTGAATTAAGTTTTTATTCTTCCTTTCATTTTAACAGTTCAACAACATTCATTTCGTTATTTACGTTGCTGAGCAGACACACTTTCCAAACATATGGAGCAATGGTTTAGCAATTGGCTTCAAAATGATTCCAACTGATAGTAATTGTGGTAATACAGTGTTACGTAATTAGGGTGCTGGTCCTATGTTTCTAGCGCACCGAGCAATATGTTCATCATTCATTTCTTTATTCTATCATTTATTGTCCTCCTCCACATTCGTGGTGGCCTAGTGGTTAAAACACCAGCACCACTCAAGGATGAGTGTGCGGGTTCGATTCCAGGTCGGGCAAGTACCAATGTCACTTTTCTAAGTTATATGTACTTTCTGAATATATCTTGGACACCAAGGACTGAAGGTGAAGGAAAACATCTTGAGGAAACCTGGACTATTAGTCTGAAATCGCCAACCCGAATTGAGCAAGCGTAGTGATTACGCTCAATCCTTCTCTGTATGAGAGGAGACCTGTGCCCAGCACTGGGACGATAAAAAGGTTGATGATGATATCGTCCTCCACCGTGTTCATCTATCTTTAATTTCGTACAAAACACTAGTACATTTTATATGTATATCATATCATAATCTACAGAATACACCAGCTGACTGGTACAAAGCCCACGTGCCTCGCTGACCCGAATGTTCCGCCGACGCGCCGCCTCACACCTTTCTGACATTCCCCGCCGAACCCTGCGACTAGCAACTTTATTGTTTGTTCATTTTGCTATTGTTGATTGTAATAATGGAATTACGGATTTGGAAAATATAGGCTTCTTTATTTGGGAATTTAAAGAACTGTATGTTAAAATGAACGTTCGTCAACTGAAATATGAAGGCTTTGTCCATAATATACTGGGTATTATAAGAACAAACTGTAACAAAATAATGAACACTAACAATTTTTCGGACGATGCCGATAACTACCTACATTGCTTGGCATAGCTTGGCATTCGGATAGATAGATGAAGTTTTGAATAAAGTTACTTATTGTAAGCGATCGTGGCCCAAGGAAGCTACCCTGGGGTACGCCGTTTCTATTTCGATTAATTTTTACATTGCTATCGAAAAATTCGAAATTGTGGTAATTATTTGGATAGGTGGTAGCCGTAAAAATAAGTTTTGACTTTATATCGAATTCTAGTTCCATTTCGCTCATCAAGGTAGCACAACAATCGCATAAAAGGGTTTATTAAGATCTAACTATTGCTAACGCTCGTGACTTACTCGATATTCATTCATATTCTGTCATCGCATTGTAAAGTTGCCATATAAAATGCATTTTTTTGCGCATAATCTACCTACAGGTCTGACCATGTACAAATCAATTAGCATTTTTATTTTTAGTGTACAGATAATAATATTACTTACCTGTGTTTTTATTGATGTCTCTGATCTGCATTCTTTTTAATTTGATCGCCCGTATTTGTATATCTTCATACAAGTGTTGAAAATTTAGGAAACCATTTGCTACCTCCTTGATATAATAGGGGCCTATTGAGTTCTCTGTGACCTTTTCAAAACAATTTTAAGATAACATTTGGTTTTGCTAGCAAAATTCGTATCATAACATTAATTACTCTTACTTTTTGTAGATCTACCTTTTTTTTTTGTCAAATGACTTCTCCCGCTCTGGGCAGAGCGGAAGGGCGTGTCAGACTTTTACTGACTAAAACCCAACCGTGTTTCTTCACTTGCCTGTGGGACGGCCAGGGCCACGGTTTCTTGTTTAACCAACCGGCAACCCTGACCCAGGAGGTATCGGTCTTCGTGGACCCCGTCACGATGTGCTGACATATCTTTGAGGCGCGCGTGAAACACGACTCGCCGTCGACTCGGGCCTGGTCCTTACCGGGCGGCGAGCTGCCCGCTGCTGACCGCCTGCAGGCCCGCGCCTACGGTGACTGGGAGTTTGGTGTCATCTCCCGACCAGGGCGTCTCCTGCGGCGGCTAGTGGCGTGAGGGTGCTGGGTTGCCTCACGCGGTCCGCCTCCTCCTTTGCCAGCATTACTGCTTCGCAGAAGGAGGTGACGGCCTGCCATGCACTCTCGCTCCGGACCATGGCCTGGACCAGGGACGGACGCGAGAGATCGCCGCCGATCGCCGTTACGAGGACACGGCGGTGCTCTCCACCGTGTCCTCAGGGCGATCCACACAATGGTGACACCCTGGCGTTTCCTCCCGCCTTATATGGAACAGGAACCTCCCGAAACAACCGTGTCCGGTGAGGACCTGCGTCAGGCGGAAGGTGAGGGCGCCGTGGCGCCTCTCTAGCCACTCCTCAAAGAGGGGACTTACCGCCGCTATTGTGGCGTGCCCAATAGATCTGTAATTTGTAGATCTACCTAAATGACTTGTCTTGTCAATAGTCATTTGTCATTAAACTCATTAAAAAGATTTGATACAATCTGAATTAATGTGACTGATGATACCTACTGCTTAGAGGACAGTCGTCACCACATATTAGCACAAATATTGTATAGAAACATTGTGGGTTCAACTTTTTTGTAGTCTGCGGATCTATGAATGAATTGTCTCGTATGTCTAGTAATACCTCTGTGATTATTTGATATTAGCCGTTTAGTAAAACGCCTAGCCTTTTAGCTAAATGGCGGGCGTTCAACTGACGACCTGAATAATATTCAATAAATTATGGTTCCGGTTGGAACTGTAACCAATCACGTGAGAGCCGATTTGGTCGCACCAACCAACTACATACAATACACAATAACTAGCACTACCAATGGTCAGGCGGTTGACTAAACGGCTAATTTAACCTGTTGACTGCGACATTTACTTAACTTTATAATAGCTTTTGACTAGATTTAGAATACAGTGTCGTCGAATAAGGCTAATAAAATGACCGAAGTGGTTTATTTTGAAGTTGTGCCATAATTTTTTTTTACATAAAAACAACCGACTTTGAAAAAAACATAAGTGTCTTTGGTTTTTGTGTATTCGTTTTGGACACCGACTTCTAAAATTAGTAATTTTTGAAGATATCTTCAATCGGCCAAAAAAATAATCTTTAAAATCGGTTCATAAACGTCGAAGTTATCCGCGAACAAACATAAAAAAGCATATCTGTATACCTACGGTCGAATTGAGTAACCTCCTCCTTTTTGAAGTCGGTTAAAAACATATTTTAACATTAACTTAAGGTTTATAGTCAACCTCTTATACATTATAGGTATGTCATATTATAACTATACAATATACATAACTAGCTTTCCGCCCGCGGCTTCGCCCGCGTGGAGTTCGGTTTTATCGCGCTTTTTAGATTTCTCAGTGTTTCTCTACTATATTATGCATTTATTATACATACAAACCTTCCTTAAGAATCACTCTATCTATTAAAAAAAACCGCGTCAAAATCCGTTGCGTAGTTTTAAAGATCTAAGCATACATACGGACATACAGCGAAAGCGACTTTGTTTTATACTATGTATTGATATAGTCCTAACGGTACAAAAAGTTAGTAAAGAGTTTATTTTACAGCTTACACCGGCAACTATCAACCACTTTTATTGCAAAATTTACGTTGTTGAGCACTTTTTTAAAACAAGATTACATTAGATTCAAAAAGTGCAATTTTGTTAAAATTGTCATTTTTTTTAAAACGCCAAATGAACTGTTAATATGTTCAAGTCATTTTATGGCTTCTTGTGATTTTGTATACCCATTTGACTGTTAAGGTGCTTACTAATATTATTTTATGTTTTACTATCAGTTGATAAGCATTGCTATTTGCTAAGTGTTCTTAGCAATGAGTGCAGGCTATAACCACACGTTTAGCGCAACTGAGCTTTTTGAAAAAATTAATGATACCTATTTTATAAAAACTAGGCAGAATCTCCGATAAATTCTGTGCATTTTGATACCAGTAGGGCAATTGTGTAAAACATTACCAATGGGGTACGTTACCAAATCCGGGACAGACGTCTAAAAAACGGTCATTCGAAATCAAATCCGGGACACTCGGAAAGGAAAAAGAACGTCTAAAAAAAAAAAAAGCTCATTCGAAATCAAATCCGAAAAACTCGGAAAGGAAAAAGAACGCCTAAAAAAAAGCTCATTCGAAATCAAATCCGGGACACTCGGAAAGGAAAAAGAACGTCAAAAAAAAAAGTAAAATCTCTGACAACTCTTACAAAATTAATAACTTTTTAAAATCCGGGACAAGAGGCAAGATTCCGGAACAATCCCGGATTTCCCGGGGGTCTGGCAACCCTAGCTACAATACTAGCTATGGGTTTTATTTTGACAGTTCAACAACATTCATTGCGTTATTCGCTGCCGAGCAAACATTTCTCTCCAACATATGGACCAATGGATTAGCAATATTCTTCAAAATGATTCTGATTTGTTGTAATAGTTTGTTACGTAATTAGGGTGCAGCACCCTAATGACGTAGCACACTATTGCTATCAGTTCGAATCAATTCGAAGCATATTACTAATCCATTTCTCCATGTGTTCAAAAATGTATTTGCGTAACAACGCTAAACGCAATGAATGTTGTTGAACTGTCAAGATGAATCCCATGGCTACTGATAGTGTGTTACGTAATTACCCTGCTGTTTTTTTTTTTTAATTTAAATTATAAACTAGCGCTTGACCGCAATCCCGCCTGATGGTAAGCAGTGACGCAGTCGTTGATGGTAAAGCGCACTAGTTTATTAAGAGCCTATTTGGTTGCGTATAAGGGGAGAAAAGGGAAAAATAAATAATATGCTTACAGTACATAAGCTTCATCATTATCCCATGTCCTACTTACAAAACAAATATCCGCTAATATACCACCTTATGTCATGTCATTGTATTCTAAGATATATTCCGTTGGTTATTTGTTAAAAAAGTTTTTGCTTACTAATTATGCCTTCACTAATAACTTATTAAAAGTTGCTTGTCCTTGAACTTGTTTCATAACGACATTGTTATTTAGCTGTCACCGGACACTAGGGTCACCATGAAGTTTAGTTTCAATTTTCTGTCTACATCCATACTAATATTATAAATGCGAAAGTAACTCTGTCTGTCTGTCTGTTACGCTTTCCCGCTTAATCCTCTCAACCGATTTTGATGAAATTTGGCACAGACAATCTTTAGACCCTGAGAAAGAACATAGGCTACCTTTTATCCCGGAAAAATATGATGTTCCCGAGGGAAATCTAAAAAGCGCGATATAACCGAACTCCACGTGGGCGAAGCCATGAGCGGAAAGCTAGTATCCTATAAATATAATAATATAAACGTGAATGATTTAACTATGACATGGACTTTCATATAGGAGTTTTTGGGAGTGAAACCGCCGCTAGTACACTAATAATACAATTACATAGTTTAAAATTCGTTTTTTTCTTTATTAGTTATAAACTAGTGCTTGACTGCAATCCCGCCTGATGGTAAGCAATGATGCAATCGTTGATGGTAAAACGCACTAGCTTATTAAGCCTATTCACTCAAATAAACTGAGTGAATAGGAAGGAAGACGGCAGTTGAGCGAGGTGATGCAATGTTTAACCCAACAACACGACCAACGATGCTGCGCCAGAGGATGATCTGGAGACCCTCCACGACCAAACTCCCGACACAACAACATTAGGTACATCGTACCCGGTACACATCGCAACACAACTGCTCAGACCCGTCCTCCGTACGGCTTCACCAGACATCATGCCGGAACACGACGAATCGCTTGGCGGCAAGACTTTGTCTGGTGGGTGGTAACATAAGCCGGCGGCTGATGTTGTTGCCTACCACCGACCATGGTACGTCAATATAACGCGTTGTTCGCATGTGGCGGTTTTAGACACCGCTACAATATGTTATGATATCAGCAAGAAATTATACATATTCCCTCTTTTCCTGTAGTTGTTGAGGGTAAACGATAACAGATAACCGTTGACAGCCGCATCCTCCTAAATGCTGATAGCAAACTTTTACTGAATTTTACTAGTTCAATATTTCGATAGCTGAGTTTTATTTTCGGTCCAGCCGTTCCTTGCTGCCATCGCACGCGACGACGCCCTAAGCAGAGGATCGTACCCCACAATGGGGGTGCTATTAGCCTTAGCGTGTAGTGCCCCTGGCTGAATTCTTTAAGTTTACTTCAGGCAAGCACAGGATAGTCCGGTTAAGTAGTCATGATCTATCAAGGAGAAGTATGAAAAGCCATAGAGAAAAAGAACCTTTAATCAATTTCCAATTTTATACGATTATAAATTTAATGACCGCTCACATCAACTACATTTCACCTATATTTTCACGGCAACAGAATAAACCGTTGACATAAAAGTCCTGTCTAACTGTGAGACTGTAAGTACGGACGACAGCAGGTCAAACTACCCGGTACCGTAGAATTGGGAGGACCCGGTACCCAGGAAAGGCAGGTGACGAACTCATAAGTGGTATTTTAGCCGGTAAGAGTCCGGCACACCCCTCTTCCCCCCCGAGCTGAGCATAGTCAATGAGGATTTTTCCACCTTCGAAACTGTCAAGTGTTCGCAAGCAACGTTGAGCCTTAATATTTTAGAAAAAAAGTTGAAAATGTAATAAAAAACTGATAGATTTTAGTAGCTTGATGATCTGTCGTCTGTACCTACACACAATAAGAGATTCATACCTATTATGATCACAGAAATGTGGCTCTCACATTTCGTGATTACAATAAGAATGAATTAATTTACGTTGCAACATGTGATGATAATCGGCATAATATCTTTCGCTTTAATTATGTAGAATGAAGTGAATAAAAACAAATGACTGAAAACTTTCCAATGACTGAACGCATGGTAAACACCAACCTAATCTTCCCACGCGGTATAGATTACACTGCACGGCATTATTATTCTGCTAATGTTATGATTAATTGATACACTCAATCATTACGATGTTTGTTCAAGCCACACATCTACATTCAAAACTTAACTGCACTAAACGGACATTAAAGTACAATTTTCAATAAACGCTCTCAAATCAGGTGTAAATAAGTGTGGCATTACACGAGCCGATTTACTGCACGCTTTATTTTTACGATTAAACTGTTCTATGTATTACCATAGCGTGTGTGTAAATTGGTTATATTCTGGACTACGGTTTTTGCAGGGTAACTGTGCGTTTGCACGACATAGTCCGTCTGGTAAGCTACTTAGACTTGGATAGCGGAGCTTTACTGTTGCTGAGAATGTTCACTTAGATGTGCTCCAGTGAATAGTAAAATATGGTGTCTATTATACGGTACTGGTTATGTAGCTGCAATTATTTACAGGTGCCTTTGTTGTCTATCATTAAGAGATTTTGAAAGTAAAGGAGGAACATAATATCAGTTGGCTTCGTTAGCGTTTTCTCTTGAACTACTGTTTCATATTAAAATTAAATCATTATTATCTTCTTGTATCCTAATTGCGTAAAACACATATATGTCACCATCTGAATTGAAATCTGAGTTAAAGGATGTTGCTTGATGCCTCAAAGAAATGTCAGCACATCGTGACGGGTTCCACGAACATCAATGCCTCCTGGGTCAGGGTTTAGGGTTGGTTAAAAAAGAAACCGTGGCCCTGGCGCACAGGCAAGTGAAGAAACATTGGTGGGTTTTAGTGAGCAAAAGTCTGACACACCCTACCACTCTGCCCAGAGCGGGAGAGCTCATTTGATAATTTCCCATTCAAAACAAAACAAAAAAAAAGAATATTTCTTGATGTGTTCGAAAAATTTGTCCGTTAAACAACGTAAGAAATGTTGTAGACCTGTCAAAATGAAATGAGAGCCATTACTACTCTAACTGACGAATGTTAGTGGGTCACGTAATTATCCCGATGATCTTACCCTAACTTATAACTTGTCATCTCTGTATTCACTAGTTCCATCCTTGTAAGCCATACCATCTTTTACGATGGATTCATCGTTTTTTAGTTCTTCTCCATTTCTTTTGCCATACCAATTAATACACAAAGTTTCCATTAGATATTTTATTTGTCTATCACTAATTTGGATTTTAAATACACATCCTCTCTTCTTCTTCTTCTTTTCTTTTGAAATAATTCCTATTTTGAAGTACCTAGCAGCAGTTATCACTTCATCGACTGCCACTATGGCTTGTCTACACAGACACTTATGCTAGATCGGAGCAGTGAATTTTATCAACGACATTGACCGAGTTTCTGAATTTAAGGTTCGTATAGTTTTTCACTCTAAATGTTTTTGTCTATGCTGTGTACTTACACAGCATAGACAAAAACATTTAGAGATACAATACACGCATTCAGAGAGACAATATAGTGCATTAAACTTTAAAATAACGCTCAGGTTTTTACAGAAATGCGCCTTCTTTTTCGTATCGTATCAATAGCAAAAAGTTAGATCATCATCATATAGCAGTCCACTGTTGGATCTAGGCTTCCACATTGCACGTAAGAAAAAAATAATAAACATCAACAAAAAAAATGAAAGTGAAAAAGTTTAAACATTTCTGGCCCAAGTATCTACCCTAGTAAGTAGCTGAACGAACCCCGCAGTACAGAGATGTTAAAAGTTTGTTTCTGATGTCTAAGTGATGCAATCATTAGAATATCAAGTGCACAGTGACAGAGCGGGTTGGAAGTTAGGACTTTGTCACACCTTATGTTGTAAAAAATGAACTTGTTGTTATTGCAAAAGTTAAAATAAGAGTTAGTCATCCATTAAGTCTTTTATTAGTGCCAAGTGTATTTAATGGAAAAAGAATAAAAGTAAATTTTATATTTAACATTGCGGCAGTTATAAATCATTCAATCATTCAGTGCATATTGTAAATAATTCTGTACGATAGTCAACTATCACTAAACACTTTATTATATCCTGTCTTGATAGTGGAGTTTCATTGCTCTCTAGCTATAATGAAATTAATTTTAGATCGTGGGCCGTTATATACACTAGACAAGAATAATTAGAACACAGACAATAAGAAAGACAATATTATAACTATTTCACGCCACCTGATTACTTAAAACAGTTTTTTATATATATATTATATTAGCTTTTCCATCTACTTAGATAACAAGATCTGCAAAAGCATTTTTTATCCTATGTATACTAGATGCGCCCTGGTTTTGCCCGCATATGTGTAGATCCCGTGGGAAAATCAGAATAAAGTATCCTATGTTCGAACCCAGGCCATGGTCTACCTATGTGCCTAATTCCAATAAAATTCTTATAGCCATTTTACCGTGAAAGCGTAGTAAATAAATACAAAAGATCAAATCTTTATAGTCTTCAAAGTAGTGGGTTCTCCCCAACATTACATAATTCACTTCTAGTGGAGGGCCCACTTTTACAAAAACATTATCAATATCTCAGCTGTCTGCAGCTAATTATATCCACGTTACAAAGTATCCAAGACGCATGCCTCCTACATTAACAGTAGACGTATCAATAGGCCTAAAAGGTGAAAGGGCTTTACATTTAGCGGGGTTCTCAGCCGGATCCGATTCAACCTGATGGCCACATCTGGCTGACAATGCCGAGTACTGCCGAGGAGTGCCGAGGTGTGCTCGTGGGCGAGTTACGACACACATATTGTTATCCTGATTGCTGATACCTGATGGCATTGCGCAAATAAACATACATTGATGAATACATGTGGGCGGGTTTTTCTTATACATTCACCTCGCCGTATGCTGGTTGATTAAAAAATTGTTTTGTAGAAAAAATGGCATGTCTACCTCAATAATGATGCAAGTCTACGTCTGTTGATAAGGGCTTGAATTTATTTTCGTTGATGTAGCCATTCATGACTTGAGTTTATCAATGAAAGTCTGGATACTTGTAATTTTAAGGTGTTTCATCGAAACTGGTTGTTATTTTATCTTTTTAAATTATACTTGCTTATTTATTAGTTCGAAAGTGAGTGTCGTACTTGTTGTCTGTAATTTCTCAAGGGACATAACAAAAATAATATTAGACAGATAGTTGACTAAGTGGCAATAGCGTAAAATATTTTTTCGCAGATGCAGCTTGATTTCAATAATGTTTAGTGAAGTCTGTCTATTCCTTCCAAACTTGCCTAATTATTATTCAAGACACATTAGTCAGGACACTAATTAGCATTATAAATGTCACATCTAACAGCATGGCGGTCAAAATACACTTAACAAAAACAATGCAAATACAAGAAATATACCGCGAATTCGGTGTTATCACCACACCCACAGCTTTGACGCAATCCTCGATTCGGTCTCTCGCAGTTAGTGAGCCACACAACATTACAGTGAACGCGCGAATCTATGCCGATTAGAAAAAAAAAAAACACGTGACAAATGACAGCAAATTGTTTACTCTAAATTCAAATTTTAAAAAAACTGTCGCGCCTTATCACTAGCATTTACTTTAGTCTGTGTGCATCTGCGAAAATAGACGCACGTGTCTCGTTTCGCTTCTAACGGTTTTGTTGTGATTTCGAAAACGGTTTTCGATTCTTTTTAGTTGTTTGAATTTAATTTGTAAAATCGTTTTGTTACTAGTGTTGTGATTTGTGTTATTTTGGATTGAAGTGCCATCATCGGCACTCACAGGTTGGTTTTTTCACTATCATTCTATGGTTTTATACGTCTACCTCCAGTGAATTTTGTTGACATTGCGAGTATGGCCCCAAGATTAAAATAAGTAAAAACATATGCAATTATTGAAAACGTGAAGCTTCTCCACAAACAAAAAAATGATGGCATCAAATTAACAAATTACGCACTTTTTGGAACTCAATAAATTATCAAAAGTTCATTAAAATCTCACCGTTAGGAACATTTTTGCACAATATTAACAATTTAACACATGCTTATAAGGGAGTGATGGATTAGTTAAACGCCTAAAACAGCGTCGAGATTAATCAAATTCCATGATTTAAGAAATACACGGGATCCAGTTTAATCCATAAACGTACGCGATAAAGTAATTAAAGTGTTCTAAACGCGGTATAAATATGTAATTAAATTAAGAACGTGAGACATACTAGAGATTAAAGGAGGTTAATATGAAAAACACAAATTTAAAAGATCGGACCACGGAGGTTAACTATGTAATTATACTGATTAATGAGGTCACAATGAGACCTACTTACAGGCCTAGAAGTGAGCGAAAAAGTACCAAAGTACTCTTGTAAGTAATTTTGGTATCAGTTTTATCTGTCAATTAATAAAATTTTCAGTTATAGGGGTCGTTAAATAATCTAAGCTTGCTGCGGTCGGTTCGTTGATGGGTAATCATCTGTATACTTACCGAAACCTTTCCGTGACTTGGGAAGCAGGATAAACCACATAGCTTTCATTCCTAGATTTTTGATATGTAGGTAGACCTCTACCTACATATCAAAAATCTAGGAATAGAATGGAATATCAGGAATCAGTTTACTCAGAAGCTCAAAAGTATAAAAGCAACCATACCAAAGCGTATCATATCATATTAGCTAATTACTGGGTTATGGAAATGCGATTGGTTAGACTAGAAGGCGTCTCCAACATAATTGGGAAAAGGCTTCATATTTACCCGTCTTGGATATGAGAAATGAACTACATCTGTTACAAAATCTACCATCTACATACCTATATCATACTAGCGGCCGTCTGCGACGTTGTTCGCGTTTTTGTTATATGCTCCGCTCCTATTGGTCGCAGCGAGGTGGTATATAGCCTAAAGCCTTCCTGGATTAATGGGCTATCCAACGCAAAAAGAATTTTTCATATCGAAGCAGTAGTTCCTAAGATTAGTGCGTTCAAACAAACAAATTCTTCAGCTTTATATATTAGTATAGATATTCTCTTGACTCTTCCGTTATTTAGAAACTGGGCGCCAAATCGCATCACAACCTGCCAGTACGTGACTTCTCATGCAGTTTAGTGGTCTTGGAATAAATATTTATGCCTCCTTTGGCTCGACAGTTAATGCTAAACGTGGCTAGTGTGGCGACAACTCAATTAGTGTTGTTATTGCTTTGGCTTCCTTCAATATTACTTCACCGGTAGCATTAACCAGGTCAGTAGAGTTTATAGGAAAGATTATCATCAGGTGTATTCATTTTTGAAGGTACTTCATTGATTGTATTGGTAGGATCTAAATCAGAAACTCGATGACTAGTTTTTTTCAACTCATCTTGGGCAATACCGATTTTGACTTCAGTCGTATAATAAAAAAAAACCTAAAACCGGAGTTTCATCGATGTAACTGCACGCGATCGGCACATCTATATCACCTTCAAGACTGTCGCTGTCAGTTATAGAATACTAGCTTTCCGCCCGCGGCTTTGCCCGCGTGGAGTTCGGTTATATCGCGCTTTTTAGATTTCCCTCGGAAATATCAAATTTTTCCGGGATAAAAGGTAGCCTATGTTCTTTCTCAGGGTCTAAAGATTGTCTGTGCTAAATTTCATCAAAATCGGTTGAGAGGTTTAAGCGGGAAAGCGTAACAGACAGACAGACAGACAGACAGAGTTGCTTTCGCATTTATAATATTAAGTATGGATTGAAACTGACTCCTCCTTAACGAAATTTAGATGTAGTTTATTACTTCTAACTCATCGTGACATATTACGCCTCGGTTGTATGAGTAAACCTAGTTCAGAAAAGAGTCTTACTAAACTAGAGCTAATAAATCTGATAAGTGGGCTCAAAGTAAGCCGTATGTTACACACATATTTATTCTAAAACATGTTATTATCCTGTCTCAAGCAAGATGTCATTGACTAGTCCAGCCAGAGCCCCGTGGATAAACATAGATTTAAGTGTAGGTACATCTAAATCTAGCTTGTATAAAGTTTACTGGCACGCCGGGTACTTAGGCGCACGAACACGTACGTACTTGCGTCTTACAATCATTGTGGGTAATGATAACAATTGATAACAGACTAGCGCTGTCGTTCTTGTTGAAAGTGGAATTTTTCATGATTTGTTCTACTTTCCTACATTTCTACAATTATATCGCTATCTTTTCATCCTTTTTTTTGGGAATTTTCGGATTTGCGAATTCTTTGTGTTCATCTAGAATTTGGTGTGACTATTGATACTGTTATAACTAAAAGGACTAACTCATCTATTGTAAATCTGAACCAAATTTGAATTCAATACATTCATCTGATTCGGATTCATTGATTTGGGAAGTACATTTAACATTCAGCTCTTGTATAGCCATTATTGGCGAGACCATTATGTGTAAGCAATGAGGTTTGGTTTTAACCGCTATTTCGGTCTCGTTTTCAGGTTGTTATTTCGCAAAGGAAGTGCATCTTCCTCTTAACTCTGATGATCTGATCGTGCAACGAGCAGCAATATAGTAGAATAATCCCGATAAGTCCAAGACACACTCTCTAGATGGTAGTCTTTTCCTATTTGCATCGTCATACTCCTGACGATTTATTTGACAATTGTGCTACTTGTCTTCTAGATATGTTGTATTTCCCAATTGAATGAATAACAATCAAATCCAATCAAGTTGATAACAATTTTAGCCTAAGCTAGCCCAACAGAAAAACATCTCGTACATTTTCATCTCAAACTAAACTCATTCTCAGTGCATCGCGCTTGCTCTGAGGGAAAACTTATCGATCGTACAGAAAACTTGGTCTACGTTATGTCCTGTGGCTCTCGAGAAAACCACGTCGACGATGTTTAACAAACTCGAGTATCGTTGTAACTTTTATTAGTTTACTTAGTAAGGTGTCTTGTCCTCTGTTCCATTAATGCCTTATCAGATGAATCATCTATCTGTTATTTTATATGTAGTGTAATTATGAGTTTGAATTAGCAAGAGTTTTCAAGTAATTGAAATATATAAATCAGAACAATAATCGATACTATGTACAAGATACAATTTTAATCCACAATATATATCCGTTATACAAAACCCGTAAATAGTACATCGGGGACTACCTACATTATTTCTCTCTCCTTCCCCGTACTATTCCATCCAAAGGTTGTCTGTAAAGATCGCTCTTAGCGATAAGACCGCCCATTGTGTCACCCTTTGTAAAATCTTTATATTTATGTTTTTGTAGTCTATATGGTGTACGAGGAAGTCTGAAAGTAGCACCGGTAGCTGAAAAGTTGTGTGGAAATCGGTTGTCATGGTACGGGCATGTGTTACGGAGAACTGAGGAGAATGTCGTGAGGAGAGTCTTAATTATGAATGTTGATGGCTATAAGAGTGGGGGAAGACCAAAGAAACGATGGATGGAATGTGTGAAGGATGATATGGCTAAGAAGGGGGTGACTGCCGAGATGGCTTCTGATAGGGATGCATGGAAGAAAAAGACATGTTGCGCCGACCCCAAATAAATTGGGATAAGGGCAGGAGAATGATGAATGATGATGAGTCTATATGGTGTACATAATAAAGAGTATTCTATTCTATTCCATTGAATACTAATAGAAAAGCGATGGAAGGAGACGAAAAGGAATACATCAGCATCTACAATAGAATATTTAAAAAAATTAATGTTTTATTCCGAGATTTAATTTTTTATAGTCCTTTCTAATGGATTACAGAATACATGTTAGTAAAACTAGGATTTAGTTTACCTACACACAATCTTAAATTTGAATAATGTTGAAGGATATTACCTACTAATTTATTGCTTCTTATGTTTTAAAAAAATATTTGTGTAACAATATACATAGACATACATACTGAAATGAATGTTGTCGAACTATCAAAAATAACCCATTCTTCATTCCAGCTTCTTTCTGATTTTGGGTTACGCAATTACTCTGCTATTTTGCAAACTTTTCCGTTATGTGAGATGACGACATTATTATATTTAATTTGCAAAGCTAGTAGACCGGACACAAAATAACCGATAATTCAAAGTTCTAGCAAAATATTATGACGAATCAAAACCACTAAACAACAATTTCGACAGTAAAGGACATTGTGTCCTTAATATTAATTTAGATAGTCAAACCGCAGAGG